>CM060686.1:181260084-181860084 GCA_030686995.1 Artemisia argyi
ATCAATTTTTAGTGGAGTTTTTAAAAATTATCATATTTTGCCCCTCGATAATAAAGTTCTGGCTTCGCCCATGAGATTATGTAAATTGCGAAATCAAACCGAATTTGAATTTAGTGTTTGGTTGCAGTTTTCTAACCGATAGACCCTTACCGAACACCCTCAAAACCCGAAAACCAAACCGATAAATACCCCTGATTTCCCACCTCAAAATACCTAAAGAGTGAAGAAAAGCTAACTTAACTAAACGTCAAATTTATAAAAACGAAATAGTTAAAAGAACTCTAAATGGTATATATAATAGACAAAAGTTCAATGAAGAACACATTTTCTTTAAAGAACAAATGGTTAAATCTCCTCCATCCAATCAATTTAAATCTGATGATGTAGATTAATTCTTATTAAAAACGGAGGGGCTTTTTGGTAATTATCCAACTCCATCTAACACCCACCATTACTACACTCACCCTCACACAGACACACTTCTTTACACACACAATCACACATACTCTCTATTTCTGTCTCATCAAAATTTCCATCTTCAAGATCTAAACTCTATCCGCTTCATAAATTCAATAATAACCAAATTCAACATGTTAAAGCCAAACAAAATAATCTGTTCGAAATAAGAAGAATTGAATTTGGCCGAAATCAGACACCGTGGTGAGTCGATGATGTGGCGGTGGTTTGGTGACGGTGATTCATCGGAAAATGACATGGTCGTTGCCTTGTGGCCCCAAAAGATCTTAGCCTTTTTACCTTTATACTTTGTAGTGCCAATCATTATCTGCATAAATGTTTAAAAAATGTAAATAGGCTAAGATCTATGGTAATTAGTTAAGGGTAGTAAATTTTATGAAATGATGCTTCGACAGTTGACTATGATACTGCACTTTAAGGAGATATGTAAAGGAGAGAAAACAACCTTCTCTATTTGGAGCTCATTCATGCTTTTGAAGATGTTGTGGGGCATCAAGCGGTGGTAGCAGACCCAACAAAAGGTCATGCAAATCTTAAAAAACAAGCATCACAAATCTTAGGCTATTATGCTTGGGGAAAAGAGTCTTTCTTAGATAACGTAGAGAGATTGGAAAATAAAAAGGTACGTCAAAAGAGAACTTAATTCAAAACTTAGTGTAATTTTTGTTTCAAGTGAAGTTGAAAATGTTTGTGAAACTTGAATTTTTAGAAGACACTTATTAAAATGTAATATTTTTTTATCTGATAGTTGGTACTGTACTAATAAATTTGTATTTGGGTTGCTATTTTGTTCTCTTGTTTTTAAGAGTTTGTTAAATAGTGGTTTAGTTGTTTAGATGAAACATAAAAGCATATAGAGCACATGTGATTTAATTGACATATCAGATATGATTTACATTTTTTTTAATAACAAAACACAGCAAAAAAAACAGGATCACATGTGATTTACACACGAATCACATGTGATTTATATACGAATCACATGTGATTTACACACGAAATCACAACAAAAGATAGTGTCACATGTGATTTACTCATTTTTAGATTAAAACAGAATCACATATGTTTCAGTTTATAACATCAAAGGGTAAAGCACACGTGATTTACATTTTTCCATTAAGAAAACTTAATCACGGGTGATTTCATGAATTTGTTTTATAAAAGTAAGGAATAAGTTGATTTGATATTAAATATCACATGTGATTTATTACTTTTAAAGATCGCATGTGACTTATGAAATCACATGTGATTTTCACTTTTTTTTTTTTTTTTTTTTTTTTTTTTTTTTTTTAACCTGAGTTTTCGACTCGACATTGCGAGCAAGCTAATCTCATTTGATTTTTTAATGTGATTTATAAAAGCACACGTCATTTTTAAAATAACAAATCACAAGTGATTTTTTACAAATCACGTATGATTTTTCTGGACGAAAATTTTGAAAAAAAAAATTGCCGAAAATATATAAAAGTGCATATCTATAGAAAGATAATTTAATTCCCGTTACGATGGTGTATTTTTCGTAATTTGAATGTTTACCGTTTGCAAAATACCTTGTTTTAAAGAAAAAGGTGAAAATCAGTTTTTAAATTAAATGAGTTGGAGTTACTTTTTTGTCCCTGTTTGTTACTACGTATTTTCTGCTTTTTATTCCTGCCATTTGATCAAAGCAAGATGTGGTGGCTGAGATGTTCTCTTTTGTTCTTTAGATAATAGTTGCTTGTCACGGATCTCAACTCATATATAATATCATAACTGGAGCCCATCTCTTTCATATTGGATCATATACAATCTCATGGGCCTATATCAACTAAACCCAATAAACTATAGAACAATGGGGTGTTTGTTTACTCACTTAAAATCATCTTTTTGAGCAGGTCACGTTTCAAATTTTTTATTGTTTGTTGCTAATCCATATATGATATATCTATATGCATCTAATTCCAAACTTACCTCCTAATCAAAAATTAAGATAAAGAGCTCTAATTATGAAGTGACATGTGTCACTTCTCAACTAACTCCAAGCCTAACTCCTAACCTAAAATTAAGATAAGGAGCTCCAATTATAAGATGACATGTATCACTTCACAACTTAAAATTCACCTTTATTTTCAAATTGGAATATCTTTTTATCTATTTATTTTTTTTTTATCTAATTTCACCATAATTTTTAAAATTTTGTGTTTTTTAATTCAACATCCATTTTGATATATTTTTATGACTTTTTAGTTTTTACATTTTTAGTGGGTTTATTTTATTTTTATTTAAATTTTTACCACTTTAACCTTTATTTCAATCAATAAAATCTTGATTCTACAAAATCATATACTTTTGGGGTGAGTGTTTGAAGGGTAAGAGATTGCGAGGTTCTTTCTATATGCTTAATAATAATGTCACGGGAAAGCAACGGAAAACCCAAGCAAATAAATACAACTAACATATACATTCAGAGTGTTGTGAAACGAATTTATTAAGCGGGTAAGGAATTGCGGGAAAAGTTTGGCTATCAATTCGTTTACTATATTATAATATAACTATATTTATCGCCGCTGCTGTGCGCGGGTATCCAACTAGTAGAATAAAGGGTGTGTTCGGATATCTGTTTATTAGTTATATTCCCGCAACCTGTTTGTTAAAATGTTATTCTAACTTTTGCATTGTGATAGTGTTTAAAAAGTAGTTAAGTTAGTTATGTAAAATATTAAAAACACACTCTCATATGTTTTGCAGGTTGAAAATGGTTAGTTTCATTAAGCTATGTACTAATGATAGACGGTTGCGTTTTCCAACACCAACGACTATATCGAAACTTCTAGTATGATTAGACATTGTCATTTAAATGCGGGCTGAAAGATGGTGGCTGTTTTTTTTTTTTTTTTTTTTGGGACATGGACACACAACCTCCAAATCAGTGTCACCATTTGACGCTTCTATTTGCTGAGTCATTTGACATTGTCTTATGCTAATGAAAGCCGTTTCATTATCCCCCCCCCCCCCTAATATTAAGGAACATAGGAGAGATAGGAAAGTGTTGGATCAGTTGGAAAATAAGGGCGTTGTTAAACCGGTTGATCCGTATATAAGTCGTGTTTGTGAAAGGAAGTTTTTTAATAACTAGAAGCTTATTAACCATGTTGGATTTGTGTTTGAGTCGGCTAGAGGTAGTCAAAGGGGTGAAGTTGGCAGGAAAATATTCAATGAAGATGGAAAAGTAGTAACCCTGCAAGAGGTATCTGTTGGAAAATTTAGTGAACTTGAGGGATTAATTCACACCTGGTAATGGGTTTGGAGGTACGGAGTGTACACCCATTTGGTCACTGAATCCCCTGACTCAATAGTGGTTATGTATTGATTCTGCTGATAGCATGAATCTGTTTCTGCTGATAGCATGATTCTGCTGATAGCATGAATCTGTTTCTGCTGATTGAATTCTGCTGCTAGTGTGAATCTGCTGCTAGCATCAGTTTATTCTGTTGATCATTTTAACCACTGATTCCTACTATTATGGAAAGTATTATGATATAATTAATGGGCCGTTAATTATACATAATTCCATGGGCTAGGGTTTGAGTATTCTCTATTATAAATAGAGGTCATAACACATCTGCATGGATACGATTATCAACACAAACCCTAAACACTTGAATATAATTATGTTCTTGATTTGTGCCTAAAACAAGAACATCACTTGGTCTTATCCCATAGAGATATTCGTGTAACCCAGGCATAGGGTCGAATAGTTTCTATTGGAAAGTGATAACACGATTTCAAGTGAATATCCGGTACTCATTGATTATCTTAACCCTAATCTGGAAACACTCAAACACATAATAACCAACAATCAATAGAAACTATTAGTGATAATCAATGGCTGCTGCTATGAGACAAATGGCTGCTAACTTTTCCAAGTTGGAAAAGTTTGAAGGTGTTGATTTCAGAAGATGGCAAAAGAAGATGCACTTTTTGTTGTCAAGTATGAATGTGGTTTATGTTCTGACAACTGAGATTCCTGAAGATTATGGAGATGATGCTACTATGGATCAGATGAGGGCAAGAAGCAAATGGGAGAATGATGACTACATATGCAGGGGTTTAATTCTCAATGGTATGTCTGATTCTCTATTTGATAGTTATCATAATGTTGAAACTTCTCAAGAACTATGGGATTCCTTGGAAGCCAAATATATGGCTGAGGATGCATCAAGTAAGAAGTTCCTTGTAAGTAATTTTAACAATTACAAAATGGTTGATTCTAGACCTGTCATGGAACAATACAATGAACTTCTTAGTATACTTGGTCGATTCACACAACACAAGATGAACATGGATGAGGCTATTTTAGTCTCTTGTATCAATTATAAATTACCTCCTTCTTGGAAAGATTTTAAGCATATGCTGAAACATAAGAAGGAGGAATTAACTCTTGTTGAGTTGGGCAGTCACTTGCGTATTGAGGATTCACTCAAAGCACAAGACATTGACAAGCCAAAGAGTAGCAATGCTACTGGTCCGGCAGTTGTCAATATGGTGGAGCATAACAACTCCTTTAGGAACAATGACAACAAGGGCAAGCGTAAGCATCAAGATAACACCAAATCTGATCTTAACAAGAAACCCAAAGTGACTTGTTGGAAGTGTGGTAAAACTGGACACTTCAGGAAAGATTGTAAAGGTGTTAAGATTGGCAATAAAACCAATGGATCATGCACAAGTGGAGGGAATGGTAACACCAATTCTCTGAAAGGTCAGAATATGTTTAAGAAGTCTTTTGAGATTTATTATGTTACATATATATCTGAAATTTATTTTTTGCAGGATGATGATGTTGCTTGGTGGGTTGACTCTGGTGCAACAATTCATGTGTGTAAAAATAGAAGCTGGTTCAAGACTTATGAGTCAATGAATGATGGTTCTATTCTTCATATGGGAAACGAGTCAACTGCCTTGGTGTATGGAAAAGGATGTGTTGATTTGAAGTTTAGTTCTGGAAAGATTGTTTCTTTATTTAATGTTTTACATGTTCCTGATATCAGAAAGAACTTGGTTTCTAGTAGTGTTTTGAATAATTGTGGTTATAAACAAGTTATTGAATCTAATAAGTTTGTTTTATCTAAACATGGTGTGTTTATTGGTTTTGGCTATTTGTGTAATCAAATGTTCAGACTTAATATTGTTCATAATAATGTTAATTCTGCTTTTATAACAACCTCTAAACTTAATGATTCAACCCTATATCATTCAAGACTTGGCCATGTACACTTTAAAAGAATGCGAGATATTTCTAAGGATGGGTTAATTCCAGCCTTTGATATGGACACTGAAAAGTGTAAAACTTGCATGATGACCAAAATCACTAAGAAACCATTTCAAAGTGTAAAACGTGAAACTAAAGTTTTAGAGCTGATTCATAGTGATCTATGTGATCTTCATGCTACTCCCTCTTTGGGGAACAAGAAATACTTTGTGACTTTTATTGATGATGCTCTAGGTTTTGTTACGTTTATTTGTTACATACTAAGGATGAAGCATTAGATAAATTTAAAGTATTTAAAACTGAAGTTGAATTGCAACAAGGGTCTCTAATCAGAAGATTTAGAACTGATAGGGGAGGTGAGTACATGGATACTCTGTATTTTCAGTCTGTTGGTATAATCCATGAAATGACTGCCCCTTATACTCCTCAGCAAAATGGCATTTCTAAAAGGAAAAACAGGGTGCGGAAGGAGATGGTTAATTCCATGTTGTCCTTTTCAGGACTGAGTCAAGGGTTCTGGGGTGAAGCTATGTTAACAGCTTGCTATTTACTAAATAGGGTTCCCAATAAGAGGAACAAGGTTACCCCTTATGAACTCTGGACTAAAAAGAAACCCAACCTGAATTATCTCAGGGTTTGGGGTTGTAGGGCTGTTGTAAGACTCCCTGATCCAAAGCAGAAAACTTTGGGTGAAAAAGGCATTGAATGCATCTTTGTTGGATATGCTGAGCATTCCAAGGCATACAGGTTCTATATTATTGTACCTAATGAATCTGTTTCAATTAACTTAATAATTGAATCAAGGGATGCACTATTTGATGAGAATAGATTCTCATCAGTCCCTAGACCAAGTCAAAGAATTCCAAATGGAACTGACGACATTGGTGTATCAGAGGTCCCTAATGAATTATCATCTCAGGCCCCTGATGAGGTTGTGGTACAACAACCTGAACCTGAGCTCAGAAGGAGCAATAGGGTCAGGACTCTAAAGTCATTTGGACCTGAGTTTCAATTATACTTAATTGAAGGTACAAGGAGTGAGGTCTCTGACCAATACTCATATTGCTTCATTGTTGAGGATGATCCCAAAACATTTGAATAAGCAATGAAGTCCCAGGATGTTGCTTTCTGGAAAGAAGCAATTAATGATGAGATGGATTCTATCATGGGCAATAACACTTATGTGTTGACTGATCTACCACCTGGTTGCAAATCTCTAGGTAGCAAATGGATTTTCAAAAACAAAATGAAGGTAGATGGAACTGTTGAAAAGTTCAAGGCAAGACTAGTTATTTAGGGCTTTAGACAAAATTCAGGAATAAACTATTTTGATACTTATGCTCCAGTAGCTCGTATCAGTACCATAAGATTGCTGATTGCTTTGGCATCAATTCACAATCTGATTATTCATCAAATGGATGTGAAGACAGCTTTCTTGAATGGTGACTTAGATGAGGAAGTTTATATGAACCAACCTCAGGGCTTCATCATGCCTGGCAATGAAAACAAGGTGTGTAAACTGATTAAGTCTCTTTATGGGCTAAAACAGGCACCTAAGCAATGGCATCAAAAGTTTGATGAAGTGATTTTGTGTTGGATCGATATACTCTGACCAAACTCTTTTGTAGCTTGTAAGGGTTTAACAATATTGAGTAAACTCAACACTATTAATATTGAAACACTGTTTTACCTTGTAAAGTATGCGGAATCTACTAACACAAAGCTTAAGAAGAACTTTTATATTAACCAAACTTTGAACCTGCTTTGTTACACAGATTCACTAACAATCCCTAACTAATATCAACTTTGATCGACTTCTAAAACTTATGAGAACTTCTCTAAAACTTGTTATCGACTAATACCTCTTAAGGCTCTTTATATAGATAACCTTAAGTCGGTTTACAACATATAATCCTTGAACGACAAGTCATTATCCCTAACTAATTCTAGAATATTCATTCAATGTTACACATTAATCCTTATCTAATATTGCACATCAGTCCTTGTTTCCTTCGAAGTACTTTAAACATTCTTCAATAACAGCAGTACTTTGACTTTTTCCTTCAGCAATACTTTGACTTTATTCTTCATGCAGCAGTACTTTGACATCCAGAAGTACTTTGATATTTTATATCCCAACAATCCTCCCCTAACTTGAACTCCACTTGCTTGATTTCAAGTTTCTTTGTTGTCTTTAATCTTCAAATCTTTAATCATTCAGAAAGATTGTTTCTTTATTTCTTTGTCTTCTATCTGTCATGTGTCAAAGTACTCTTCATCAGCATCTTGTCTTTCACTATATCTTCTCAGCAACTCAGCAACATTTTGGTACAAAGATCATCAAATCTTAAAAGTTTCATACTATTCTCATCACTTCCAGGTGTGTTAACTCCTGTGAGAGGTGAATCATTGAAAATTATGATTTTTAGCAAATCATCAGCTATCAACGGATTTGATTTGTCTTTACCAATAGCCGTTTGCTTTGGACTAGCCAACTCTTAATCACTTGGAGTATGGTGAGTTGATAACCATATAGTTTTTGGTAAACTATCAACCATAAACAGATTTGATTATCACATCAGAGCCGTACCCTCATGATGAGTCAAACTCTTTCTTGTCTGTTAAACATGGTGAGTTGATTACCATTTGTTGTGCAGTATAAATACTAACACCATGTGTTGCTTTTCAAATCCTTTTTCCTTTTCTTTTAAACATCAAAACATTTTATTTTTATTTTAAAGAACTTATACTAGTTTATATCAGCAAGCAGTACTTTGTTAAAGTACTGTTTGTTTTTGTAGTACTTTGAAAAATACTTATTTTACAAAACAAATCATACCAGTATTATGCAATATTACTCTTCAGATTTGACCCATTTGATAAATAGCTTGATAACATCCAAAGCTACTTCAGATTCATCTTCAAGTTCCATTCCATGATCCAGCATTCTGAGCATAATTTCTCTAATCAATGGATATCTCCTCTCAGCCAGCATATGAATCATGGTACCATCTTCCATCTCTAGTGTATGAACTTCTGATGACTCAAAGAATCTCCATCATTTCCCAATTCTCTTGATCATTCCACAGAGGATCAACACTTGTTTCTTCAGTTTCCCAGATGGTAATTAAGTCTCCAAGTAAAATTAATCCAACTCCTGAAGCTTCAATCTCTGCATAGTATGTCTGCACTTGCACATATAAGTCATATAAATCTACCCTTGTAATACTATGCAACACATCCCATAACATATTGAATGTTGTGAAGCTTTCATCTTCTTTGTGGATCATAAAATAATTCCCTTATTTTGATTCAACCACAGAAAATGAGATTATTTTGGACTTCTTTCCAGAATCATCAATCTTCTTATTCTCAAAATCTACAACTCTGAAATAATTTCTAAGTTCATCAACTGTGTCTTCATAAATCATCTTCAGCCTTTTTGACAGTTGATCATCTTGAAGTGCTTTCTTCCTTTTCAATCTTCTTTCCTCAGCTTGTTCCTTTCTGATATCTTCTAACTTCTTCTTTCTATCAACTTCCATGGGCACAAAGCTATCTACTTCTCTTCTGATATCTTCTTGTACTTTGTCCCACAAAGCTTTCACTTCTGGATACCTTTTCAAATGTAAATTCTTGTATCCTTTCTTTCTTAAGAAACTTATCATCCAGTTCTTTTCCTGAGCTTTAGTCATTGGCTTCTTTGTAACTGACCTACTAACTTCTTCCAAATACTCAGCATCATATTCAGCTTGTTGCTTCCTAGCAAGCTCTAAATCTTCTGCAATCTCTAACTCTCTAATCTGAGCAAGAGAAAGCTTCTTCTTTTTCTTCTTAGTATCTTTTTAAACCATTATCCTTTTCCCTTTATCTTTAGGATCCAACTCTTCTGATTCAGAAGTACTTTCAACATCTTTTTGTGCAGGCTCAGAAATATTTATTCCTCTAGTAGTTCTCCTTAAATTCATCATAACTTGAGCAATTGTTTCATCATCACTTGCAGTATGTACTCTTACTTCTTCTTGCTGTATAAAAGTGGAAGGACCAGCTTCATCTTCTTAATTCTTTGTAGAAGGTCCAGCTACAGAAGTTCCAATACCAGCAATATCTTGTTCAACAGTACCTTGCACAACAGTATTTTCAACAAAAGTACTTTGAGCATTATTTCCTTCTAAATCAATTTCTTCTGTATCACCACTTTTTACATCCTCATGCTCAACTTCAAGATTAATTTGCTCTGTCTCACCACTTTTTCTTTCAGTACTGTTTTGAGCAACATTTTCATCTTGATCATTCTTTTCCTCTGAATATTGAACCATATCATTAAATCTATCCAAATTATCATCCTGATTCCTCCCCAATTTGATAGATGATGTTTTCCTATGCCTCCTCTTGGATTTAGACTTCTTCTTTTTAGACTTTGGCTTCTGAGACTGCTTCTTTTCTTTGACATAAAGCCTAAAGTTCTGAACAAGAGGCCAAACAAATTTCTTCAACCTTCTGAACTTCTTTCTTAGCTTCTTGATTTCTTCAGCTTGAGCCTTAACAGTATTCTTCATCTTTTCCAAATCCTTAGCCAAATCAAAAGTACTCTCAGCACCTTCAATTCCCTCATCTCCTCCAGGTGTTTGAAGCCCACCTGTGGAAGTATAATTATTAGGAGTAGGTACCTTTGAGTCCTCTGAAGCAGTACCTTTAGAAGAAGTACTTTGTGGAGAAGTACCTTGAGCTGAAACAGATGTATCCAAAGAAGCTGGTACTGAGGGAGTTCTGTCACTTGAAACAACATGCTGAGGGGAAACAATAGGTGGTGTAGGAGTATGTACTGAAGCAGAATCCTCAGCAGAATCAGGTTGATCATCATCATTAGAATGTGCAGACCCACTATTGTTTTCTTCATCCCTAACAGCCTGAGCTACCTCTAACATATAAGCATTAAGAAGTTTATTCCTATCCGAAAAATTAACTCCCTTATTAGACATAAAAGTGAACACTTTAGGTGGCATCCTAATGGTAGGTACATAATCCTGAGGTTTAGGTATCCCATCTAATGGATTCTCTAAAAGCAATTGAACAAATCTAGGATACATGAGAAAGGGTTTGCCAGCCTTAATATGAGTAAGCATTCCTTCAAGAATCATGTATGAGAAATTGAAGGGTTGATTGGTAATAAGACCAATAAAAGCAGAAGCTATGGAATGGCTAAACTGATCCCAAGTAGTACTTTTGGGACTCAAACAATGAAGCAAAACATGAATAAGAAATTTCCAATGAGGACTAACCATAGCCTTCTGAAAAGTGAGCTTAGTCAAAGAACCTTCATACCCAATGTCTCTGAGTGTGTTCTAAATCTCTTGCTTTCCAAATAAAACAGAGCCTCCTTCATCATCAAATAACAGAGCTTCTCTGATTGAAGCTTCTGTGACACGAATAGCTCTCCCAGCAACTGTAGCAGTAATGATATCCTCTCCATCTTCAACCTGTGACCTTGCTGTGTCCCAAAAAGCTTGAATCCAAGGTCCAATAATCTCTGGGTTGACTAGGATTGAGTAACAGATGTTGGTTCCAGTGAGAAAGTCAATAATACCATGAAAATCAAGGTTATCTTGGGTTTTCTCAAGGTTTGCTATCATGTTGTGTTTGGTGTTGGTGTGTCGATTTGCCATGGTGATTAGGGTTAGAGTGAGAAAAGTGACGATCGATGCAAAGTAGGTATGAGTTTATATAACAAGAAAGGTGAATAAAAAGAAAAGATATGAGGTTTTTATATAAGGATAAGATTACAAAAAATCACGGTTAATTAATGATTTTACCGTTATTTTTGGAAGTAAATATCCCCATATCTTTCGAAAGGTTGTTAGCCGCAAATCTGACCATTGGAACAGTATCTGACACGTCAGCGAACCCTTTAATAACACCAAGCAGTACGTTCCATATCATATGGAGCAGTACCTTCCGTTATAATCTCACACAGTATGTAGACCAAAGTACTTTTCCACCAAAAAAAATCTTGAATGTTGACCATTTGACCAAAATATCTTTGAAAGTCAACCATGATTAATGACTATCTCCCCATATTAAATCCCAAAGCAACCATGGTAAGTGAACATCAATATACTTCATTAAATGCCCATTTACCTTTACCTTGCTTATAAAAGCAACTTCACCAACAACAACTCCATATCTCTCTCATAACACAGATACTAGTAAGCACAATGAGTCACATTCCAATTGTGAACATCTCTTCAGACTCAGATGGCACCACAGATTCAGAGACAAGTTACTACTCTGATTCTGAGTTTGAAGATCCAGGATGGTTAGGTTATTTTCCTCCTCATGTACAATGGATGGGACTCCAAGACTCTTCTTCATCAATAAGTGCTGCCAACTCTACCATAACTGATGCAGGTAGTACTACCAACAAAAAGCCCAAAAAGAAGAAAGCTATCCCTGGTTCATCTTTGGCTAATGAGCTTCCACAAGCTTTGACTCAAGCCCTGGAATCAGCAATTCAAAACATGAAATGGCCTTCTCCAAGGAAAGAGAGACCTTCAAAACAGGTTCTTGGCTTGGCTTGCCCAAGAAAGCAGGCTTCTTTTGATGACAAGAGAAAAACTGCTCAAAAAGGAAAGCATAACTATGAGGGCAAGGGAAAAAGGCCTATGGAGTAGGGATGTGGAGCTTAGTGGTAGTCTGTGGTAGTTGTTTGTTTGGTTTATCTTGTCTTTTCTGTGTCTGAGTCTGTATCTTGATAACAACAATGGTGATGTATGAATCATTTGTAATTTCAGTGTTGAATGATGAATAAACTTGTTTCTTTTGAATGATTCATGTAGCCTCCCCTCAAATAATGACTAACTAATAACTACTAATGCCTCCCCTCAAAAATAGCTTACATATTAATCATACCAATACTCACAACCAAAAAGGTAAATCTTGAAACATCAAAGCACTTTGTGAGTAGATCTGCTACATTATCATTAATGTGATCTTTAACCACATTGATAAGCCTTTGTTCATAGCAATCTCTTATAAAGTGATGTCTAATCTGAATGTGCTTGGTCTTGGAATGATATACTGGATTCTTGACAATACATATAGTACTCTCATTATCAATGTTGATGGGAGTATTCTTGAAATTGAATCCATAATCCAAAAGCTGATTCTGCAACCAAAGTACTTGTGCACAACAACTTGCAGCAGCTACATACTCTGCTTTAGTGGAAGAAGTCGCTGCAATTGTTTGCTTCTTACATTGCCATGACACTAATCTGCTTCCAAGGTACTGGCATCCTCCAGTTGTGGATCTTCTGTCATAGTTATCTCCAGCATAGTCACTGTCTGAGAAAGCTTGGAAATGGAAAGGTGAATCTCTAGGATACCATAAGCCTAGCTTAGGTTGTTGCTTAAGATACCTGAAAATCCTCTTGACAGCATTTAAGTGAGATACCTTTGGATGAACTTGATGTATTGCACATAAGCTTATAGCAAAAGTTATATCAGGTCTTGATGCAGTTAAATACATGAGACATCCAATCATAGACCTGTATAGTGTGACATCAACATCTTCTCCATCTTCATCTTTTCCCAAAGGTTTGTTAGTATCCACTGGTGTAGATGTAGGCCTAACAGTTGTGAAATTGAATCTCTTAAGAATATCTGCAACATACTTATCTTGACTAATATATATTCCACTGCTTGACTGTTGCACTTGAAGTCCCAAGAAGAATGTTAATTCTCCCATTGAACTCATCTGAAACTCTTTCTTCATAAGATCTTCAAATTCCTTCACCATAGATTGTTTAGTAGCACCAAAAATAATATCATCTACATACACTTGGACAAGCATGATATCCTTCTTATCTCTCTTGATAAACAAAGTCTTATCAATAGCTCCTCTTCTATTACCATGTTGTAGTAGAAAATTGGAAAGTCTTTCATACCAAGCTCTTGGAGCTTGATGGAGGCCATACAGAGCCTTGATTACCTTGTAGACTTTGTTTGGATGTGCAGGGTCTTCAAAACCAGGAGGCTGTTTGACATAAACTTCTTCTGTGATTTTACCATATAGAAAAGCACTTTTAATATCCATTTGATATACAGGGAATCCCATATAGGATGCAAAAGCCAAAAATATCCTGATGGCTCCAAGCCTTGCCACAGGAGCAAAAACTTCATCATAGTCTACTCCTTCTTCCTGTCTATATCCTTGAGCCACTAACCTTGCCTTGTTCTTGATAACATTCCCTCTTTCATCTCTTTTTACCCTGAAGACCCATCTAGTTCCAATAAGTTTCTTTCCATCAGGTAAATCACATAATACCCAAACTTCTTGAAGTTTAAGCTGTAGGAGTTCTTCTTGCAGAGCTTCCACCCAACTTTCCTTGGCTAATGCTTGTTTGATATTCTTGGGTTCCTCCTGAGATAGAAAACAAGCAAATAAACACAACTTCTGATCCCTGTGATTCACCCTGTTTTGCTTGTAGATAAAACTAAGCAAAGAAGTATGTTGTTGAGACATATTCTTAGCCTTAGTCCTTGTGAGCACCCCTGAAGCTGAGGGTCCAATTATGTTGGTAACAGGATGAGTTTTGTGAATTCTGAGAGTAGGAGTTGGTGAAACTTCAAGATCATCTTCCAAATTAGTTATATCAGGATCTTCATGAGAATCTGAAAAAATGCCTTCTTGATCCAATTCATCATCAGTGTCTTCTAAAGTAATCTTGTTTGGATCATCAGTATCTTCTAAGTCAGGCATATTAGAATCATCAACAGCATCAGTATTTATCCAATTTGAAGTATCTAAAGGTTTAAAAGTACTTTCAAATGGATTAGCAGTACTTTGGGGTAAAGTACTGGCTGTTTCTTTTGCCTTCTTCTTTTCTGCTTCATAAGCTCTCCTTTGTTCATCCTCATACGACTTAGCCATTGTTTCTTGAAAAAGCATCCTTGATAGTTCATCTTGAATGGCTTGATCTTCATCAGATACTGGTATTTGTGGTGGAACAGTACTTTGAGGATCAGCAGTATTGTTAGGTTTAGCAGTACCTTGAGGCTCAGAAGTACTCTTCTTCTCATCATTGGCATTATTCTTTGGCTCATCTTCAGATCTTAAATTAACATCATGAACAATGTACTGTGCTTCTTCTTCTGTTGGAGAAACTTGATTTTCTTCTCTTACAGGTACATAATTCATTGATGAAGACATTAAATCAAGATCAAACATCCAATCAGGACCTTTACCTTTAGCATTCTCTTGTTCTTCCAGAAAATCAACATGAAGACATTCTTGAACCTTTTTGGTAGCCCTGTTGTACACTTTGAATCCTTTGCTATTGGTACAATATCCCAATAAATATCCTTCATCTGACTTTCCATCAAATTTGCCCAAATTATCAGCAGTATTTAGGATGGTTTGGGGACATCCAAAAGGTTTCATAAACTTGATGCTTGGCTTCTTTCCCATGAGTAACTCATAAGGTGTCTTCATTTGAGGTTTAGTCACTGATACTCTATTCAACACATAACAAGCAGCACTTACAGCCTCAGCCCAAAATGGAACAGGTAATTGAGAGTCTGCAAGCATTGTCCTTGCTGCTTCTATAAGAGTTCTATTCTTTCTTTCTGCAACTCCATTTTGCTGAGGAGTTCTAGCAATACTGAACTCTCTTTTAATTCCTTTCTTGGTACAAAATTCATCCATTAGCTGATTCTTGAACTCAGTCCCATTATCACATCTAATGCCTCTAACCTTGAGTCTTAACTGATTTTCAAGTGCTATTATAAGATCATGAATAGCATCAAAAGTTTCATCTTTAAAGCATAAGAAAAAGACCCAACTAAATTTGCTACAGTCATCTGTTACAACCAAGCAGTACTTCTTCTTGTTCAGACTAACAACTGAAACAGGTCCAAATAGATCCATGTGCAGCAATTCCAAAGGCTCTCTAATGGTTTTCTCATCAATATTCTTACAAGAAGCCTTGTGCTGTTTACCCTTCTTACAAGCAAGACATAAGTGATCATTCTTGAATGTTTTAGAAGGTAAACCTCTAACTAAATTACCTCTGACCAGCTTATTGATGTTCTTAAAAGTGATATGCCCCAATCTTCTGTGCCATTGATGTGCTTCTTCCATAGTTGCTCTTGCAATCAAACATGTTGCTCTTTCAGCAGATTTTACATTCTTTAAGTCTATACTGTACACATCATTAGTTCTTGGTGCTCTCAGCAACACCAAGTTTCTATCTTCTAACTTGAAATCAGGAGAAAGTATAAGACATTCTGTGTCAAAGAATAACACAGGGTACTTCTTATCACAAATCTGAGAGACTGACAAAAGATTGAATTTGAGCTCCTTCACATATCTAACATCTTCAAAATCAATGTTTCCTGCCTTGATAGTTCCTTTGCCAGTAATTCTTCCTCCATCAGGATCATTCCCAAATGCAACTTTTCCTCCAAAATAAGCTTTAAAATCTGACAAGAGCTCCTTTTCTCCTGTCATACTGCCAGAGCAACCACTATCTACAATAAGATGATCTTTAAGCTCCTCCTCTGGGTTGCCCTGCATTCACATGAAAAAGGTTAGTTAATTTTAGGAACCCAAGCCATTACTGACTTGTGTTCCCCTTGTGGAGTGACATACTCAAAAATTTTGAGTATGTAATCACCACTGTCTTTGAAAGCATGATCAAGAATTAAGGTTTTTGTTTCCAAAACAGTTGGTTTTTCATGATCAATTTTCCCTTTTTCACCCTTAACCTCTGAAAGTACTGGTTCTACCCCAGCAGTACTTTCTTTCTTAACCCATTTAGTTGTGACTTTAGGAGTTGGGTTCTATGTTCTAGCATCTTTTCTTGTGTTGTAAGGCCTTCAAGGATTGTAATGATTGTACCTCCTAGATCTTACATATGAGTGTTTGCTAGAGACATCTTGGTTAGGGAACTTTCTATCAGTACTTTGTGAAGGTACTGAGGGTTTGGAGTATGACCATTTCTGATGAGGGTACCTATAGTCTTTTGAGAAATTACTATGGTTAACCCTATTTGTATAATTCCAAACTGGTTTGTTGTCCCTTGGCTTATTCTCCCTATGACTTGGTTGTGCAGTTCTGGTCTTTGGATATTTACTTAGGTATTCTGAATGATAATCACAGTCTTTAATGAAATGATGAGGACTATAACAAACATAACAGACCTTTGGACCACTATTCCCAAATCCCCTTCCATAAGAGTTTCTAAAATTAGCAGTATTTTGAAAAAAATTTCTTTGAGGTACTGCTGAGTGATCAGCAGTACTTCGAAAAGTGTTTGAAGGTACTGCTAGTTTTGAAAACTTGGTCTCTTCAACCTTAGGTGCTTCAACAGACTTTTCTAAAGTTTCAGGATTAGATTTATTTTTAAGCTTTTTCCTAAACTCTAGATTGTCTACACCATAATAGTCAACATCTTTCCTAGGTGGTTGAAAGCTACCTGGGGGTGAGGAACTGCATTATATCCCTTTTCTTTCTTAAATTCAGGAGGTGTTGGACTAGGGGATTCCTCATCACTAGAAGTGTTTTCATCTAGACTTATGAACTCTTCATCACTAGTGGAGATATCTACTGTAAGATTTAGTTCCTTGCCTTCATTGTTATCATTATCATAACCTAGGCCTGTCTTAATATTTGATGTTCTTTGCTTTTCAACAAATTGTACA
This sequence comes from Artemisia argyi, assembly GCA_030686995.1. Classification (NCBI taxonomy): domain Eukaryota; kingdom Viridiplantae; phylum Streptophyta; class Magnoliopsida; order Asterales; family Asteraceae; genus Artemisia; species Artemisia argyi. The sequence goes on from CM060686.1 coordinate 181,277,513, forward strand.
TGTGACAGACCTGCCTCATTCCATACAGCAAGTTTTTCTAACAACTTATCCCTTTCGGCAGTCACTTTCTCTAGTTCAGACACCTTACAGCCTAGTTTCCATTCACTTAACTTAACTAGGTAATCCTGTTGTTTATATGTTTCAAGCCATGCTACTTCATTATTTTCATGTGTAATGATTTTGGCCTCCATTGATTCTAAAGTCAATTGATAACCAGTTATCTCAGCCCTAGCTTTTTGAAATTTATCTCTTTCAGCTACATATTCACTAAGTAACTTTTGATACATATCATTACACTAAGAGCATACCTCAGTTTTAGTGGATGAACTTGGTGAAGCAGCTACCATAGCAAGCTGAACAGGTGCTTCTTCAAACTCCATGCTCCAATCAAAGCTTCCTAGACCATCTCTTGACTCCAAAGCAACATATCTAGGCTCTTCATCAAATGATGTGCTCCAGTCTTCCAATGCAACCATTGAATAGGTTACAGGTTCATCATCAAACTCATTGGACCAATCAATCTCTGACAGATTCTCTTGATCAACCAAAGCTTTTGGTTTTGGTTCAGTAATTGGAATCTCTTTTCTCTCAGGCTTGGGTGGTTCAATCATCTTGTTTGCTTGAAACTTTGCAAATTTGCATTCCCTTGAAAAGTGACCAGTCCTTAGACAGTTGAAGCACTCAATCTTGGACTTATAAAATGTTATTCCCTGTTTAGCTCTGAAATTGATGCCTTTTCCTGTCTTATTCACATACTTCTTGATCCTTGCAGTGAGCATGGCAACTTGCCATCTGATATCAATTTCTTACAAAGCATCATCATCTATTTGCAATACATCTTCTTGATAGGTAACAGGTAGAGATGCTTGTTGAGCAAAGAATGAACATAGAACTTCATCTGAGGTGGGGGTAAGTGATTGTGATGAATTGGTGGTGACCATTGTTGTACATGGAACCTGTGTTTCAGTCACAGTACTTTGAACAGGATAAGCAGTACCTTTGTTAGAAGTACTGCTTCTTTTTTCAGAAGTGACAAAAGCAATGTTTTGAGGTTGCTGATGTGTGCTTGATCCTGTAGTACCATTCATCTCATGCTCATACACCTTTAGATTGTTGTAGAGATCATCAAAGTCCATAGTATCCAGCCCTGGTTGTCCTCTGATCATAGTAGCAACTACATGCCATGCTGATGGCAAACTTCTCAGGAACTTTAAATTAGCATCTTCAACTGATGCCTCAGCATCATATAGTTCAAGCATACTCAGAAGACGTTGGAATCTTTCATAAGCAGAATCAAGACCTTTTCTTTCTCCAACAGTGAAAGTTTCAAATTGTTGCTTCAGCAAATTCCTATGCATCTTTTTGGAAGCATCATTACCTCCAAACTTCTTCTTTATTGCTGCCCATAGTTGTTTGGCATCCTTGGCATCATGAAATTTTAATAAGTGACCATCAGGAATAGCAGAAAGCAGTATGTTGAGAGCTTTGTCTTGATTTCTTTTGGTAGCAGTAGGTACAGTAATTTTAGGTGGTGTTGGTTGTCCAGGTACCTCTACTGGTTCTTCAATTTGCATGTTACCATTGACAATCACATCCCATAGTGCATGGTCTGTGATGGCAATGTACTGCCTCATCTTCATGGCCCATAGGTTGTATTCTCCCTTATTAACAATAGGGATTCTAACAGCAGTGATTGAAGGAGCAGGTGCAGCTTCAGTCGACATCTTGAAGGGTTTGTAGTGAAATCGGTTTAAAGGCTTGTCTTCTTAATCAGAGTTTCTAACACAAGCTCTGATACCACTTGTTGGATCGATATACTCTGACCAAACTACTTTGTAGCTTGTAAGGGTTTAACAATATTGAGTAAACTCAACACTATTAATATTGAAACACTGTTTTACCTTGTAAAGTATGCGGAATCTACTAACACAAAGCTTAAGAAGAACTTTTATATTAACCAAACTTTGAACCTGCTTTGTTACACAGATTCACTAACAATCCCTAACTAATATCAACTTTGATCGACTTCTAAAACTTATGAGAACTTCTCTAAAACTTGTTATCGACTAATACCTCTTAAGGCTCTTTATATAGATAACCTTAAGTCGGTTTACAACATATAATCCTTGAACGACAAGTCATTATCCCTAACTAATTCTAGAATATTCATTCAATGTTACACATTAATCCTTATCTAATATTGCACATCAATCCTTGTTTCCTTCGAAGTACTTTAAACATTCTTCAATAACAGCAGTACTTTGACTTTTTCCTTCAGCAGTACTTTGACTTTATTCTTCATGCAGCAGTACTTTGACATCCAGAAGTACTTTGATATTTTATATCTCAACATTTTGTCTAGTGGTTACTTACTTAACCAGGCTGACAAATGTGTATATAGCAAGTTTGATGAATCTGGTAAATGAGTCATTATTTGTCTATATGTTGATGACATGTTGATCTTTGGCACTGACCAAAATCAAGTTAACCTTACAAAGGCATTTTTGTCATCAAAGTTCTCCATGAAGGATATAGGGGAGGTTGATGTTATCCTTGGTATAAGGATTAAACATGAAAGTAACAAAATTTCTATCTCTCAGTCTCATTACATTGAGAAGGTGTTAAGGAAATTTAATTACTTTGAGTGTACTCCAGTGAGTACTCCTATGGATACAAGTGAGAAGCTAATGCCTAATACTGGCAAAGCTGTATCTCAACTTGAGTATTCTAGGGTGATTGGCTGCTTGATGTATGCCATGACTTGTACAAGGCCTGATATTGCTTTTGATGTGGGTAAATTGAGCAGGTATACTAGTAATCCTAGTGCTCATCACTGGCAAGCAATTAAGAGGGTCTTTAAGTATTTGAAGAGAACTATGGATTATAGTCTCTCATATACTGGTTATCCTTCAGTATTAGAAGGATACACTGATGCAAGTTGGATCAGTAACACTGAAGACAATTCGTCTACTAGTGGCTGGGTATTCCTACTTGGTGGAGGTGCAATTTCTTGGGCATCCAAGAAACAAACTTGCATCACCAGTTCAACCATGGAATCTGAATTTGTGGCTTTAGCAGCTGCTGGCAAAGAAGCTGAATGGTTGAAAAACTTGCTTCTTGAGATTCCATTGTGGCCTAAAGCTATAGCACCTATTTCTATCCGTTGTGATAGTGTTGCTACATTGGCAAAGGCTTATAGCCAGATGTACAATGGGAAGTCTAGACACTTAGGTGTCAGGCATAGCATGATTCGTGAACTTATCATGAATGGGGTGATATCTATAGAGTTTGTTAAATCTCAACAAAACTTGGCTGATCACTTGACGAAGGGTTTGGCTAGAGACTTGGTTTTGAAGTCTGCTAAAGGGATGGGTTTGAAGTTCAACTTAGTCACTGAATGCTAAGATACCCAACTCCTTCCTGAGGAAACTTGGGAGCTGAGTTCAATGTGGAAAGCTGAACATTTAGTGGACTGGAGCACATGTTTATTGTCATCCCAAGATTGTGCTCAGAACCTGCTGGAAAAGGAGGATGAAGTCTTAACTTCTCAATGGTTAATTTTCTTTGAAAAAGTGCTAAGTAGGAGCATGAATAAAGAGGAACCACCTATGTAAATGTTGAAGTTTTGCCGCTTCAGGAAGCTTTAGACTTTTAGCTTTTACAACATTTATGAATTGAATATGGACACATGGCTTGTATAGTGTCAGGTTTATTTAAGTGTTTGAAAATGTATGTGTATTTTATCTTCAGGTATTCAAATGGGTTGAAGGGTTCAATTCTTAGAACACCCTGATTCTCGAATATTTGAACGTGTAATGTACTAAGATGAGAATTCTGTGACAACTAGAAAAATAGGGAGCCGTTTTAAAACCCGCATTACATTAAAAATTATAATTTTGGAATTTTTGAAAAGTTATTGTGACGAGATATTTTTTTTGACGTTGGAATGTGATTTTTATCGTACGTTATTTATGGGAATTTGATTATTTATTTATGATTTGGTTTGGTTCGTTCGTGATGTTTTATTTTGAGATCATTATTTTGGCACTACATTGACTCCGGTGCTAGGTTAACCTAACAAATTTTAATTATTTTAATATTGGTTTGGATATTATTATTTTGGAACGTATCGCGAGGTTTTGATTATTTTTGGAATGAGTTCGGGTTTCGGACCGTGTGTTTTACACTCACCCTTTTATTACCCACTCTTATTAGTAATATTATTATTATTACTATTATTATTATTATTTTGAAAATAAAATGATTTTTTTTTAGTACATTACAAAAATCGTCCATGTGGTTATTACCACACACACACACCAACACCTCACACTCACCCTCACCAAATACTCTCTCTCTCTTCCCCTCTTCTAACCCTAGCCGCCACCGAACACTAATCCGGCGACCACCACCACTTCGCCGCCCTCACAACAAAACCACCACCACCATCTTGTTCCTTACCTTTTTCTCTTTCATTTGGTGTATCATACGCGCCATATAACCCACCCTAACACTTCAAAATCTTATTAAATCCGACCCAACTTTATTGTTTTTACTAGATCTATTCGTTTGGAGGTTCAAGAAGGTGAGAATGCTCGATTTTGGCTTTCGGGTATCTCGATTTGGTGATAAATCCGTGGCTACATGGATGTTTTTCATGAGAATCGAATTATTATGAGATGAAATGATGTTTTTGATGTTAAAAAAATGGTTTGGTATCCGGGTCTTGGTGTTACTCCGATGGGTCGAGTGAACCGTGAGTCAAGGACTCACGGCTTGATGTGGGATTCGAGCCTATGGCTCGTTATTTTGCTTGTTGTGGTCATTGGATTCATGTCTTTCTTGTTTTGTTTGCGTTGGAGCTTTGCTTGACTCGATGGAGTCTTGGTCTTCGTGGCCGATTATGGTTGTTGATGCCGCGACCCAAGTGGGTCGATTGGGCAGTTTGGTGTAGCTTGTTGGAGCTTATTTTTGTGACCTCTTGGTTATTGGTTCGAGTCGTGGTGACTCGTGGTTTGAGCCGAGACTCAAGTGAGTCGAGTGGCTCGGGTTTGGCTTGGTAAACCAACCCGATATTGGACCTTGTTGATATTTATATTTTCTTGTTATGTTTTGTGGACTTGATATTGTTTTGGCACTTGTTGGTTTCGGCCGAATGCTTGGTTGGGTCGAGATCATTTTTGGTCTCGACAAGGGATTTATTGTTATATTGAGAATTTGTTGACGAATGGTAAAGTGGGGACCGATTGTGAGACGGTCACCTAGATTGACGGAGATAGGTTAGTCAGGTGCCGTAGTCGGACCCTATTGTTGTAGCACGTGGATATGGGATTGATTTGGACGGAGTTGGATTGATTATTTTTTACTTGATTCTTATGTTGGACTTGGACTATGAGCCGAGAGTCATGACTCGGACATGTGACCAAATTCTATGACTCGATAAATATTTAAAAGTCAAACATTAAAAATAATACTCGTAATAATATTATTGAGAATATAATCGTTTATATACGTATATAGACGTGATAAACGTGTATATATATATATATATATATATATATATATATATATTTAAATGCGTATATTAATAATAAAACGATCACGAGTAAACGTATAATAATATAACGATAGTTATTATACTATGCAAATAGTGTAATAAATATCGGAATATTGTTATAAATAATAACTATAAATAACGGCGAAAACTAATAAGTCGGGTGAGTAATAAATAAAAATATAACGGTTTTTATAAATTTAGAAACTTATCGAGTTATACGAGTGTGGTTATTTAAAGTCCAAGTGGGCTTTATATTGTGACTTTTGTGTTGTCACGGATATGTGACGATTAATATAAACATTTTCTATAGCAAATGACTTATTTAATCGACGGATTAGATTGAGTTATTTGTTTATATAAAATGAGTATATTAATGGGCATTGTATCCCGCGACGCCCATAGGATGTGGTATATGTTTTAGGGTAATAAATTACTATGTATCTCGTGGAATTTGGCCGATTCGACGATATATATAGGGAGTTTATTTGACTACGATATATACCAAATAGAATTCTTTGTGCTATGTGCTTTAGGTTGGGTATAATTTTGGAACGATATATTACGTAAATAAATATGGGAGATTACCAAATCGACGGATTTGATAAGCTTCGATGATTTATTTAAATAATATGTTGGGCTAATATTAGACCTATAGATGGTTTATTATTTTGTTTGTTGTGGCTTTTTGGTTTGTTTGTGTCGACCCTTCACCCATATGGATACCAAACGTCGAATTTCAAATTAATATGAAGCTAATTCGAGAAATGGATATTTTTGAAAAGTAAAACGGAATACGTTCGGGAATGGGAATATTTGATTTTCGAGGAAATGATTTCTGAATGAGTTTGATATTGTTAGGAAGTGCCGAGTCTGTAGTTGCCGTTACGTGAGTTGCTTGAGTTTACTTACGTCTTTCTTCTATCGATTTCTTTTGAGGATTTTCTGGACTTGAGGTGAGTCATAGCCCCACTTTTACTCTTGAACTTTGTTTTCAATACTTAGGGTGAGAAACGTGCAAATGTTTTATGTCGACTATTATCGCTTTATTTATTTTAAAACTTGCTATGCTTATAGAACTAGGTAGTGTAGAGCATGTCGTATCCTTACGAATGCAGCGCATGTCGTATCCTTACGAATGCAATAACATGTCGTATCCTTACGAATGCAGCGCATGTCGTATCCTTACGAATGCAATAACATGTCGTATCCTTACGAATGTTGGGCATGTCGCATCCTTGCGAATGCATAGTTATTGATTTGGATTGGTTATAGAGCGAGGCCTAGACTTGAGCTAGGTAAGCCATTGATTGGATTGATTTGGGCTATAGCGTGCACCTATAGGATTGATTTGATTTGGTTGGATTATTTTGGTTGGATATTTTGGTTGGATGATTGAGGCCTAGTCTAGCTAGCAAGCGTTTTGCGTATATGTCCACTATATTGAATTTTGAATTTAAACCTATGATCTCACCAGCGAAAGCTGACTTTTAGCACGTTTTCTCAGGTAATTAAGTGATGCCCTTTGGATGCTTGGATTGGAGGCTTGGCAATGGCACCCGGTTATGAATCTATTTTCTAAAACTCTGATAAACTATTGTGGACCTATGTTTATTTCTATTGGGCCTTACTTTGGATAATTCTTGGGATAAATGTAAACTTTAAAACCGGTTTTGGTTGTGTTTTTCTTATGTTTACTTCATAACACATCTGCATGGATACGATTATCAACACAATTCTGTTCTTGATTTGTGTCTAAAACAAGAACATCACTTGGTCTTATCCCATAGAGATATTCGTGTAACCCAGGCATAGGGTCGAATAGTTTCTATTGGAAAGTGATAACACGATTTCAAGTGAATATCCGGTACTCATTGATTATCTTAACCCTAATTTGGAAACACTCAAACACATAATAACCAACAGTATCTCAACTCCAAAAGCTCGGTATGGATTGGGAGATGAGTTAAACTTGTTTTATCAGAACTAGGGAGTTTGAATAAACATGAGAATTAATCAGGTATGCTCTTTAAGAGTTTTTGAAGCTTAATTTTATAATATGTGCTGCCTTCATTGTTCCATTTTTTTGTTCAAGCTAGTCACTGGTCTAATTGTTCATCCCACTTCTTCTTGTTTGTTACCTAAACAAAAAGTTGAACACGTTAATATGCTATAAAACCAACTTGCCTTGCTGCCCGTTTTATCACCTCAAATGCATTATCCTTGGTTCCGTTTGTAGGAAGAAAACAAATTATTTCATTTTCTTAATAATATATGATGTGATATTTGTGAAAAAATCGTTGTAAAACTTTGACTTCCACTTGTTAAATGCACAGGTTTCTTTAATAAAATTGTATGATAAAGATGTATGCAAGAAACCGAAGAGAAAAAGGAGTAGATTCCTTTGTGAATGACGATAAAACCAGTCCCTTTTAATGGTTCATTTCTTCGAAACAAACATCAATACAAACAAAGACTAGTTGGCTTGATAAAAGGGACATAAAGTCTACCCCGTCCAACACAGTGAGTATATACTGAAGTAAAATAGAGAAGTTGGAATGTTAATAATAGCTTCAAAATATATTGTTACCTTTTCACTAATAAGCTTGTCACAAATTGGGAAATTTAAAAGTAGTCTAAAGAAATGCTGTTGCCTTCTAGCTAATTTGCTAATGCTTCCTGACATTATGATTTTTCTTTTCTTATTGTTTGCTAATGGTAATATATGAGTCTATCTGCATAACACACACAAACACACACAAATTGTGTACTGAATGCAATTTCATCCACATTTGCAGGAGCTTCAGGGGCTACGTTTACTTTGGTCAATAAGTGTAACTTCACTGTTTGGCCTGGAATCTCAGGCACTCCTGGTTTCAACAGCACCGGGTTCAAGCTCATGGAGAATAGTTCACTTTCTTTCCAAGTTACAAATAGCTGGAACGGTGTTATATGGGGAAGAACTAATTGCAGCTTCAACCAGTTTGGTCAGGGTTCGTGCTCCACCGGTGACTGCGGTTCTGGTGAAATGGAGTGCTATGGAAGAATTTCAGGCCAATCTATTATGGTGGCGTCTTTTAGTCTGAATGAACTCAATGACGAGGGCAAAAATCGTTCAGTCTATGGCGTCATCCGGAATGACTTTAGTAATATTGGGATGACTGTGGATCCGAGTGGCGGGTCAGGTCCATGCCTAAGTAAGGGTTGTGATGCCAGTGCTAGCTACATGTTTGATTCATGCGTAAAATCTTCTGTGTCAAATTGGTGTCAGCATGCTAATTACGCTGTCACATTTTGTCCCCTCACATATGATTTTTCAGTAATGAAACTAGGTAGAAAACTTGAATCCACCAACCAGCTTGTCTCCAAAGGTGGGTTATTTACGTTAGGCTTCTTTGGTTCAAATTACGAGTACTTGGGAATTTGGTACACTGGCGATTATCAATCCAGGAAAGTTTGGGTAGCCAATCCAAATAATCCAATCATCTCCCCCTTAGGTGCCCCTGCCCTATCAATCAACCCCAACACAGGCGACTTGATAATCACTGTTGAAGGCAGGATTGTGATGAATATTACCCATATTAATGTGGGCACAAACCCAAACGTGTCTGCAGACCTCCAAGAAACCGGTAACTTCCAGTTAATCAACAATTTCGACGAGAAGGTTTTGTGGCAGAGCTTTGATAACCCGGTCAACGTACTTTTACCGGGTATGAAGTTGGGGTATGTCAAGACAACAGGGCGGAAGTTGAACCTGACTTCCTGGTTGAGCAATAAAATCCCTCAGTCAGGAGCTTTTACCTTGAGTTGGGAACCCGCTGATGAAGCATCTCAAAGATTAATGATTCGAAGACGAGGCCAAACCTATTGGACTAGCGGGAATCTTGATAATCAAAGATTTCCACATCTATTAGCATTGAATAGTCCATTTGACTATCAACTCACGTCCGAATACAACAATGAGGAACAATACTTTAGCTACAACCAACATTATAGTAGTCACAAGGATTCTCCCATGTGGGTTTTAACACCAAAAGGGCAAATTACGGATAGTGATAATTCGGATGTTTGGACCCCAGAGTTTTGCTACGGGTGTAATTCGAGTAATGGTTGTGTGGAGTCTACTTTGTCTCAGTGCAGAAATCTGAGTGACATTTTTACTGAATCTATTGGTGATTTTGCTCCTGATATTACAAGACGTGTCACCGATGATAACTTAAACCAAAGCATTGGTGATTGTTTTTTCAAGTGCTGGTATGATTGCAACTGTGTGAGGTTTAATACAAGTACCACCCTTGAAAGTGGTTGTGTTTTTTGGATGGGAAGCAATAGCTATTCTGTTGAAACTAATGACAATTCTACTTCAAAGTTGTATGTGATCAGTTCTAAACATCTTACTAGTCCGATTACAAGTATGAATGCTTCATTTTGATGGTCTTCCGGTCTTTCCTTAGGTTTTAGCATTTTTTTTTTGTTCACATCTAAACAAGTCATACTGCAGGAGAGAAGCTTAAAAACCAAAACAACCATATATGGATACTCGTTGGCTTGGTCATCCTTGTGGCTTTCTTCACTTTCGGGTTTCTGTGGTATTTCAAGCACAGAAAGCATAGACGAGAAGGTACAAATTTTAAAATTGATATTCTATCTATTGACTATAGTTGCTTCTTACTTTTTTTTGTAACTTACCAATGCTGATCTTAGATGAAGAAAGGCGAAAGAGAGACGAATTCTTCATTGTGTTAGCAGCTTCTGAAAGTTTCAAGGATGTACATCATCTTGATACGGATGGAGGAAAAGGAAATGATTTGTTAATATTTAGCTTTGCCTCTATCATGGCTGCAACAGGGTGATTTCTCACTTGAAAACAAACTCGGACAAGGTGGTTTTGGACCTGTTTACAAGGTAATACATAATTCATGTTAAACCCATATTATATAATTTTTCATTCTCATGCTTTCCAGATAAGAATATTCATACTTATATTCGTACCTTAATATATAAGCACAGGGAACACTGAGTGATGGAAAAGAAATTGCAATCAAAAGGCTTTCAAAAACATCTGGGCAAGGGCTTGTGGAATTCAAAAATGAATTAATACTCATAGCAAAACTCCAACATACAAATCTTGTCCGGATTCTTGGTTGTTGCATTCATAGGGAGGAAAAGATGTTAATTTACGAGTATATGCCTAACAAGAGTTTGGATTTCTTTCTCTTTGGTATACAATATATATATATATATGTAAAACGAGTACATAAAGTTTTGTATTTTGTTCATTAAATTTTAAATTAATAGACTGGCATTTCACATTTCAGACGAAAACAAAAGGGTAGAGCTAGATTGGCCTAAACGGTTTAACATCATAGAAGGAATTGCTCAGGGGTTGCTATACCTGCATAAATACTCAAGAATGCGAGTTATTCATAGGGATCTAAAAGCTAATAACATTCTCTTAGATGAGAGTATGAACCCCAAGATAGCTGATTTTGGTATGGCAAGAATGTTCAAGCAGAACGAGACCGAGGCAATGACAAACAGAGTGGTTGGAACAATGTGGGTTAGCTCTTTTTGTTTCCCAAATCAAAATTATAACTTGGGTATCTTATAGATGAAATTTTTATTGTTCACATTTAGTACTATGTTGACATGTACAGTGGTTATATGCCTCCTGAGTACGTACTGGAGGGGACTTTCTCCATCAAATCTGATATCTTTAGCTTTGGAGTCTTGATCCTAGAAATTGTCAGTGGAAGAAAAAATAGTCCGTTCGTTCATCTTGACCGGACAATTAATCTTATTGGATACGTGAGTCTAGTGGAAATCACTTTTTAACCTCTTTTACATATGCACATAGCTTTACAAAACATGCGTTAGTATAGAGCGAAGCTAACTTTGACTTTTGGGGCAAGATGATATAATGAGCATATGATTTGCAATTTATTTCTTATGATTTAGTCATGGGAGCTATGGCAGCAAGGAAATGCACTGGAGTTGGAAGACATGACACTTAGGAATACGTGTGTCGTACACCAATTCTTGAGGCCTGTACATGTGGCACTTCTATGTGTGCAAGAAAGTGCAATGGATAGACCAACAACTTCTGATATGATCTCTATGCTTCTCAATGAAACTCTACCGTTACCTGCTCCAAACAAACCAGCATTCTTCATTGATAGGGTCGAGTCAAGGTCCACTTCAGAAGGAAGTATAATGAAACACTACTCTGCAAACATGACCATCACTGCTATGGAGGGTCGATAGGTTTGAAATAAGTCATTTATATAAAAATTAGCATCATCATTATTCATTTCAATGTGAAATATTATTGTATGTTACATAATCTTATGAATTTGGTCTTGTTACAATTAAGACTCACTTCGATTTGAACTCCAGTCACCTTCAATAAAAAGGATTCCATCATTTATTATAGTTTCTTTTTTGGAAAAAATGATAGGAATGGTTTGTTAAAGAATTTTTTTTTTTTTTTTTTTTTTTTTTTTTTTTTTTAAATCAAAATTGTGATTAAACTCTTAACACGCATTCTTGCTAGAAATGTTATATTGAGAATTTTGTGTTTAGTGGTTATATATGGCTCCCGAGTATGCAATGAAGGAACTTTCTCCATCAAGTATGATATCTACAGCTTTGGAGTCTTGTGGGCAAAAATGGGTTCCAAGCTTGTGAACTCATGCGAGCCTACGCGAACTGCGGACACGAATGCAGCTCCCAAAATTCGAACTTGTGCGCGAATCTTTTTGCTGCGGATTCTGATTTCCTTTCCATAAATCTGCACCAATTTATTTTGTGAATTGATATAAGCTTTCTCAACAAGTTTATACAGACTCAGTTTTTGTGAATAAATGATTTACGAAATCGTGTTTAATTCATAGCATATTTGAAAATCAGTTTAATTTAGCAATTATTCTCTCTTGGTGACCAAGACATCTTTTCACTATGAATTAAATCCATGCCTCATTCGGTTTTAACGCATCCGAAAATTACCTAGCTCCGTGTGTTTGGGTAAAGTTAACAAACATAATCAATTTTTTACCCCGTTTTGAGAATGAATAACAGATTTGTCTAAATAAGAGATTCTTTTACCACCTTGAATCGATCTCCTTTCTAGTTGGCCCTTTTTGGAGTATAACTATCTACTAAAACCCAAATTGATATAAATGTGTACCTTCAGTGTTTACAAGCATGGTATAGAATGTAATGAGTCAAATACTAAACTTTACATGAAAAGAAAATGACATATCCTTCAAAAATAAAATGTATCATACTACTACTTTACGCATTTTTTTTTTTCTAACATGGAGTAACTCAAATGATACACACATAAAGGCCTTGTAAGTTTGTAGTTTTGACATGTAATTTCTTTATCACAGTTTGACTTGAAATCAGTTAATATTATATACTTTGGTTTCCATACTTGTCCGAGCCTCCTTTTTATTTATTCACAAAAGTGAAACAAAGCTCACTGCAAATCAAAACCCAAAAAACCTACATATACATATACTATTTTGTTACGGTTGAAGGTCTCGATAGTTATAAAAGGTGAAAGCAGTTATATTAGTTCCGAATGTGGTGGTGCGACGCTAGTGATTGTAGTTTCAGATTTGGTGGTGGTTCCTGGCTGTTTCGGCTACCGTGACGATAGTTGCAGTAGTTGTACCCGATGCCTTCAACAATGGTAGTAAAACGAGAAGAAGGAGATAGATTATGCCTACTTTCTTTTAACTGAAACCAAACCGAATTTGATTTTTATTGTTTGGTTGCATTTTTCAAACCGATAGACCCTTACCGAACAACATTCAAAACACGAAAACCGAACTAGTAAACACCCCTAATACCAACGGCCCTCTAGTCTAGCGGTATGGAGGTTTTACCCTCCTAGGCAAGGTCTCAAGTTCGAGTCTTGTCTAGGGCGATAGGGGTTTCCTCCCGCGTGCGTAAAAGGAAGGGTGCCATTGCCTTCTGGGCTGGACCCAACCTGGTTGTGTGGGCTCGCTACGCCTTCTGGGCTAGGAGCCATGTAGCCACAATTGCCGTTCATAAAAAAAAAAAAAAAAAAAAAAAAAAAAAAAAAAAAAAAAAAAAAACCCTAATTTCTCACCTCAAAATACCTAAAGAGTGAAGAAAGTCAACTTAACTAAAAGTCAAACATATAAAAAATGAAACCGTTTAAGTAATGAGCCTGATCCACGCAAATTGAGCCCATCTCATTCATATTGGATCATACAATCTCATGGGCCTATATCAACTAAACCCAATAAACTATAGAACAATGGGCCAATGGGGTGTTTGTTTAATTGCTTAAATTCATTTTTTTCAACAGTTCACATTTGAAATTGTTTATTGTTGCTAATAGAATAAAGGGTGTGTTTGGATATCTGTTTATCAGTGATATGCCCACAACCTGTTTGTTAAAATGCCATTCTAGCTTTTGTATTGTGACAGTGTTTAAAAAGTAGTTAAGTTAGTTATGTAAATGACTAAAATCAGACTATCATATGTTTAGCACGTTGACCAATGGTTAGTTTCATCAAACTATGTACTAATGATAGACGGATGCGTTTTCAAACACCAACGACTATACCGACACTTTTAGTATGATTAAACATTGTCATTTCAACGCGGGCCGAAACATTGTGGCTTTTTTTTGGGGGACATCGACAACAAGACTCCGAAAGCGGTGTCACCATTTGACGCATCTATTAGGCTTAGAAAAGCTCCTGAGTCGTTTGGGGATGTTTGGTACTAGATAGCTTATGCTAATGAAAGTCCGATTCATTATTTCCCCCACTAAGATTAAGGAACATAGGAGCATGGGCGGTTTTGGGCCGGCGCATCGTCAGTAACCGAGCCGGGCCCAACTCACTAAGAGGCACTAAATTTTTTTATACCCATTATATGTACTAATCCCAACTCACTAAGGGGCAATAAAAATAAACCCTATTAATCATTTACTCCAAAAAGTCAAAAACGATTGTGAAGGGACAAAAGGGTGAAGGCCTGAAGGCGTGAAGCACTGAAGCTTTGCTTTTAATAATCCATCTCCATCTTCAAATCATAACTAAGGTTACAACTTAGAACTCTCAACAAGTTATCAATTTTAATTTCTTTTAGTTATCAATTTTTTTTTTTTTTTTTTTTTTTTTTTGAAAGGATCAATTTTGCCTAGTTAATAATTTTTTATTTATTTTTTTTTTTATTTTGCATAATTGTATAGATATACTGATATACATTATATACTCAAATTGAGTAGTTGATATTTGATAAATGACAAATTGTTAAATAAAGTTAATTTTATTTTTCATATGTAGTTGCTTAAAAAAAATATGCCTCCTAAACAAGCATCCGGTAGTCTCAAAAAGGGGCTATAAATAAAATGCTTAGACGTCCTCCTCGTGGTGGAGTTGAGATGGCTCAATTCACTGATCTACAAAATTTGTTGGAAAATGTGGTGCTTTCTGACCAACATGATTCTTGGATTTGGGCGTTTGGATCCTCGGGTTTCTGTGTTGCTTTCGTTCGTACGTTGATTGATTCAAAAACCCTTGATACATCTCCAAATGCTACTCATTGGATTCATAGCATTCCTAACAAAGTTAACGTTTTCATTTGGAGATTGGGGCTTAATAAACTTCCTTCTAGGGTCAACCTAGATAGGAGAGGCATTGATGTTGGCTCTACTCTATGCTCTATTTGCCAGGAGGATGTCGAAACTATCAACCATGTTTTTTTTCTCTTGTGACATGGCGTTGGACTTGTGGGCTAAGTTGGCTAGGTGGTGGGATCTTGACATTCCCTTATGTGCCAATATTTCGGAGTGGTTTGATTGGGTTAGCTCGCTTCATTTCTCGAATATGGTGAAATCCATTCTTGAAAGTGTTGGAGGAACTCTCATGTGGTTTATTTGGAGCTTCAGGAACCGGTTGATATTTTCTAATACTCCTCTTAAAAAGGCGGTCATCTAGGATTCTATTGTTTCTCAATCGTACTTGTGGATTTCTTCTAGAAATCAGAAGTCTAGTATTGTATGGGTAGATTGGTTAAGAAGTCCTATAGATTCTATAACTCACTTGTAATTTTGTTTCCTAGCTTTTGCTAGTATCTAATAAATTTCAGCCGTTCAAAAAAAAAAAAAAAAAAAAAAAACTCATATACATTTTATTTTGTAGAAGTAATACTTTTGTTGCAAGAATGATTTTTGTTCGTATTTTTGGCTTTTCGTACTTGATTATGGTTTATGGATATTATAAAATAGGGGGCGCCTTTTTTTTTGTGCCGGGCTTATTTTTTTATTTTTATTTATTTATTTTTTTTTTTTTTGACGTTCTCAGCACCGCCCCTGCAAGAGAGATAGGAAAGCGTTGGATCAGTTGGAAAATAAGGGCGTTGTTAAGCCGGTTGATCCGTATATAAGTTGTGTGTGTTAAATGAAGTTTTTTAATAACGAGAAGCTTATTAACCGTTATAAGCAAATTCACAATTGTGTACATGTGAAGTGACACAGTCAGATTGAGTAGGCTAGAGGTAGTCAAAGGGTGAAGTTTGTGAAGATGGAAAAGTATTGTAGGAAGAAATCAAGTTAGATCGTTTCTTGATGATATATGATGCGATGTTTGTGAAAAATCTTTGTAAACCTCTGACTTCCACTTGTATGATAAAGACGTATGCAATAAACCAAAGAGTATATACCGAAATAGAACAGATAAGTTGGAGCCTTATGACATGCCATTTTTATTATCTGATTACATTCCCGATATGAGACAAACATCAGAAAACAACCCATTCCGTTTCTCCCCTTTCTATTCCATCGTACCAAACATCCCCTTAGGGCAAAGGTACTACGGACGATCACATTCAAAAGTGAGGGCAATTTTGTATGTTCACATATTTAAGTTAGTTTTAGCAATATGACACTTATGCAAGTAACGTTGGAAATAAGTTGTACATTTATTGTTATATATATGCAAAGTTCCCTAATAGTTTAATACATCTACAGATCGCACACTGTAACGAGTAATGACCAAATGTATGAACAGGAAATATTTTCAAATACGAAATGATGGAAATGGTATTGAAAAAATGAAGTTACAGAAAATAACAGTTCACTTTCATAATTCAAAGGGTGCCATTTCATGACATGAAAGCATACACAATCAAAATTGAGTTCCAACAAGTACATGAAGGATGAGCATTTAGCACATCGGCAGCTACCAATAAATACCATATTTTCTCATTTAGTTACAAAGAACATTAACACCATTCATGATCTTTTAATTTCTGTTTTGATAAACGGGCTCCCACCAGCCTTCCTTTTTCGGTTACTATCGGGTGACCTATATTTAATCTCACCTTCATCCAACATACCAACCTCACCTTCTTCCTTTGGCTCTAACTTAACATCATTATCACGATGATTTGAAGGTTTAGCCAGCTCTATCTCATCTTCTAGCACCCTCTCAATCAAATCATCATCGTCAATAAGATCTGTTCTTCTTGCTACATCACCACGTGCTTTCTTTCTTTTTGCAAGAGCTGCCTTAAACTTTTCTTTATCTAATTTTTTTATAGCATCGGCAGGGGACTGTTGACTTGGACCAGACATTGATTTTGTTTCAACGTTTTCTGATTCATAATGCTGATCGTCATTGTTCTCGACGTCAGAGTTGATATCTTTATTCCTATCGGTACTTCCATCATCATTACTACGATCTTGGGATGTTCTTGCATGATCAGATATAGGTCTTGAAGTGGCTGCACCAACATGAGAACCACTGCCGTTTGTGACATTTTCTTCATCAACATTAGAAGCTCGTGTCTTTTTAGTAACCGGGCCACCTGTACTTCCATCAAGAACCTCACTAGTTTGGGATGGTGGAATTCTATTTTGTTCATACAGTTCTAACATTTGGTTACTCACTTCTGCAATAAGTAGTTAACACCGGTTATCAGAAAGGCTTCATCATAATAAAAAACTATAAGAGTAAATTATATAAATTGTCCGCTTAGTTGGGCAAGTAATTGTGTCCTTGCTTATTTTCACATTTATCCCTCAAACATGTAATTGATTTCACTTTCGGTCCTAAAGGGTAGCAGTGAAGGACCAAAAGTAAGAACAACCAATGCAATTACCAACTAGGGACCAATTATGCAAATAACATCCAAAGAGACAATTTACTAACTTTAATTAAACCACAAGAATGATTTCTGTAATTTACACTAAAAAAATTAAGAGTAAACTGTAGAAACGATCCCTATAGTGGCACAAAATTACAAACTCATCCCTCGCCCATAAAAATTATGGATATGGTCCTTAGAAACACAAGTTTGCTTGACACATTTGGTACCTCAGGTATGCAATTAGTTTAAATTCTAGCCCAATTGGTAAAGGGCGAGAAACCAAATATGAAAGTAAACAATGTTTTTTGGGACCGAATTTGTATTTAATATCGTTGAGGGACCAAATCTGTTAATTTTTGAACGAATCCCAAGGACATCTCGGTAACATACTTTAAAAAATGTCTCAATTAGAAACAAGTCAAATGTAAAATTAAAAAATGAATTAAAAAAATAGATGAAATTAGCCACAAGGACAAGATACTAACCCTCCAATTGGCGTGGGGTAACATTAAACTCCTGCCACCAAACCTTTTCGCCATCTGATCCTGATGCAAGATCTACTTTAAGGAACTTAGCAGCAAGAAAAATGGCACCTGCTGCAATGTGGTGTGGCTGAAATTGTAAGCAGAGGGATGTCCGAAGCCTGCATATGCATGTCCTTTTTGCAAATCAAAAGCAGAAAAGGAACAATGACCAGAGGTCAACGGTACAAACTACATTAAGGAATACAGCATTACCCATCGTTCACGAAATTCCATGCAACTTGAGCAAGTGTATTTTGAGCAACTTTAAGCTTCTTTATTGCCTCGACAAGAGGCTTATATGGATGTAGCACATTGAAGTCAAAAGCAAGCGTGGCAAGAACTACACGTTCTCCTACTAAAATTAGTTCCTTTTCTTGTTCATACACCTCCTGCATGATAGTAAAGTTACAAAGCATGTGAACACCACTTCATTCAATTGTGGCTTTTAAAAAGCAATAAAGAATGTAGCCATGAAAAGTAAACTGCTTAAAAGTGACAGTACCTTCTGTTTAATTCTCTGTAATGCCTCAGCATCCTTTTTGTGATTAATTTCATAAGAAACAATGATGACGTCTTTCAAAGGCCGAGGAGTTTCTTCCACCTTTCCTGCAAGAAACATGCAGACTGTTGCAATCGTCTGCGATTCAAGTATATTAGTTGATATTCTAACAGTCAGTGTTATTTAAGCTATTGATAATCATACCAGTAAAAAATATGTCAGCTGTCAGTATAATTACAACATATAGATTATTAAAATCCTGATTACATATGTAGTCTAAGGCATGGATTAGGGGATTCCTCATGACTGCATATACATTTAGAAAAGAAAATATAGACACATGTAAGCAAGATGTCACATGTTAAAATTTTGGTGTAGGGTGAACCAATATCACTTTTACAGTTTACTCATCTTAAAGATGTCTAAGTCAAATTTATTTAAAATTCCTCAGAATTCAGAGTTTCTCTGATTCAACGAATATTTTGCATAGTTTACAAAAAGAAAATCTTCGACTGTCAGCAAAAGGGTATATCCATCCAAGAATCTAAAATGCCATTATAGCACACATTTTGGACCAACTATTCAGCAGAGCTAAAAAGACTGACTAAACAGTACACATATTGTGATGACTCCTTCCTACCTATGTATAAAAAAGACAAATAAGTAAAATGAGGCATAACTCACCCTCCTGTCGTTCTTTGCATGTGACTGGCGGATGAAGAAACGATGGCAAAAGATAATAGCTGTAGCAATAGTCACCTGAGGCCTGCATTAATATATACAATTCATTATTCAGATGATAAAACTACAGACGAAGTTCTCATTGTAACATTTATTTTCATATAATCTTCACAATGATATGACACAGTTAAGTTGTTTCGTTAGAGCACCAAGTGTGGTAACATGGATTTCGCAAAAATATGTTGCCACGTCAGCATAACACCAAGAATAACACCAAACCACATTTTACCCATACTCATAAGTCATAACACTAAAAAATGGACCCACTAGAACAAACACATATGCACGTACACAACTAATTTCAGCATTGCCTCACCAACGCCGTAACTATAACGCTTACCGGGGTAATGATGCAACGCCAAAGCTATGGCAGCATTGAGGCAACAACAATGTTGCACCGTGAGCTCTTAGAATACAGGATACATTTATTCCAGGATTGGTACTTGGTCAAAAATAAATATGTATTAATGCACGCTAGGTGCAATGTTTTCAAAACAATGCTTACAACCTCACAAGTAATTTTTAGATGTTAAACAAAAATATACTTCTTTTGCATGTTAAATAGCAAACGTTCTAATAACACATGTGAATTTGGCCAAAATAGAAGTATACTTGTGGCAGTGTAGTAGATAAGAACTTTAAAGTAAATAAGTTACTGACGTTATGCTCTAATGACAGACGGGTTCTACGAACTAAACATATAAATACAACACACACATTTACTATTTCACTGTAGTCTACACTTTAAAAACTTACTAGGCTACTTCTCTGTAGCGTATCTATAAATCTTGTAGTTGGATGATTAACATCTTGTTAAACCTCAACTTATGAGGGCTCTTAGCTTATACTCTGTAGCTAGTGGTGAAAAGGGAGAGGAACAAAAGCAGTGAGGCAGTGGGGGGGCAAAGGCACAGGTGCACTTTTTCACTTTTTTATGCCAAGACAGCCACTCAATAAATGTTAAAACAACGAAAGATGTGTTAACTAAGCATACTCATGGAATTTCTAGGCCCTAATTGCACTAAAATGATGTTCAATGTGGGTAGGAGTTATCGTTAAAACAAAATATATGAGAACATATAATTGGTAAACCACACACAACTTTGCTAACTTCCTAGAAAATCACATAAAGACACAAAAATTCCACTGAATATAAATACGGCAACATAAATCATTGGTTTACTAAAGTTCATTTCATCTACAATGACCTCAAAACATAATATAGGTATATTTATTCAAGAAGAGAAGAATAAGCATGAGTTGGAAAATCAATAAGAACTATCTGACAATCTTAAACACCCTAACCCAAATTAAGTTGCTCCACAGCAAAGGTAAAAACAATTTTTTTCATTAAAAAATAAAGCCTATGTTATATGGCCCCTCATATTATTAATATCGACACCAGATTTGGGGAAATGGTAAAGGGCAAGCCTATGTGATCATCTCATACAGAACAATGATCATAAAACAACCAAAGGATAACAGAACTTACACTTTAAGTCTCATCCCCAAGTCCTGCAGGAATGTGCAATATGATTTGCGCAGGTAAGTTTCCTTCTTCAAATCAATGCCGTCTGATCTAGACGGTGACCTTTCTTCTATTTCTTTCCTAGAAAAATACCAACGACCACCACTTTCCTCTACCGTACTATCAGACTGTTTATGAGTACCGCCTTCATGCATTCCAGAATGCATCAGATCATTGGATAAGAAAGCAGCCATATGTGTTCCCTGCACTTCCAATTTATACAGAAACAAAGCTGGAGATCCTCCTGATTAACAGGATAAAATAAAAACCGCCATCACCTACCTGTTTTTTCATGTATATTTAACAAAATCAATTGCAAAAAAAGGGAAAAGCAGAACAAACGGCATGAAGAATACATTAATAAGAACTAACTTGCAGCAGACCTTAGGTCAGACCTAAATGCATTCACACTTTAAGCCTATATGCCATCAAACCAATTATTGCCTCTATTTGAAAAAACTGATTGCCTGCTATTGCAGATTGATACCTTTAGATAATCAAAGTAAGCATAATATATTTATGACCTCAGCCTTTTGGAGATATAAAAAGAAAAAGCCAACATGAAAATGTTTAACCAACAGATAGGCTCTATAATGATGTTAAACAGTATCTGAACATGCCGATATAACTACTTTGTACCAATTAGCATCCCAATTATAATATGGAACAAAAACTAGTGCATCCTGAATATTTTGGATAAGCTATAGGCTATAGCGGGAAATACAGTGCCATCGAGGAACCCTTTGTAAAGATACAATTAGTTATACGAAGATACAATAGGTGAGCTGTGTCATCAACGTTGTTATAGACCTGAGCTACGTACTAGCATAATAACAATCAATCGTTATCAAGTCAATACAATAACCTTTGTATATACCCCTTAAATCGTCTCAGGGACATTCTCCATGTTCACTTTCTACTGGATGTGAATTAAATCTTTAACGATACCCATTATTCATAATCACAAATTAACACCAAAAAAACAAATCTTTACCCGTAAAGCACAAAATTAGGTCACAAAACAACCCGAAAACTAAAATTATAAACCAAGATCACCTAATAACTACAAAAATTTCAAATCTTTACCAAAACCCATTATTCCTAATCACATATGAACCCCGCAAAACCAAATCTTTACCCGTAAAACACAAAATTAGGTCACAAACCAATCCGAAAACTAAAACTATAAACCAATGTCACCTGATAACTACAAAAATTTCAAATCTTTACCAAAACCCATTATTCCTAATCACATATGAACCCAGCAAAACTAAATCTTTATCCCTAAAACACAAAATTAGGGCACAAAAAAAATCCAAAATTGAATCTTTAACAATACCCATTACTCCAAATCTTAAATTAACCACAAAAATAAAATCTTTATTTACAAAACTCAAAAATTAGGGCACAATTTTTTATTTGAAGTAATGGGTATTGTTAAAAATTGAATCTTTAACAATCTTTAACAAAACCCATTAGTCCAAATCACATATTAAGCACAAAAATCAAATCTTTAATCATAAAAGACCAAAATTAGGGCAAAAAACTAATAAATTTTATATAAAAAGGTATAAAACTAACCGGAGATTAATGGGATGTAATTATCTCGGTGAGGTTCAGGCGGTGATTGAAGGGGATGGATTGTGGTTGTGCTATATGGTTGTACGACGTCGTTTGGAGTTTAGGGGCGATGAGATGAGAGAGAAGATGAAAAGAAGGTGGAAAGAGGGGAGGGTTTATGGTTAAGAAAAGGAGATTTGTATATTTGGTACCTAAGGAATGTGTGAATGTGTAGTTTTTGGTTGTGTGACCAAACAAATTTTAGGTGTTCATTTTCTTTGACTTTTGATCTAGATTGTAACAAGGGACTAGGGATGAGCATGGTTCTTGAATCAGTTGGAACCCGAATTGGTGGATCCGAGAACCGATTTTTTTGAAAGTTGAGAACCGAGAATTGAACCGAATACAGTTTTTGGTTTCGGTTTCGGTTCCGGTTCCGGTTCTTTTGGATATATCCGTATAGGAACCGCTTTTCTATTAAGCTAATAAAAAAACACAAAAAATTAAACTTTTTAAGAACTTGTAACCATTTACATTTAAGCAAATAACAATTAACAACTAAACCATAAACTCAAATAATCAATGTGGCTACGTGATGATAATAGATAATAAACAATGTGGTTATGTGATGATGATAGATAATAAACAATGTATTAATTAAAGTGGCTACGTGATGGTGATAGATAATAAACAATGTATTAATAAAAGTTCTAGCAAAATTTAGCATGATGAACATGTAAAAGCTAATCGAATGCAAATAAAAATAAAATATAAACTTACTTCCATTGTTTTGATAATGATGAATGATCTTGGAATGTTATTAGGTTTAGATTAATTATTGATTTGTGGATGCTTCAGTAAATTAAAGATTAGGGTTTACAGTGTTTGGCTTGATGGCTAGTAGGTTTTTTTTTATGATACGTAGGATTTGATTAATATTTTGATAAGAAGTAAAAAAATTACATATTTTTATAATTATTGGATATTTGGTTCCGGAACCGAGAACCGGTGGAACCGAACCGAACCGAACCGACCTAAGAACCGAAAAATCTCAAAATCAAGAACCGGAACTGGAACCATTGATTTTGGTTCCGGTTCAGTTCTTCATGGTTCCGGTCCGGTTCCGGTTCTTTAGTTCTTTTGCTCATCCCTATAAGGGACCGTTTGCTTTATAAATGGGTTTGAATTCGGACTCGAATTTGTATTTCTGAGAAATGATAATTAAGAGAGAGAGAATATATTTTAATTGATATAATAATTAAATTGTATTTAAATATAATATTTTAATTAAAATAAATAAATGTTGTGAGAGAGGTACAATGGGTCCCACGAGTTTTACATAAAACCCACCACACTTGAGTGGAATAAAAAAGTAGTGGGCCCCACATATTTTAAAATATTACTTTGTCAAAAAAATATAAATAAAAAATATAAAAAAATAAAAAATAAAAAGAAAACAAAAAAAACGAAACAAAAAAACAAAATTGTCTACACTCGGTATCATGAGCAAGACAACGAAATCACATGAAGGAGGTCAAGAAGGCGAGGAAGAGGACGGGGAAGGGAAAGAGAAGAGGAAGCACGTTCCTTGTTGGAATGTCGTGAATTTTTTCTTTACAAACTTTCCACCTGAGTGGAGCAAGGCCAATCTACTTGAAGTTTTCAAGGAGGTTGGAGATCTGGCTAATGTATATGTGGCGTCAAAGGTTAGCAAAACAGGCCAAAGGTTCGGGTTTACTCGCTTTTATCATGTTGGAAATATTAAGGCTCTCGAAAACCGACTAAATCGGATCAGGATCGGGAGTTTCAAACTTAGAGCAAACATAGCTAAGTTTTAAAGACCACATTTTAAGTCAAAAAAAAACGGGTAAGAATGTTAATTGGGCGTTTGACATTCCTTTGAAATGGAATCATATACCCTCTATTTCAAAGAACCAGATTGGAAGGTTACAAACTTCTTTGGTGGGTGAATCTTTTGTGATCCATTCATTATCAGAACTTGAACTGCTATGGAAATCTTTAAATTTTAAAGATTGCAAGGTTAATTATTCGAGTGGTCATAGTGTTTCGCTGGAATTAAGAATATCAAAAGTGGACTACACATCTTTTGTTTCTGATTGCTGTGATGCTAAAAAGAGTGTAGAAGCGGGTGATACCAAATGAGGACAGTTTTGAAGGAACATCAGGTGATAATAGCACTCTAATCGGAAAGGAAGTGAAGTCGGAAAAGGTTGTCGTCGGTGATAATCCGCCACAAAACACGGGTATCAATTCAAAGGCAGATGTTACTTCTCCGATAAGTGTCCCAGTTCCCGATGACAAAATTTTGAATTTTGAATCACAATTTACGATACCTGACATGGGGCAAAAAAGTGTTGACTGCAAATTGTGTTCACATGCTTGTTTTGAGGAGTCACTATCACAAGATATGAGAGCTGCAGAAAATTCAAATCCTCGTGATTTAGATCTAAAAAAGGATATTAAACTTCATACTGATTTGCTTGTTACACAAATTTACTTGAGCCCTACTAAGGGAAACGACACTGCCACAAAACTAAGTCTCAGTGAACCCACTTGTGACAAAGTTGGGCCTAGGACCAGAAACAAAAAAAGGCACCACTTGTCTCATGCGACGATTCTTTGATGCATAAATGCAAAAAAAGAAGAAAAAGTGTCACTCATTGAATCTCATTCAAAGAAAAAAACATGAAGAACAATTTCTACTGTGGTCGTCTTTAGAGATTTAGAGGGGCTTTGCTCGGTAAAGTAAGGAAAAAGTACGATTGTTATGATGATGATGATGATTCGGATTCTGATTCCGAGTCTTCCATTATGATTAGATCTCATCGGGATTTGAGAGGATTGATTTAGTTTTATTTCGATAGGTTTTAGGTGTCATTCTATGCGAGACTACTTGTGTTTGGTTTTTTCTCGTTTTGGTAGTCGGGTTTTTGGGTTTATTTTTTCTTTTAGGAGGTGATCTCTAGGTGTTGGAAGGTACCTATACGTAGGTGTCGGTTGTTAAAGGTGGTTCGAGCAACCTTTTCTTTTAGTTATTTGAATGTCGGTTGTTTGGTCTGTAAGTTGTACGTTACTCTAGCTTCTTGCTAGTTTTTTTATAAAATCTCTTTGGCATTCAAAAAAAACATCATTTATCATCTCCAAAACATCATTTATAAAATCTCTTTGATATCCGTGAGATCCTGTGTACATGTGATAGGAATAAGATCAAAAGAAAATTGAAACATAAACTGATTTTGGTTGTACTTTAGTGAGAGTACTTGACACGTGTTGAGTTAATATGAGGATGTTGTTGAGAAAAGTTGTATAAGCTAAAGTCAGAAGGGATTTGTCTACCTTTCTTCAAAAATAGTACTTGTTTGTGTTTGTTTTATATTCTAAGGACTAGAAGAGTAGATGTCTGAAAGATGAAGACTAAGTCGTGGAAGGAGTATAAAAGTTCGTTTCACTCTCATTTTCTTATATGAGACAAGTTTTGTGTTTGTAAAAAAGCATGTTTACTCTCTGATGAGTTAGGTTTTTAAATTATGGATCAAGGTGTTCTGTCAATTAAAATATTCTACATGTTATGTCCTATGATTTTCAAGTTTACATAAATAAATGGGTGGTTGGTTGAATAATTCATGTGTTTGATCTTTTTTTGTTTTATTTACAAAGTTACCATGGTATTAGAGCCTTGGTTGCTTTGATATGCAGATTTCTTTGTTAATTTGGTCAAAATTGTTTTCAGTCAAAATTAGTGTTAAGTCAAATTTAGAGCTTTTGCTTTAATCGGTTAGATCTTTAATCAACAAGTACTGATTTGTTAGTTTTCAGTCTAAAGTTTTTGTTAGTTTTTGTTTTGTTTCTTAGTTTTTCGAAAATTTGGGGGTTTTCCAATATGAGTGATTCTTTAGTCTATTTGGGTCTCGATATGGTATTTGTGGGAATCTTGTGTCTCAATTGAGTTTTTATCAAAAATTAGGGTTTATTGTATCAAACCCAAATTAGGGTTTGTTTATTGTTTTAAGGGGTGTATTTATTTATTTATTTTTTAATTGGCTCCTCTAAGTGTTAATTTTGTTTTGGAAGAGTTAATTTGTGAAACCCTAATTTGGTTAATTCCATATATTTACCTGACCAAAACCTAGAATGTCATATATATCTAACTCAAACACAAAATTTGTCATATCTACACATTTTATTATCAAATCATTAAAACTCAATTTACATTATTAAATACTCATTATACCCTTTATACAAACGCATACCTATGTGATAACTACACGATAATACAAAAACACCACACCTACTCAAACTCAAGCATATCACATTATAAGAGCGTTATTGTCCTCAATAAGCAATTCATGAAAAACTGAAATACCTTTAATGTCTTTCTTTCAAAATTTACTAAAGGAGATTGAGTACTTACTAGATTTGGATTGAAGAGAGCTTTCAGTTGGACCATTCCAAGATTTGTTGAAGTGTTCAAAGCCAGGTGGACGGCTCAATTCTGATTCTCCTTTCTCGTTATCCTCCTTGTCTATAGTTGTTTCCTTCTCTCCTATATTCTCATTTCCCGTGTTACTGTGGAAACTCTATTCTTTGTGATTGTTATCATTATTATCTTCACCAACTTCCTCGCTTTCATACCTCCTGTCGATCCTCATCTAAATCCTTTTCACTTACTGGTTCCTTTTTACTGTCATTTTAGCATCCTCATCTACTTTTGAATCGGTTTCAGAAGTCTATGTGTCGAAATCATCAATATATATATTTCAAGTACCCAATTCATGTATATGGATGTCGTACTCCTCCCCATGAATGATCACTTTCACCTTTCAGAAATAAACTTCTTGTGTTTTGTAGCAACACAAACTCTTCCCAAACTCATTCCTAATGCATTATCCTTTTCAAAGAACACGAAGCAGAAGGTTCTCTCCCTGTTAAGTATCTTGGAGTCCCTCTTATATCGTCTAGGCTACTCTATAGGGATTGTAAGGTGCTTGTGGAAAAATTGGAAAGTCATGTGAATGATTGGCGCAATAAGTTTCTATCTCTTGCGGGAAGGCTTCAATTGGTCAGATATGTTTTATCCTCGATGCATATATATTGGGCTTATGTCTTTATCCTTCCCAATCATATTATTCATGATTTGGAACAACTTATGCGGGGTTTCTTATGGTGTCAAGGTGAAATGAAAAGGGGTAAGGCCAAAGTTGCTTGGGAATCTGTTTGTAAACAGAAGCATGAAGGTGGCCTTGGTATCCGTCGATTGGCTTATTTTAATATTGCTCTTATGACTACGCATATTTGGAGTATTTTAACCCACAAGGAGTCCTTATGGGTTAAATGGATTCATTCATACAAACTTCGTGGTCGAAGCTTCTGGGATGTTCCTTGTTTGCGTGATGTTAGTTGGGGATGGCATAAGCTTCTTGAGATTCGACCAAAGGTACGTCCTTTCATATGGCATAAGATCAATAATGGTAAGACCACATCTGTTTGGTTTAATCTGTGGTGTGATTTAAGCCCTATTCGTGATATGCTCACTGCTAGAGACATTGTCCGGGCTGGTTTAAGCTTATCGGACTCGGTTTTAGATGTTATTGATAATGGTACTTGGAGATGGCCTACTGATTGGTTTTCTAGATTCCCGAATTTAGTTACTCTCTCGGTCCCTACTTTACTTGATGATACTAATGATGAGTTATTATGGCATGATTTGGATGGCAACTTTAGACTTTTTTCGGTTGCTTGTGCTTGGGACTCTCTTCGTACAAGGGCTGATCTGGTTGAGTGGTTTAATATTCCGTGGTTTCCTCATTGTATTCCACGACATGCTATACATTTGTGGCTTGTTATTAAGCAGAAGTTGAAGACACAAGATAGGTTGAGAGAAACGGATGTTGGCCCTAATGTTGATTTGAATCTTCTTCGCTGCCCTCTATGTGACGCGGTGTCGGACTCTCATCCTCACTTGTTTTTTGAGTGTCAATTTTCTTTACAGGTTTGGTTGCAGGTCCGGGTTTTATCTGGAATGGATGCCGTCCCACCTGCATTAGAGGATGTTCTTACGTTCCTTATTCCTATATCTAAGGGGCGATCTATTGTTAGCATACTCTCTCGGTTATTACTTGCGGCTACTACTTACTACCTATGGATGGAACGCAATTCAAGACTTTTCAAGCAGAAGAAGTCTACTGTTGATGAAGTAGTCCAAGTTATTGTCTCTACCGTTCGGTTGAAGCTGGTTACCTTCAAGTTCAAGAAGATAACTCCTCACTCTCGTCTATTGCTGGATAAATGGAAGATTCCATGTGCTTGTCTTATTCAAGAAGGGAGTGTCGGGTAAGGGTTGTACTCTTTTTCCCTACTCCAAGGTTTCTCTCTCGGTTTTTCTTGGAAAGGGTTTTTAAGGAGGCAAACTTCCTGGGTCGCCTTGCTTCCTTCGTGCTTCTGGGTGGATGCGGGATGTTCGCTTGTTTCAAGTTTATTCTTGTTATTATACCTAGTTTGATGATTTGTAATTAGCTAGGTTTGTTTTGTGTTTATGGCCTGTCATAAACACTAGCTTATCAACCGTTGTGCTTGAGGTTAATGTGGTACTTCAGCCACATTCCATTTGTACTTAACATTTTTTGGTTATATATTTACCGGGGTAAACCCCTTTACCCAAAAAAAGAACACGAACTTACCCACCGACGAAGCTATTTTTCGG
The DNA here is from genome assembly GCA_030686995.1 of Artemisia argyi. Classification (NCBI taxonomy): domain Eukaryota; kingdom Viridiplantae; phylum Streptophyta; class Magnoliopsida; order Asterales; family Asteraceae; genus Artemisia; species Artemisia argyi. The sequence goes on from CM060686.1 coordinate 181,306,775, forward strand.
AATGCATTTGACCCCCATGCATACAATGGTAAACCTGATATTTCAACCCACACCATTCTCTCATCCACATAAAAGTTTTTAGAAACTGGTTTAATAGAAGTGAAGAAAGACATCAGGTTTGTGTTGCTTTTGAAGTCATTGCAAGACTCCATAGATTGAAAGTGTAACCATAGCCACAATCCACCAATATAGTGAATCTTGATCCCCTCAAATCCTTCTTCTTTGAGTATATGATATAGGTACTCATTGTTTCCACATTTTTTACCTTCACCAACAATACCTCCATTGAGTTAGTTACCTAAACCAAATCTTCATCGGACAAAGAGATAGGTTTATTAACTACTTCTTGTCGATCCGACTTGTTCCCCACACCTCCATGCAAGCAATATGCATAGGATTGTTTGTTATGAGAGGCGACTTCTTCTACCTTTTCTACCTGTTTAATGTGAATATGACCAGATACTTTGTCGTTACCTGTGGTATTTTTTATTTATGTCTTACCGTTTCTCTGAAATTGACCAACCGACGTGAACATGTGAAAACTCCCGATCTAAATGTTTGCTAATGATTTTGCAAACTCTTGCTCATTCTTGATGCCAGTGAAACGAACCAAACCAAACCTTTTCCCTGCTTATGATCTTTTTTTTGGCGCTGAATGCATCCACAATACGTCCATATTTTCCACACTCCTGCCACAATTGCTTAGCATCTATGTATTCAAGGAAATTCGTAAAAAAGAATGAGGTAGCAACTTTCTCTGCATCTTTGTGGAACGGGTTTTCAGTCGGATGTTGAGTGTCTTGTTTGTTATTTCTGAATCTCCAATGCCATCCATTGGAGTCTCTGATTGTTGATGTGTCGAATCCCCTCCATAGGCGTAGTTTCTGATGAAAAATCAGGCGCCGGCGCTGGTTTTAAGGTTTGGTGGTTTTTTCTCCCAGTAGTTTTTTGTCAGTTAGCTCGTCTCACATTATATCATATTTTATTTTAGCCTAACTTCTTCATAGGAACTCGAATTTGGGTGATTCAAAAGGGCATAAGACATGAACGAGAAGATCTACAACTTTGTAAATTCAATTTGACGCCGTCACATAGCAAACACAATAAACCCTTAATAAATGGAACCCTCATAACTTCATTTTTCTACACCCTAAACCTTAAGGCCGATTATAAAGTTTAAGTAGGTGTTTCTCAAGAAACTTTAAGAGTCTTATTCAATCCATAAACATCTTTTAATGGTTTGTCTATTGATTTCTATCTTGATTATGTCTTTAATTCTTATTGTTCATTAGGATTTTTCTTCATTGATTATGATTGGCTAATTCATCTAGTGTTTGTTTAGGATTGCATGAAACTTTTTAGTGTATAATTATACTTATTATTTTCTTGATTGGTGAATGAGATTACTTATTAAAAACTAAATAGGAACTTCTTTGCTAGATCGTTAACCAAAAGCAACTAATTAGACATCCAACTAAGAACTACATAAAAACCTAGTTTAACCATTTTATGTGCAACCATTGCGACGATAAGGCTGATTTGATTGTTAGATGAATAAATAGATTGTATATTTATTGCATTCTTGATAATTATTTTGTACACATTGCGACTATAGAGCTGGGTAACATAGGATGTCTTGCAAAGGTTGTAGCTCACCCTTACACGACTGGAATTAGGAATATTGACCATTACACCATTTAAGGCACGCCAATTCAATAGGTATAGTTAGATCGCTAGTGAGGAGTAGTGCATTCTAGGTAAAATACGCTTTTCTTTCTTATTATTTCTTGTTTGATTTAATTTTCATTTTTTTAGTTTAAGTTAAGAACCAAAACCCTCAAAACCATTGATTTTATTAATTTTAATTAAACCAGTAAAATACCAAAAAAAAACATCTCTTTTTTCCTTTAGGTCGCTTGCATTTACATCTCGAGCCTACTCAATATTCTCCTAGAGAACGATTAATCCCCCGGATTTGCCTATCATTCACTACAACAGTTAGGTACATTTCTTATGAGGTTGTAAAGTTTGCTTTGCAATCCATTCATCAGTAAATGGTTTAATTCAAATATATCGATGTTTAAAATAATGGACTCCCGTCTCATTGTACGGGTTCAAATCACACTTAGCTTAGGTTATGTTATGATTACCTTAACAATACCCTTAAATATTATTTTCTTAATCTTCAAGTAAACATAACGAAACTTAGGCAGGAGAGAAGATAAACAACTTCAAAATCACATATATCGTTGCATCTTGTAACTGTTGATGTACTTTGCTTACTTCACGATGGAGCTTGCTTGCGGATGATGCATAAAAAAGATGTTGATGTTGTTATTGTTGTTTCAACTCCCGGCATAAATAGATAAGGAATCAAGGGCATGAAACATACTTCATTCATTGGAAGAAACTTACATATACAATTTTAACTGATTTCTCATAAAAACATACCATGGTTTCACTCTAGTTGCTCCAATTTGCGTTTTTGGGATATAGACAAAGTTTGTTGCCTATCTTTTATTTGTAATTCACTAAAGCTAAAGTTTATTTTATTATCTATATTTGTATCTAGAAATTATAAAACCAAATAATTTGACTCCAATTTAAATTTATAATGCCAAACACATAGATGCGGGATCGCCAGACCTTCGCAAAAGGTTTTACTTCTCAAGGGATCTCGAGAAGTTTTGCAATCCTCCAGGCAGTGTACATGATCGTTGTAGTGTAATACTAGTATGTCCGGGGGATTGATCGTTCTCTAGGGGAATAGTGTCGTTAGGTTGAAGTGTATGTTGAGATAAGTATAAAGGTGCGGGATGATTCTTTTTGTATTTTTTATATTTTATGAAAAGCAAGTGAAATCTCGGTTTGAAGGGAAGGGCGAAATTAGTTTGTAAGCAACTAACCCAAAAACTACTTACAAACTAAAATTAAAATTAAACTAATAACAAGAAAAGTCAATTGTGGTGAACACTTATGGTAGGAAAAACGCGCTTCCTTAGACTTCACTACTTCCTAATTATCTCCTACTGATTCGTTGAATAGTCACGTCCTTGTTTTAGTTGAAGTGTTGTATTCCTTAATATTGGTCGTGGGGAGGTGCCGAAGTCCATAACTCTATGAGTATTAGTCTCCCCTAAAAACCTTAAAGTCTATTAAGTTTTCTAAGATCTACAAGCCACAACTCACGCAATAAATGCAACGAGAAAAACCAATAGTGCACTCTACGGTTGCTGATGAGGCGAAAAGTGTTACGCTTTTAGGGGGTCATTTAATACCTAAATCGTTATTTTATGATCAAATATTACCTTAAATCGTTCCTTTTGTCATTTTAGGTACTTTCAGGAGGAATTCTGGAAAACATTGCATTTTGAACGTTTTTCGAGCATAAAAGTGAAGAAAACGACAAAGTCTCAAATCATGCTGGAATTCCTACCTGACGGCGTCAGGCTTTGGATGCTGACGCCGTCACCTGAACACAAAGGAGTGGATTCAGACTCTACTAGACAACCAAGGAAGGATTCAACATGTTTACACCTGACGGCGTCAGGTGTTACAAGTTCTAGGCCGTCAGGTGTTAAGCTAAAGAGAGACGGCCCAGAAGGTTTTAAAGGCTGACGGCGTCAGAAGTAGATCTAGGTGATCCGACAACCCTAGACACGGCGAGTTGACGGCGTCAGGAATTATAACCTGACGCCATCAGAATGTATTTTCTATATATACTTTAGGATTTTCTTTCATTAAAGTGTGTAACTTTTCGGAGAACTTTAGGGATAAACCCTAGGTTGAATTCTCTGCCTTTTTCAAGGGCTTTTCACCCTTAGCTTGTTTCATCCATGATTAATTAAAGATAAGTCTTCCATCAAATCATTCAATATGTTTATGTGTTGTGTGATTATAACTTATGTTTGTCTTCTAATTAACATGCTAGGCTAGGTTTCTCTTGTGTTTGCTTAGATCTAATGTAACCTAGCTATTGATTACTTGTTGTTGGTTTGTTATTAATTATTGTGGGTGGGTGATGTCGATGTTAGGCTTAAGAAAACTGGCTAACTTCCAATTGGTGACTTGCTTGAACGTCTTAAGAAACATGAATCAGATGTGTACTACAATTATTTGGTTATATTTAATGCATAAGTAATTACTAGTGATTTCATAGTTTGGATACTAAACGTGTCGCTATAGAATGAAGTTTGCGATTATAGAGTTAGGGAAGATCGTACACGACCCTACGAATGGTATTAAGGAATACAACCCGTCATCCACACAATTGTAACAAACCAATTAACCGGTAAAAGATAGCTAGGGAGTAATGAAATCTAAGTAAACACGCTTTTCTCCATATTAGTTTCACAAACATTTATTTTCTTGTTATTTTATTTTATTTGCAATTGTAGTTATTTGGGTTAGCTGAATAGCACCTAATTCCGCCCACTCTTTCAAAAACTGAGATTTTTACTTGCTTTCCTAAAAATATAAAAAATACAAAAAGAATCATCCCTCACTCTTAGACCTAATTAGAGTAGTTTTCAAACCTAACGACACTATTCCCCGAGAGAACGATCAATCCCCCGGTATTTGTCACTTCACTATACTACATCGGTCAGGTACACTGCCTGGTGAGGATTGCAAACTTTTCAAAATCCCTTGAGAGGTAAAACCTACTGCGTCGGTCGCAAACCACGCATCAGTTGCGTTTTTTAAGACGTTCAAGCTAATTACATATAAGATGCCAGCCGGTAATCAACTAAACAAAAGACAACTAATCAATATTCAATAACTAGGTTTCATTAGATCTAAACAAACACTAGGGAATTTAAGCTAATATGTTAAAGAGAAGAGAAGATAAATACATAATCAAATAACACATAGACATATTGAATGATTAAAGAAAATACTTATCTTCAATAAAACATGGATAAAAGAGGCTTAAAGAGCCTTACAAATACAGTAAAATTCGACTAGGGTTTAGTCTTCCCAAAAGTGTTCTCCAACGTGTCACCCATAAAAAACAAAATTCGAAAACTATACTATACATAGATTTACATTGGTGACGGCGTCAGGTTATAGGTCATGACGCCGTCAGTTCGAAGTATTTAGGGTTTCGTCTTGTGCAAGTCGTCGTTCTGACGTCGTCACTTGTTATCTTCTGACGCCGTCAGCTTATGCCTGACGTCGTCCCTCTATAAGTCTTCTGAGCCGTCTCTTGTGATCTTAAAACGTGACGCTCTACTCCAAAATACACCTAACGCCGTCAGGTGTAAATCCTTGAATTATTTCTAAAGCGACGTGTGTTAAATCTTCCAGCCCCAAAATATCAAGTGACGGCGTCACCATGTATAAAGTGTCGCCATCAGGTCTCCTTTTCTGATGATTTTTCGTGACTTTGTCGTTTTCTTCACTTTTTCGCCCAAATACGTCCAAAAAGCGCCGAATTCCAGATTTCTCGTCCCAAGTATCTAAAATGCAAAAAGAAACGATTTGAGGAAATATTTGATCATATAAACACGATTTTGGGTTTAAATGACCCCTTAAAAAGGTATCAAATAAATCTTTATCACATAATGAAATTCATAAATTACTCACATAATGTCATTTTGAGATCTTGCATATTATACCGGTTTCTAGAAGAAAATATCGCTTACTTAAATATGTTTTTCCACGCTTAAGTGTATATTTACCCTTTTTTTATAGATAGAATTCCCCATTTTACAAAAAAATTAAAAAAAAAAGTTTTTTTTTTTTTATTTTTTTATTTTTTTTTTTATGAAACATCAATGTTGGAAGAAATGCATTACTTTTAATATTTTTTATTTTTATTATTATTATTTTTCAAATATCAAACTTGAGATTACTGTTAAGTTGTTTTGAATTATCATATTTTATATTGTTTGGTTAATGTTTTAAAGGAGTTTATAACAAAGTATTCCAATTAGATCGAAATTTGATGTACGTATAATTTACCGGTTTGTAAATAAGGTATTCCCATATGCAATGTACGGTTATAATGTTAGTCAATATAGTTGTTCATTTTAATCAATTCAAAAAATATTCAAAAAGTATAGTTGTTCATGTTAATCAATTCAAAAGAAGATATATGAATTGAGGGTACAATTTATGTTGAAAATCAAAAGGATCACTTTTTTGTAATGTTTTGTATGCACTCATAACATTACAAAAGTTATCTATCATCTTCGCTTTCAACATGAGATGATCTCAATCAATATATTCCAACCTATAAATATTTTTCATCTACATTATCTTTTAATATCAAATTTTAAACCTTTTTTTAGAAGTATACTAAAATAAGGACACTAGTTCATTTTAGTTTGCTATATAATTTATTGTTATCTAATTTAGCATTATTCATCATTATTGTTATAACTCATATTTAAAGCATGGACCTCTTTTTTGGAAAAATGGTAAACTACGCTCAGTTCTCGAGTTGAAATGGAAGGGAAAAGGAAAGGAAAAGGAAAGTTTTTTATGTTCTTGAGTCTTTTTTAAGAGGGGAAAATGAAGTGGAAAGGAAAATGAGAGGAAGTTTTGTTAATAAAATCTTCCTCCTATTTTTGGGAGGAAAGGGAAAGGAAAATGAACTATATGTGGTGTAAAGACTAGTATACTCTTTTTAAAAGATTTGACATTAATAACTAAAGGGCATACATGTAATTTGACCAAGTTATTTTCATTTTCCTCTCACTCAAGAACATGATCTATCATTACTTTCCTCTTCCTTTCCTCTATCTCAAGAACATATCAACTAACACTTACTTTCCTTTTCCATTTCTTTTCACTTTCCTATTATTTTCCATTTCTCCTCATTCAAAACTCGAGAACTGAGCGTAAGAGCTTTGGTCTTTTCATCATCTTGTGTTGTAATCTTTATTTTATTGTTATTGTTATTCTCCAAAAAAGTGTAAATCGGTGGGAACACCCTGATCCCATGCATCTTTTATTATTATTGTTATTTTATCGTTATTGTTATTACACATTTAAGGCAGAAAAATCATTATTTTAATAAATTATTCATCATAATTGTTATCGTCTCGTCTAAGGCATGAATATCTTTTTTTGAATGGATACTAAACTAAAGGCTTTTTAGTCTTTTCATCATTTCATATTTATTTTTTCTTTATCTATCGTTATTGTTATCGCGCATTTAATGCACAAAACTCAGAGTTTTAACATAAAAAAAAAGCTAGGCGAGTACCCGTGCATAGCAACTTGAAATTCCTAGCGGCAAACAATTAACGATATGCGATATTGTAGTAAGTGTTTCGTGTAACGTTGAAAATAGAACGTGAAAATATCAAAATGTAATTGCAAATGGCTGTAACATGCGATAATTCAACTCAAGCAAAAATTCTTAACATGTTTCAAAGATGGATCATAAAAAGGCAATAAAATTTGAACCATGAAATTTACAGATCAATTAACAAATAATGTATCTAGAAAATTGCAATGTCCCTCCTTATCAAACTGCAAACAAACATCTATTATTGATCAATCGTTTACTCACAATAAGCTTAAGTCATTTGAAGTTAGCAAGAGGCCCAAACCAACAAATAATTACAAAAAAACCTGGTAGAGGATCCAATTTTAATAAACTGGTTCATTTGTGAAAGAATCATACTTCACAAAACTTGATTAGATGGTACTGCAAACCCACATAAGCTTCGGCGTGTATTAGCCCATATTTCTTCTCTTTAGTCTTCGAATATCTTACCCTTCAATCTTCATGTTTGCAATATCCCTCCTGATCATGTCCAAGTGTTTCACAACCAAGCCCCCTACAACATGAATAAAGCAATTGAAAATAATAAATGATTGCGCATTGGGCATTTGGGCCAAAGGCAAAAAATTTCAGCAAAACAATAAAAAGATTTAAACCTTATATAGAAATCAAACACTGCATCAGCATTCCTCTTTTCAAACTCCTCATGCAGTTCGGAAGGGGAAGTCTAAAACGGTCAAGATCCTCATGGTATTCAATCAGTTTTAAGATCACCATCAGTTAATCTACTGCATCAATTCATATACAAATATAAGTAGCTTGCTTTCTATATAGTGCTAATACAATTAACTGAATAAATATGGTCATTCTTGAAGGAAAATAATATCACATTACAATAATTAATATTGAATAGTTCTTAACACTCTCAGTAACAATATTTATAAGCGTCCTGCATATATTCTTGATGTTCTTGGTTCGGACTATCGTTCATATCATTATGAAGTGCAAAAAATATATTTGTGTACATATTTGAGTAGCTTACTTTCGATAAAGACTAAATGCAATGGTTTTGGTAAATGAGTTGCCCACCAACCTATGGGTTGGAGGTTCAATTCTCGATGGAGACATTTGTGAGATTTTATTGTGAGATAGGTAGTATAGAATGCGAAAAAGTTTCCATTCTAAAAGGAATAAAAAAAGGTAACTACCACAAGCAATGACAAATTAAAAATAAGATTGTAAAAAATACGTTCGAAGGACCAAAGTTCCTCTTTTTTATAAGGATACTACCCAACTGTTTAAATTATCTTAAACCTACTCGAGTTTTAAACCCCCTTTATAGGCGAACGAAGTATATATCCAGTTTCTAAATTTGCTAAAAAAATGCCAACTAAACAAAAAAAATCTCATCAGATAGAATCGTAGTTAGCACATAACATCAAACGAACAACTGATAACAATTAAGACACAAATAAAGAATGATACATACATAAGATGAGAAATGTAGAATGTTATGCTCAAGTTGAACAATCATGTAATAAGATGCATCATGGTGATGAGCCTAAATGTATTATGACAAAGTTTCGGTCCATCCAATGATTCAATTATTAAAGTGATCATACGTATAATTGCAAAAGAAAGAGCAGTGTACCACAAAGAGCATAGAATCCGACCTACAATTTAAGGACTTAAAACATAATCCATCAATTGTTATACTTGATATATGTATTTGAATACGTTATAATCCAACATATTCCTATGCTCCGTATACATGTCTCTTGGTTTGTGCAGGTTGGCATATATATTTTTCGACTAGACCCACCACTAAAAGAGCATAGAATGGAGCATAGAATGGTTTGTACTTGATTTAAAATTACAATTGTTGTGCTACTGGACTTCTAACTAACCAAAAAGAGGATAGAATGGCAAAGAAAACACCTTGTCACCGTGTTAATAATACAATTGATTAAAATTTCAGAAACTTCGATAATCGATGGATATGTGCTAATTCCTTCTTTATGATATCATAAAACTGAACTGAGCTATGTCTTACTAACCTTAGCCTTGGTCTCCAACTCTATTGTTTTGTGCGAGGGTTCTTTTACTGTTGAAACGTCAACTTTTACTTTAGAGCCAAAGATTCGAGCGGACCCCATAACACCTGTACAGCCTCCACAAAAAGTTCAAGCAATGAGCATAACTCTGAAATTATTTAACAGACACATAAAAAGAAACAAAATTCTAACAGCACCTCCTTGATCAACAAAAATTCCAAGAACTGACCCGATTGTAATTCTTTGAAGAAAGATAATCATTAAGTCTCTCCTGGAGCCTAATAATCCTTTTCGATTCTTGCAACCTGAGCAAGCATCCGCGAGACTTGAATACACGTCGACCTCACGAAAAGGCTGCAAGACAAGAACTATGTTCATTATGTTCATTCACATATAGCGCCACGCCGCCACATATAAGTAGTAACCGTTCATATTATTTCTAAGCCAATTCAGTTTCTTGCTAGCTAGATCGAAAGTGCAGGAATTTAACCTATTTACTCCTCCTTAAAAATCCCATCCGGATTTAAAACTAAGAGGTTTAACTTTCCCTTTTAAGATTAATCTAGTTAATGTAATAAACTTCCGTTATTCGATTATTAAGGGCAATAAAACACCAGTTTGATTTACATCTATATGATCATATCTATCGATTCTTGCAGCAATTCAACATCAGTAAATTCTTATAAGATGCTAAAAATGCAGTTTTTGGCATTTAAAACTATCCTCAATCACAATCACAACTCATATATTCATCCCTAAAAACGAGCTTTCTGAGTGTTAAACCTAAAGGGATGTTTGGTTTAGCATATTTTATGCTTATTGAGATTTAGAAAAGCCGATAAAGGTCACATTTTTTGGCTTATGAGCTGCTTATCACCTTGAGCTTGAGGCTTATTTAAGCCCTAAGCTCATAAGCTGAAAAACCGAAGTTATCAACTTTTTCCAAATCTTGATAAGCCAAATAAGATCATTATATAAGCTAAAACAAACAACCGTTTATTTAAGCCCTATGTCACACTGTCAATTTTTATATAACATAATTTACACAATAAAATAAACAATAAATTTTAACATAACCTTGTATAACAAACTTTAAAAAGGAACCCTTCAAAACTTGCGTTACTCGTGGTGGTGGTCGGCTCGGCGGAATCACTTGTTGGTGGCGGCGGTATTGGTTGTTGTGGAGGGGCAGAATCTATTAGGTGTAATTAAGAATTTAAATATATTATTATATACCATTAACCCTTTTCACTGATGCAACCAATTTTGCAGTGCTTTAAAATTACGATATGTTGAATTGGAAATGAAGTGGAAACTGAAAAAGAAAGATTATTTTTTAAGCTATATGAAACAACATTTGATTTAAAGAGATTATAAAAGATTATTTTTATGAATTTTATGATAGGTATAGTCAGTCAAACAAAACTTATATCTTAAGTAACTTATTTTTTTTAATATAAGCATAATCTACGTATAATCTACTGTGCCAAACATGACTTTAGGTTAGCTCAATGTAAATTATTGGAATAAGTTGACATAATATTCAAATTACAACATCCGTATCTAAATGGATATAGCTAGAAGATTTAAAACTTAGGGGACAATACATTAAACCATTTCGTCTACATGAAGTAGAGAAAAATATAACAAGTTCTAATACAATTCTTTCAAAGTAAAACTAGGGTGCTATGGCATCTCCTAGTTCTTAAATAAGTCCATTTTCCAATGAAAATTACACATTTTGGCTATTTTATTTCTTGAATAGGATTGAACAACAAGGATGACACATGAGACTTAGTAATCGCTGGATGCCCATGTCCGTCTCCTTCGTTGTACATGAACTGTGACATCCTAGGTATGTTCGTAACACAGTCGATAAACTCCCTTGGAACCTGAGAATCCATACAAGCTAGTTCTTTGTTAACTTTCTTCCACGTCTCCATCATTAAACTTTTGATATGCATTCTAGCTTCTTCTTCCGTTGCACCACTCTCATGCATGTAACACTGGATTGATTTTGAAATATCCCCTCGTGCCATTTCCTCCTAAAAGGAATAAGACAGTGTTTAAGTTATCTCCATTTTATTAGCATGAGAAACCTTTTAGTTTAAAATAAGTTTTTTTTTAATGAAAACTTTAATATAATTCTTAAATTGGATATGACAAGAAGTGTTCTATATAAAGGACATACCGAAGATGTACCCAAGTCATCAGCAAGTCTAAAGACTATCGATGAATACCGAATTAGATTGTTAGTTCTTTCCATGCATTGTAAGATTTCTTCAATTGAACTAAATGATAGTAAACATCTAACATGCATGAGTAAAACCCAACCACCAATTGATACACTAGCATTATCCAAGTATTCTTGGAGTGTTGGTGTATATCCATTGTGGTACCATTTTGCTTCCAATAACCACGTCTTGAATAATTCCATCCACTGCAAAATAATAAATCGTGATTAACATTAAACTGCAATATAAAAATTATCTGGAATTATATTTTTGAGTCGCAATTAAGTAATTACTGTATTCTTTAGATATGGAAGGACAAAAAATCCTCTTTCTGTCAATGTGTTATATGTGATCTCATTTATCGTGTTGTAGTATCCAAGGAAACAGATCTTCATGTAGTCTGGAAGGTCATTGACCGCGTTGATGTCCCACCTATGCAATTGAAATACAGTAATTCCTTTTGTTAAGAGTTATGAAAGATGTAATTACAAAAGTAGGAATGTACATTAACATTAACCTTTCGACGGCATTAGCCAACAGTTCAAGTTCATCCAATGTACCATACAAATCATAAACATCATCCAGTGTAGTAAGCATGCAGTTGATCCTTGCTAGTGTTCTCCTTCCATGACTAAACTGAGGTAGGTACTGAAAACCAAGCGCCCACAAAAAATGCTCTACCAATCGATCTCTAGTAAAACTCAACTTCTCGCCCCATCTTATGTTCTTCCACCACCTATCAAAATAATTAAATATAAGCTCTTTGTATGCAAATGACTTGATGATTGTAATAAGCATACATATATGTTTCATGTTTTTGCCTGCATATTTACTCAAACCTAATGGATGAACAATGCCTAACATATTTAGAAATTAGAACATAGCGTGGACACATATTATAAAGAAAAATTATGATATATACCTTGATGTGTGTTTTAGATCTTCAAGATATATAGCTTGGAGCATATCAAAATCCAACTTTGAGAGTTCAACCAATGTGAGATCCCTATCACTTCTATTCTCATAATGATGAATAAACCATTTCGCCTCTACCCTGGGTACTCTCCAGTGCAACGGAATGTCCAAAGAATGACTTACTAAAGCCGATACGCCCTCATTAACATTCTTAAGATTTTCTTTGAGATATTTGGTTGTAAACTTGTTTGCATCATCTAGAATGCTTTCATCCTCGAATGAATGATACGAAGCCTCATACAAGTTGAGTACGCTTACCATATCCTCGAGTATATATGGCTTAAGATTTTGAGTCTTGCTCTTAAAGTCGCGAAATATCTCTAAATATAAAAAAATTTAAATCACCAAAAGTTATTAGCTTTTGCTAGTCTTATATCATGCAAACTTTTTGTCTAAACAAACTATTCATGCAAACTGATTACATGAATATTAATTTCTATCCTAAGAAATTGTCAACATACAAAAACACAATTTAAAATAAATAAATAAATAAGAGTTTATATCTTTAGTTGCTTTTTTAACATTACATATTTTCCTTCCTATTGTTGTTTACATAAAATTAAACACATTAAATTGTCAACATACAAAAAACACAATTTAAAAAAAATTAAGAGTTTATATCTTTAGTTGCTTTTTTTTTTTAATATATATTTCCCTTCTTAATATTGTTGTCTACATAAAATTAAACACACTGAAAATAAATAAAAAATAATTAACTATGTCACCAATATACTGTATTTTTAGCGGTCTTTATAATATTCTTTAAGTTTGTAAAACTGAAGTAGATAATTATTTCGAAAGATATTGAATAGAAATTATAGTCCAAATTTGGAACTTAGAAAGTGTATAAAGTGACTTAAACAATGTAGCTATTAATCTTATTACACCATGTAATGTTTTTAATGAATTAAATTTGTACCTTGAGGAACTTGATAACCATGTTGTCTCAGTAGTCGAAAGCCAAGTGCTTTAAAGTTTAGATCCATACCTTCCCACTTTTCTTGAGTGATATAAAAAGTTTGGTAAATCGTCTCTAAAACATCACCTATTTCTTCCTCAAAATGATACGCTATTCCAAGTCTTTGCAAATCGTCAACTAGCTTCAGGGTACTCAACGCATTTCGATCTTTACGTATCATCTTCTTGACAGCGTCCTTCAAAGTGTCTGCTCTTGCTGCATAATGTTCTCCCTGTATAGATTATATATTTTTTGAATATGAGGACAATTATTTAAGACATATATAAAAATTGATACATTATATACATGGATAATGGCAATCAGACACATACCACATATTTACTAGAGAGTGATTGAACATGATCATATGACCACAATGTTGGATCATAATTTCCTGATCGCCTAACAACGGGTGGTTCAACTGCAGTGAATGGCATTGATGTGGATTGTGATGAATATAATGGCTTGCGAATTCTTAAATCACTACTTTTAATTGGAGAATTTTTGGAAAAGACCATTGAACTGATGGATAAACACATTGAAGCCATTGGAATAGAGAAAGTTAGAATTTTGTTGATGGGGGTTTCTTAAGTTATGTATCTCTTGTGTGTTTGTGATTGTCTATATATAGCAAAAAAGAAATGTTCGTATCACATGTTTCACATAGTAAGAAATCATGCATTTACTGCTTTATTAAGTAATAATTAATGTATACTTATCCTCTAATTTGTACTACGTCCGTCCCATATTTATTGTCCATCTTTCCTTTTTCGGTTGTCCCAAATTAATTGTCCACTTCCATAAATAGATAGGGACTATAAATCAAGTTTACCATATTACCCCCATTTGTGGTTATTATTACAAACTTTAAAGAAGTTGAAAATTAATTGGTCAAGGGTAAAACTGTCTTTGTGCAAAAAGTAAGAGAGAGAAAGCTGTAAAGATGATGTTTTTCTAAAATTGTGTGTTTTTTGTCCGTGGATAATAATTTTGGGACGGAGGTAGTATTATTTTTTAAAGATTAACAAGAGATAATTACGAACTCGGGAAAGAGAAAGTTAGAATTTGTTTGATGGGACTTCTCAAGTCATGTGTCTCTTGTGTATTTGTGCTTTTCTGTATAGCAAAAAGAATTATATACCAACCATATCACATGTTTCACATAGTTTGGAACATGGTTCTAAAACGCGCGCCATGACAGCGCTATGGCGTGATACATGACCTCCACGTTATGAAATAGTTCAAGTTGTCAACTCTAGGCTTGATGTGAGATGAAGCGAGAAAAGGTGCGATAAGGCGTTAGGCGTAACGGGTTTTTTTTATTCAACTCCGACAAAAAAAAAAATTAAATTAAGAATATTACATATAAGGATAGTTTCTTTCTTTCTTCTTCTTCTTTTTTTTTTTTGTTTACCTGGTTTCCGACTCGACGTTGCGAGCTGACTAATCCCAGGGCGACTACCCTTTTGGATAGCCCGGAGTCGTCGCAAGTGAACCTCCGTTGCCAATGGAGGATTAATTTTCTCCCCAGGGTTCGAACCCAAGACCTCTTGGCACTTTCGTCCTAAGGCTAGATGGCAAGAATAACAATTTTCACCTTACACCTTAGCGCTACCTCAGTTTTCTCTCTCATCTCACTTCTCCTCACTTCACTTCAGCTTTTAGTGGGCAAGACATGCTTTACTTCACCTTAACTCCCATTTTTTTTATACTTATTATGAATTATAGAAACCTAAATAGACGAAAATAAAAACGCGAATGTACGAAATTAAAAAATATACGTAAACTTCAAATATTAAACATAGTACATAAACCAGAAATATCAAAACAATACGTAAACTACGATTAAAGACGCAAACATGCGAAAGTAAAACATTACATAAACTTCGAAATTAAAACTAAAAGTTGAAACCCCACTTCGCTTTCATCTCGCTCTAACCTCATCCATGGCTCTGCGTGCATCCCCAGTCAAATGTTCATGTGGGTGCATATAGAATATTAAGTCTTTTTTACTTTGCTTTATATTCATTCATTTCCACTTCCTTCCTTTTTTATCGCCATCCATTCAGCCTGTTCTTTCCTCTTCAATTCATTGTCACATTCGACTTGCTGTGCCATCTCCGATATCATCATCTTAGCCAATGCCTCGTCATTTATAGTTGCCGAAGATCCCGACTTACACGCACCTTTTTCTTCAAATCTTTCGCTTTGTCCCTGCCCGGTGGTCGTGGAACTTCATGCACCTTATTTTTCTCGTCATCTCCAGCGGCATCATTCAGGTTAATACTAGCATCTCCATTCTCTGGGTTGAATGAACTAGACCCAGATGACTCGTATCTCTTGGACCTTTCATTTGCTTCCTTTGATAAAAAATTTGGAACTTCACTTTCATTCCATTTCTGAAATTTTTGTAATTGTTAACAATAGAAGTGTTGATCATCAATGGAATCAAAGAGAGATCTCAATGATCGCCCCTTAGGGGGAGATTGTTAGAAATAGAAGTGACGATCATTTATATGTTATTAAGTCTTTGTAACAATGTTGTAATAGTCTAGTATTCTAGTTAAGGGTAAACGGGCTTGGTTTAATCTAATATTGTATAAGGTTATGTCTAGTTCATTACAAAAGCCCAAGCCCGACCTATCTCTCTTATCTTAACTATATAAGCCACCACACACCTCATTTGTGTGTGCTTGAGTGTGTGTATGTGTGTTTTTCTCTAGTGTAATACAAGTTTCCTTTTCATCTATTTCTCTCTAGTTTCATACGCACATATATACTCTTGTACCATTCGATCTTCATAGTTTAGTGATTAAGTTGATATAGATATTGGTCCTACAGTAATTGCTCCCAACAATGTTTGAGTGTGAACTTGACTCCGTATTCAGCTTCATATATAGTTTAGTGTTGCCTTATTGTAGCAATCTTCATCTCCGGCACCACTTGACGTTATTGTACACTCCACAAAACCGAGCCACGTTCGGGCGCACCGTCTTCCATTTCCCAAGAACCATATCGCACCGTCGTCGATCCGACTTTGTTTTGCTCTCTATGTACGCCTGTACATCAGCCCAAAATCCATTCCCCTTCCTTGCGTTACTTTTTGCACTATCTTCGGATACATGAATCCAACCTTTACACAACGCAATTTCTTCATCTTGTGATCACGAACCACCAATTTAGGTTTGTGACATATCAAACGGGTACGCGTTATGTTGGGCCGAGAATTGGCTAAACGCGTTTTGTTTGAGTTGTTGTGAGAATTGGTTAAAGGCTTGTTGTTGTGATTATGGATTACGGTATGGTGGGTTTGTGCAGTTTTGGTTATAAAAGAATGATTGTGGTCGTAAGTTCATTTGTTGTTTTGGCGGGGGAGTATTTCCTAGATTGAGTTCCTTCGGGTGTCTTGGGATTGCTTTGAGAATTTCTTCATTGGGGACGTTTGATGTTTCGGGGAATGTTTTTTTGAGATTTTTTATTTTATTTTATTTATTTATTTATTTTTTTTATTTTTTTTTTTAAATAAAAAGAGTGTAAAAGATTTGAGATTGTGTTTAAAAAAAGTGGGTTTCGTAGGTATTTATAAAAGAAAAAATTGGGGTGTTGATTGTTTTTTTAAACATGCAACGGATACATAACGATAATATAGTACAAGTGGGACCCGATTTTTTGTGTATTGCTGCAAGGTGAAGGGATCACCATAAGTGTTCTTGGTTTGTTTGTGTCGCGCGCGGCTCAAGGTAGAAGGCAAGGGGATAGCGCGTGAAATGATGTTGTAAGGTGAAGGGATCACCTCCCTTACCGAATAGCCTAAGAGGCTATAACCTTACGGCCTTACCATTGGTTTGTAAGGATAGTTTCTTAATTAACCTTATTTATTATGTACAACGCTTTTTGTAAACTTGATATATATGAAATATACTAATATTTTCATATTTTTTCCATCTTATGTCACGTCTTAAAAACGTAAAAGCTTCGCCTTGACCGCTAAGACGTGAGGCTTGGTTAGGCCGTCATGTCAATTACCCAAAGAAAAAAAAAAAAACAAAGTTATAAAAATGGTATGTTTGTACACTGTCCACGGATGTTATTTGTAACTTATTTACTCTAAACTAGGGCACTCTACATATATTTAAAGGTATCACTCGATATGTAGGCTCAAATTCAACACACGACACTTCTATTTAAATTCTTGAATCTAGAATCGTTACCAAAGGTAAAACGTTTCACTTCTAGCTGGAATTTCATTAGAATCATTATGCTTTTAAGGTTGAATTATTTATTGTATGTATTTGAATGTGTGAATATTAGTTTCTTTAATGGGGCTTCTTAAGTCATGTGTCTCTTGTGTGTTTCTGATTATCTATATATAGCAAAAAGAATTATATACCCCCTTATCACATGTTTCACATAGTTAGGAAGCATGCATTTACTATTTAATCAGATTCTCTTTTGATATTTGATAATGCAAAACTAATTCGAAACAACCTAAAATGGAATTATGAACATTAGATTAGGAATTAGAATTTTGTTAACAATATTACCTAACTCGAAATTAAAATAGATGAGACACATTGACACTTGTGAAAGCATACCGGACACTTTGGGGAGTGGCAACTTAATATCACGGGTTATTTGTCATTTTGGTGGTTATGCATGCATGGGTTCAGTAATTGTGTTGCATTGGTCATTTTCGTTGTGAAGTTTTTGTTTTGTTTTTTTTTTTTTTTTTTTTCCTTAATTTTTGTAAGGCACTTAAATTTCTTAAAGGTTTTGCTAAGATGTGTTCTATAGGCACTTTTTAGGAGCAATTGATTAATATCTATTTTCTTTCTATTTGCATTTTTTAACATTAATTAAAACTAATAATTATTATAATTAAATGCAGATTTTGATATCGTTCACCAATATTTCATTTTTTATTATGCATTAACATGTATCCAGTAAGAACATATCATAAAACCTAAATTTTAATAGCTTTGTAAATTATCTATCTATACTACCTTATAATGTATTTAGGACATCTATATTTAGAAGTCTTAAAAAAATAAGACAAAAAACATTACTATAATAAGAAATTAACAAGACATTAATAGGAATAATTGTCTTTTATTATATATCTTGTAACACCCATTCCTGATAATTTAATATCTTATAACTACATGCTAATTGTAAGGTTGATGTTCAATTAATTTTAAAAATGATAATTTAAAGGTGATCAAATTATTTTAAAAACGTAAATATTTGCTCATCAGAAAATTTAATTATACGAGAATCCGTCGCAACAATGCGCGGGTAGCCGTCTATTCTAAGTTATGTTTCTTAGATGCTATTTATGTTCCTTTCTTTCGCTGTATGTTTTTGATATGAAATACTTTTCATTGTTATTGTAAAAGAGAAAGTCTTAAAAATTATAAGACCAAAGACATTTCCCAAATAAGAAATACTTTACATTTGTACAATTATTGTTAGAAAAACGTGTAACCGAATAACATTTGCTCGCTACAAAATATAGTCACAGGTACCCGCCGCCGCATTGCGTGAGTACCCTGCTAGTACTACATTATAAAGCATTTGGGACTTCCTATAAAAGGAAGTCTTAAAATTTTAAGACAAAAAACATTACTATAAAAGGAAAAGTAAAAAATTAATGTAAAATCTGAAAATTTAATTCTTATTTAAACCATATGTAACCGCCCTCCAATAATGATACATCTTAATGAAATTGTTAAAAAAAAAAAAAAAAAAACAAAACAAAAAAAACTCACTAAACTTATAACCACCAATTTAATGCTAAAATTTGAAAAATAAAAGTGTTAACCATTTACACTAATTTAGACGTTCTAATTTTGAACAACATATCTCTACTACTTTATCGCCACAAAAATAGTCATCGGGTACCCGCCACCGCATTGCGCGGATACCCTTCTAGTGTTAGCTTAATTTGTGAGGGTTATGACGTTAAGTGAATAAGTGAATACATAAGTGTTATACATTTGATGGTAAGCTTTGATATCATATATTCTAAATTATTTGTAGTACATAGAAAACATCTAGAATCATGATAGAAACACTTAAAAATAAAGAGCCTTTTGAAGCTTTTAAGATTTTTTTTAAAGAGATTTATTGGACTTGAGCTTATTTACAAGTATTTATTCGGGCTTAGTAAATCGATAACTGAGTTTTAAGCCTATTAGCTAACTAATATTGACAACTATATAAATATTTTTGTCGCTTTGAATCACGCCTTAAAAACGCTATGACCCAACGCCTCACGCTAAAGCTTGAGGCTTGGCTATGCCGTTACGCCACGTTTCACGCTATTTATAATCTTGCTTTTTAGACATGTTATTAAACCGCCATAGTGAATGATCTTAAAACTCGACCTTGTTTAGTTTTTAAAAAATTTAATTAGATGTTGGGATAGTCTAAATACACCAATATGATTACCTTATTATTGGCATGTTATAAAACTAATCATTAAGGATTTCATCTTTATTATCAAAAGTTACATAAAATTATGTAAAACATTGATTTGTCTCTTACTTTTACTTTTTAGTTATTATTAGTTAATTATTATTTATCTTTATAATTTTATTTTTCTTTTTTGTTTATTTATTTATTTTTATAGTTATTTTTACTTTGGTCATATACATATACATACTTTGTATATAAATGAAAAAAATACTAAAATATGTGTCCTCCCATCCAGTTGCATTTTCATTTTTATATGTAATCTAAAGTGGATGAGTTAACGATAAGGGGCAAACCATTCTTTATGATTTTTTTTTCACACGTTATTGAAAGATCTTACAGAGTAACCGAGTAACACATACATGATATATAGAGCGTGCCAATATGCATTAACGTGTGGCAAATTGTATGCAAATCCTTTAATTGCTAGACGTGTCAATATAATCTTAATACTTCTTATTAGTTATTCTTTAGTGATTGGTTTTTTTCTTTTCTTTTTTTCTCATTCAGGCTTATGCATTTATATACAAGTAGGGACGTACTTACATCGATGCCGGGTGTGGCATGAGCCACACTCAATTTTGGTGACATAGTTTTTTTTTTTTTTTTTTTTTTTTTTTTTTTTTTTTTTTTTTTCAAAATGTGTTAGTTTTTCAAAATTTTGAGTCACATATTGTAATCGTAATTTAAGGTTTTTCTTTTCTTTTTTTACTTTACAAAGAGCCTTAGGAAAGCAGAAAATAACATTTTCTTGCTTATGTTAAAACAAAACATCACATCCATCTAGTAGGGGTACATTTTGTAAATTAAAAAAAGAAAAAAAAAAAGAAAGAAAAAAAAAAGAAAAGAAAAAAAGATATGTGTAACGGTCGGGTAAAACTCGTGAAAGGCAAATAAAAATGAAGTATGCATTAAATATTCTCAAGTAAAAATCAGTAAATATATTCATGCGATTATGTTGGGATTTTATTGGTAGTTCAAATTTCGAAAGGTGAATCGAAATGACCATGTCAGGATTTAATTACTTCATTCCCCTGTTGCAATTTACGAGTAAAATAAAGTAACACAATTATCTATGTTTAAATATATTTAAATATAGTTTTATAATCATGAAATAAAACAATAAGAAAAACATCATGATTCTTTAAATAAGTGTTTCTATCATGATTCTATAAAGGCTCTTTATTTTTAACACACAAATTCATGAGATAGGATACAACTCAGATGAGTTAGACTTAGGGTGTGTTTATTTTTTTTCTCTTAGCTAAAGTATATGGGCCCCATGTTTGTTAGTGTGTCTGTCTGTGGAAGATTGCAAATTTCTCCCTCTATTCGTACAGACAAAGCAAGGGATTTAGTGGGTCCAGTTTCAAAAACAAATATTATTATATGAATGGGGTCTACAATTCCCTTCCCACTAAGAAAAAAGAAACGCAGCCTTATAATATGTACAAAGTTTGAATGATAAATATAATTCACCTTTTGCACACAAAAAAAAAAATCATGTAACCAGAGATGGAGATAGTGGGGGAGCTAAGGGGTGCTCG
Source organism: Artemisia argyi (assembly GCA_030686995.1). Taxonomy (NCBI): domain Eukaryota; kingdom Viridiplantae; phylum Streptophyta; class Magnoliopsida; order Asterales; family Asteraceae; genus Artemisia; species Artemisia argyi. Next base: position 181,328,254 of record CM060686.1, read on the forward strand.
GCCCCCTAACCTTTGAGAAAAAAAATCCGGCCCCCCTTATTACTAATTCCTGGCTCCGTCCCTGCATGTAACTATTCCGTCTGTCAGATGAGTGTGAAATCTAGTATACAGTATATCGAGAACATTTATTTCATCATCGTCGATGACAGTAAATATTTTTGAGTTTTATTTCTAATTCTTTTTTATATATGCTAAAGCATTAAGAGTTTAAAGTAACGAGAAAGGCTACGAACGCTGCGTTGCGGGCTCGCCTGTTTATTTTGCGACGTTTTAGGCATATTTTTGTTGTCGAGACGATTATCTGCAAATAAGGTAGAATACTTTGGCAGCTAATATAAAGGCTTTGTTGTGAATATGAGTATATCATTAAGAAGAAAATAGATCATACATCATTAGTATTAAGTTATACATTCTATCTTAAAAATTATCACACTTAAAACATAACTGAATGTGTAGATTTGAACAGATCGTAATACAAAGTGTGACAGTAATAAGACAATTTCAGAAAGCATATGAAATTGAAACTTACTTTATCGGTGACTTTTTGGAATTTGACCAAATTCAGTTAGGGATGCTCACTTTCCAAACTCCCGTAAGGTACGGCAGCGCTATACCTATAATAGCAACCCATTGTGTAATTTAGTTGCTAAATATAATAGATGTCGTTACTTTCAACTTAAGGTGGGAAGCAAGTTTAAAGGTTAAAAAAAATGCAACGCAAGTCGTTGTTCAATTTAAACAGCCATTTACATGTTGCAGTTGACCATTAAATAACATAAGGAAAATTTAGTTCTCATACCGTAACTGATAGGATCGTAACCGTTTTTGAGCCCCTCGTTAGTTGTTTCTGGATACCTGTGATGTTGACAGGAAATCAGGACATCTTAAAATGATTCGTAAGCAACTACGCCGCCAGATACGTATTAAATAGTTGAGCTAGCAATGTGTTTTGATTAACTTCAACCGAACACTAAATCAGGACACCTTACAGATACGTATTATTTGTTTGTTTCATAGTTTCTATTGAAAATGAACAGGTACCTCATTGAGAGCACCATTCTTTCGTAGTGTTGAGCTGATTTGTTGGCTTTCCTTCCGTAACTTCAGCGTGTGAATTTGTTGTACCAAAATTCAGTCCCGGTAACTTCATTTCCAATAGGTCTCCACCTGCACAACATACAAAGATAACATTACGGACTCTTAGGTTTGATACTTGCTATATAAGCAGCCGAATATTAAAAAGCAACTATAATAGATAGCTAATGTAATATGCAAATGGGCTACTAACCATGGCGTTTTTTTATGGCGAGATGGAGCATTTCCACCTGGACCATTGGAAGTACCTTCGGCTATGTTAACCATATCTAGAATACATAAACGATAGCCCAATTTGAGGTACTTAATTTGACATGTGTATGCTGTAAAAAAGAGCCAAATATAATAGGTAGACGATGTAATATGCGAACACGCGACCAACCATGGTGTCTTTGATGGCGATGCCCAACATTTCTACTCGGACCACTGGAAGTACCTTTGCCTATGTTAACCGTTTCTGGAATAAATAGAGCATAGCACAAATTAGAGTTACTTAATAACACACGCATTACATATTAGAGTTGCTTAATTGTACACACGAATGCTACTTTAAAGGTTTCACAATCTGGTATATGTAACGTTACTTTTAGGTACTATAATCTCTAAACAGGTATCTGCCAAAAAGGAGCAACTATAATAGCTATCGAATGTAAAACGCGAAGAGGCAACAAAAAAATACACTAAACTCCCATACCTGGTGTTGCGCAAGAACATCTTTTCCACCTCCTTTGCCTTGTAGTGACTGCAATGACTCCTTTAGCCACTCTCAAATACTCAATTTGTGAGGTTTCACTTACATTCTTGCAGCCTTCTACAAAAACAGGAAAACATTAAAATAAATAAATAAAAAATAAATAAATATCAATAATCAGGATAAATAAATAAATAAAATAAAACCTTTTCCAAGAGATTAAAATCCCTAATTATAATGACATTAGAAAACCCCTAAAAACATAAAATGTTCAAAGATTTAATTAGGCCAAACTTTGGCCCGCTTTGGCACCATTTTATTGGGCCATCTTATCTATATAAACCATATTAAGCTGGTTGCTTTGTTCAGAGATTTAATTAGGCAAGCAGAAGCTTTTTCCAGGGTGAATGTGAATTCATCATTGTCAGCAAAAAGTGGGAATTCAACATCGTCTTCAACACACATATCTGCTTGCCTCTGATTACAACAATGCAAGATTAACAAAAACTCTGTGAACAATCTAAATAGGTAACATCATGCAGGGAATCAACCAGGATGAATACATAATCATAACAGTAGACAACTGAGCCAAGTCATTAATCCAAACTATTTTCCCATTTCGAGAAACCACCATATTGTTCCACTTGTCCAAATTGCATATTACTCTTTTGCTAGAAGCCAAAGCCAGTGAATTCTATAAAAATACTACTAAGTGATGATGCATCGTTCGGCCAAAAGTTTCATTACGTACCTTTTGAAGTCTTTACTTGAGGGCGTTTGCCGCTTTCCTTCCTCCAAACAGAGGCCACCGTTCGGTCCGTACTATTTTCTTGCCCATTTCGTCTGGAAAACTGCCCAAGAAATGGTCGCGGTTAAGAATTGCGGCTAATTAGACTACTTGACTCTGAAACTCATATAACGGCTTGTTTCATCTGCCTCGGTTCTTCTCAATGGTGCACTTCGGGCAAGACCTCTGCAACCAACAATTAGTTTACAACATTACCTCACATTAGATGTATGTTGAAAATCATGATCTAAAATTGAATTTATAATTAAGCCAGTGGGGTGTCTGGCATGTAGTTTTGAGAGTGATTAGCTGACTATCGCATTCCTCAATGATTATTATTGCCTTATGTTTTGGTATAGCGAGAGCGCCACTGGTTCTGATTATTTATGGTTCCAAAATTTAATTGTGCTAATTAAATCAGTTTTTAAGTAGGCGGAACACGGTTAATTACAATAAGCTAATTATATAGCGTCATTTAACATGTAAATATTTGTCCACAACTTGAGAGTTGAGACAATATAATCACAGCGTAACAATGTCATGATATAGTTATTTCATATTAGATAATCACACTTAAAGCACACATCCAAATATACCCTTAAATTTCACGAATCTTACCAGGGCAATCAGTTCTTGGAGAGCTCAGTTGTCCAACAACTTGGTCAAAAGTTCCAGCCCAAGCATCCCTATGAGTTAAAAAGTTTGATGTCAAGTCCAAAATCTTCTTTATGGTAGCAGGAATAGATGAATGCTCATATTCGGAAGGCGGTGTTGGTCCTTTTGGGCTACTAATGCAGGTGCATGCTCTGGCGCGAAGCAGCAGATACATTTTGGAGTGGGTCTACCGTACCTACAAAAATGAGAAAATATAAAAGTTTTGGCAATACAAATAACGACTTGCACTACATCAGCAATAATTCTAAATCATAAGAAAAGGGTAAACGTATTACGTCCACTAATAGGCTGTGCATTTTTATCATCCACATCAGTAGCGACTCAAGCTGACTCTTTTAAAAAACACCAACAACTAACGCATCAGCCTGTAACAATCAAAAGAAAATAAAAAAAAAACTTAATTTGCAATAAGTTAGTGCGTTAAAGTGAATTATACAAACCTTTGTTTAGGCCGAGAAAAGTTGTTGTTGTTGTTAATTGTTTTCCAAATGGTAAACCTTTGTATAGCAGAAAACACGTTTTAACTTACTAAGTATCCTAGTAAAAAATCGTATTCTGAATTTCAGAAACAATAATATGAACTTCAAAGAGGCGGGGTGTTTGGCATAGTGCTCGTAGGCCAGTCTATGTGTTGGGTATATAATATTTTTTAGCATACTTTAGTGCAGCTAGACAACTATGGGGGAGTTTGGGCAAGCTTATTTAAGAAACCATGGACGGCTTATTTGAAAAAGTAGCAGGCATTTAACAGTGTCCATCATATTCGAATGGTTCCTTTTTACCTTCCTCGAAGGATTATCACAACAATAGGTTCAATTGTCTGTCATATTTGAATGGTTCCTTTTTACCTTCCTCAACGTCTACTATCAGTAATCCATATAATCTTGCTGATCTTTGCATACCATAGTGTCCGTGGTAGAAGTATGTACCCGCCTACACCGTATCGTTATTCAATACCCAGTTAGTTACGAATAAAATGTCTACTTTCAAATTACACATAGTCATGCCTTAATAGAATATAGTAGCTAAAAGTATACTCCATTATTCCATTGTCTATATTATCCTCACGTAAACTTTATTAGATTTTTTTTAGTTATGCGGTTATACTTATACATGTAATTCTATGATTTACTATTATTATTAATTGCCATTATCAAAATTAGATAGCTTCGATTTTGACATACGATATATGTAAAGGTGGCAAGTCACCATCGAGTGTATATTTAAGGCGTATCGCAATCATAGAGTAATAGTTTGTATACCGAAATGGACAATAGTGTGAATCGAGTAATAATCATTTGACCCCCAACTACATATGTGGCTGGCCTTTGTAAATAGTTAGGATACATCTATACAATGATAAAAAAAAATTATCATTGTTTAGCAAATTTAGTATACATCTAAATGAAAGAGACCGGTATGCTAAAAAGAACAAACAACACCTAACACAATAAACCCATCAACAATTACCATTACCGTATGTGTATATTACTTATCCCATCATCAATCAAAACCTTTCCAAATACCTAAAAATCGTTTAAAGTGATTTACTAATCCTCAAAATTTAAATAACATAAGCAGTAAAACAAATACAAAAAAAAAAAAAAAAAAAAAAAAAAAAGAATAGACATTTCAGCAAACACTTTATATGCATAACATAAAGTTAAAATGATTAATAAAAAATATTATACCTCAGCGTAAGCATCAACAACATACGTTATTCATCTTGCCTCAACGGCCGTCTATCTATTCCGCCAAACAAAACCCCTCACCACTACCATACAAATACCCTTTTTTTCTACCCACTATGTTGCACAGCCACCGTCAAAGGTGTTACCGCCATAGAATCGTTGCCAACAACCCTTTTTCTCTTAAAGTGATTTTTAGGGTTTTGTGAGTAAGGGGAAGATTTTTAGTGCTTTCCAACCTTTTTGTAGCCAATAATTCTCCCTGAAACTTTTCGCCACCAACAAAACACCAAAGTCGAAACCTATGCGATGAGCTGTTAGTGAATCTTGAAGGCCAAAAGAAACCCAAAAAAGAATCAGGAAGTAACAATAGATTGTTGGTGATGATATGTGTGTGTGTGAGAAAGAGGACTCCCGAATATTCTAGTTCTAGCGATCTATCTGTATATAAAAAACAGCAGGCTACAAAATAAACAAAACAGGGCAAGAGGGCCCAAGAAAACAGGCCAACGGGCTGAAAATAGGCTAATGGATGGGCCATTTTTTTTGGCGGGAAAATAGGGGCAAAAACGGTGGCGTTTTACATGCTAAATATATATATATATATATATAGGATAATGTATAAGAGAATGTACTGTGTGAAAAACCTTTTAACCTTTTTATATTAATGTATAACTTTTGAGACCTTGCTATAAATGATAATATTAGTTGTCCAAACTTAACATTAAGTCTTGACATAAATACACTCCTATTAGGTGGACAACTTTGTAACTTTTAATTTTATCTTATCTTAACTTAAAATCTGGGAATTCTTGCGTAAATGATAATCTTTCGTACATTAAGAGAAGCATTTTGCTAACCAATGCCCACTGGGCAGAGGTTAATGTGTAATTAATGAACACAAATTTTCTTAATTTACCAAACAATGCATTAAATACACATTAAATGAACTTATAAATCACTATATTTGAACATGATTTTCACTTAAATGAATTAAAACATTTCTTTTATAAATAGATTAATCCTTACTCAGCGGGTAAAGGTTAGCAAAACCCTTAAGAGAAAACAAAAAATTGAAAATGAGCTTTTTTGTGAAACCAAATTGAACCAATAAGAAAGCTTGATTTTGTCACATGACAAAATCAAATCTTCTTATTAGCCAATAAAAAGCTTGAATTGGTTGGTCAAACTTTTAATAAATTTGGTTTATATTTTTTGTTTAGATAAAAAAAACTGAAAATACGTATGGCTTTGGGAGCTTGTTGGATCGATGTACTCTGATCAAACTACTTTCGTAGCTTGTAAAGATTTAATAATATTAAGTAAACTTAACACTATTAATATTGAAACACTGTTTAACCTTGTAAAGTATGCGGAATCTACTAACACAAAGCTTAAGAAGAACTTTTATATTAACCAAACTTTGAACCTGCTTTGTTACACAAATTCACTAACAATCCCTAACTATTTATCGACTTTGAACAAGTCTAAAACTTATAAAACTTGTATCGACTAATACCCCTTAAGGCTCTTTATATAGATAACCTTAAGTCGGTTTACAACATATAATCCTTGAACGACAAGTCATTATCCCTAACTAATTCTAGAATATTCGTTCAATATTACACATTAATCCTTAGCTAATATTGCACATAAGTCCTTGTTTCCTTCGAAGTACTTTAAGCATTCTTCAGTAACAGCAGTACTTTGACTTTTACCTTCAGCAGTACTTTGACTTTATTCTTCATGCAGCAGTACTTTGACATACAGAAGTACTTTGATATTTTATATCCCAACAATCCTCCCCTAACTTGAACTCCACTTGCTTGATTTCAAGTTTCTTTGTTATCTTTAATCTTCAAATCTTTAATCATTCAGAAAGATTGTTTCTTTATTTCTTTGTCTTCTATCTGTCATGTGTCAAAGTACTCTTCATCAGCATCTTTTCTTTCAGTAAATCTTCTCAGCAACATTTTGGTACAGTAATCATCAAATCTTTAAAAGTTTCATACTATTCTCATCACTTCCAGGTGTGTTAACTCCTGTGAGAGGTGAATCATTGAAAATTATGATTTTTAGCAAATCATCAGCTATCAACGGATTTGAGTAGTCTTTACCAATAGTCGTTTGCTTTTGGACTAGTTAGTTCTTTGATATAAATCATGGTGAACTAATTACCAAAAATGGATTTTCCACAGCCTTTACCACAAGCCATTTTTCCTTGTGGGCTAGCCAACTCTTTACTTATACAGATATGGTGAGTTAAAACCATACAATTTTTAGTAAATTGTCAACTAAAAACGGATTTGATTATCATATCAGAGCCGTACCCTCATGATGAGTCAAACTCTTTCTTGTCTGTTAAACATGGTGAGTTGATTACCATTTGTTGTGCAGTATAAATACTAACACCATGTGTTACTTTTCAAATCCTTTTACTTTTCTTTTAAACATCAAAACATTTTATTTTATTTTAAAGGACTTATACTAGTTTATATCAGTAAGCAGTACTTTGTTAAAGTACTGTTTGTCTTTGCAGTACTTTGAAAAATACTTATTTTACAAAACAAATCATACCAGTATTATGCAATATTACTCTTCAGACTTGATCGATCTGATAAATAGCTTGATAACATCCATAGCTACTTCAGATTCATCTTCAAGTTCCATTCCATGATCCAGCATTCTGAGCATAATTTCTCTAATCAATGGATATCTCCTCTCAGCAAGCATATGAATCGTGGTACCATCTTCCATCTCTAGTGTATGAACTCCTGATGACTCAAAGAATCTCCATCTTGTGATTTCCCAATTCTCTTGATCATTCCACAGAGGATCAACACTTGTTTCTTCAGTTTCCCAGATGGTAATTAAGTCTCCAAGCAAAATTAATCCCACTCCTGAAGCTTCAATCTCTGCATAGTATGTCTGCACTTGCACATATAAGTCATACAGATCTGCCCTTGTAATACAATGCAACACATCCCATAACATATTGAATGTTGTGAAGCTTTCATCTTCTCTGTTGAACATAAGATAATTCCCTTCTTTTGATTCAACCACATAGAATGAGATTATCTTGGACTTCTTTCCAGAATCTTCAGTCTTCTTATTCTCAAAGTCTACAACTCTGAAATAGTTTCTAAGTTCATCAACTGTGTCTTCATGAATCATCTTCAATCTTTTTGTTAGTTGATCATCTTGAACTACTTTCTTTCTTTTCAATCTTCTTTCCTCAGCTTGTTCCTTTCTGATATCTTCTAATTTCTTCTTTCTATCAACTTCCATGGGTACAAAGTTTTCTACTTCTTTTCTGATATCTTCTTGTACTTTATCCCACAGAGCTTTCACTTCTGGATACCTCATTTTGTGTAAATTCTTGTGTCCTCTTCTTCTCAAGAAACTTATCATCCAATTCCTTTCCTGAGCAATAGTCATTGGCTTCTTTGTAATTGGCCTACTAACTTCTGCCAAATACTCAGCATCATACTCAGCTTGTTGCTTTCTAGCAAGCTCTTCATCCTTTGCAATATCTAATTCTCTAATTTGATCAATAGAAAATTTCTTCTTAACATCTTTCTGAACCTTGATCCCTTTCCCTTTATCTTTTGGATCTAGCTCTTCTGATTCAGAAGTACTTTCAACATGTTTTTGTGCAGGCTCAGAAATATGTATTCCTCCAGTAGGTCTTCTCAAATTCATCATAACTTGAGCAATTGTTTCATCATCACTTATAGTATGTACTCTTACTTCTTCTTGTTGTACAAAAGTAGAAGGACCAGCTTCATCTTCATAATTCATTGTAGAAGGTCCAGCTGCAGTGACTCCACTTTCATCAATATTCCTAGAAGAAGTACCTTGCAGACTTATGTTTTCTGCAGCAGTACTTTGAACACCAGCACTTTGAATGTTCTATGCATCCACATCCTGCTTAACAATTTCTTGCTCATCATCTTCTTGCTCAGTATCTTTCTCTTGTGCAATATTCACATCTTCTTGTGCAATATTCATATCCTCTTCAATATAGCTTTCTGGTACAAAAGTCTTTGGACTTTCTGGATATTTCCACAAATGAGCATCTTCTAAATATTTAACCTCAGCATCATCTTTATCCAAATTCTCATCTTGATTCCTCCCCAATTTGGTAAATGATGACCTCCTATGCTTCCTTTTGGATTTAGAAGACTTCTTTGAAGATTTTGGCTTTAGCTTCTGAGACTGCTTCTTTTCTTTCACATAAAGCCTAAAATTCTGAACAAGAGGCCAAACAAATTTCTTCAACCTTCTGAACTTCTGTCTTAGCTTCTTGATTTTTGCAGCCTAAGTTTTAACAGTTGTCTTCATCTTCTCCAATTCCTTAGTCAAATCAAAAATACTCATAGCACCTTCAATTCCCTCATCTCCTCCAGGTGTTTGAAACCCACCTGTGGAAGTATAATCATTGGGAGTAGGTACCTGTGTATCCTCTGAAGCAGTACCTTTAAAAGAAGTACTTTGTGGAGAAGTACCTTGAGCAGAAACATATTTATCCAAGGAAGCTGACACTGAGGGAGTCCTTTCACTTGAAACACCATGCTGAGGGGAAACAATAGATGGTGTAGGGGTATGTACTGAGGCAGAATGCTCAGCAGAATCAGGTTGATCATCATTATTAGAATGTGCAGAACCACTATTGTTTTCTTCATCCCTAACATATTGAGCTACCTCTAACATATAAGCATTGAGAGGTGTATTCCTACCCTAAAAATTTACTCCCTTATGAGACAAAAAAGTGAACACTTTAGGTGGCATCCTAATGGTAGGTACATAATTCTGAGGTTTTGGTATCCCATCTAATGGATTCTCTAAAAGTAATTGAACAAATCTAGGATACATTAGAAAAGGTTTGCCAGCCTTAATATTAGTAAGCATACCTTCAAGGATCATGTATGAGAAATTGAAAGGTTGATTTGTAATAAGACCAACAAAGGCAGAAGCTATGGAATGGCTAAACTGATCCCAAGCAGTACTCTTTGGACTCAAACAATGAAGCAAAACATGTATAAGAAATTTCCAATGAGGACTAACCATAGCTTTCTGAAAAGTAAGCTTATTCAAAGGTCCTTCATACCCAACGTCTCTGAGTGTGTTCCAAATCTCTTGTTTACCAAACAAAACAGAGCCTCCTTCATCCTCAAATAACAGAGCCTCTCTGATTGTTGCTTCTGTGACACGAATAGCTCTCCCAGCAACTGTAGCAGTAATAATATCCTCTCCATCTTCAACCTGTGACCTTGCTGTATCCCAAAACGCTTGTATCCAAGGTCCAATAATCTCTGGGTTGACTAGGATTGAGTAATAGATGTTGGTTCCAGTGAGAAAGTCAATAATTCCATGAAAGTCAAGGTTATCTTGGGTTTTCTCAAGGTTTGCTATCATGTTATGTTTGGTGTTGGTTCGTCGATTGGCCATGGTGATTAGGTTTAGAGAGAGAAAAGTGATGATCGGTGAAAAGTAGGAATGAGTTTAAGTAACAAGAAAGGTGAATAAATAAGAAAATATATGAAGTATATAAGGATAAGATACAAAAAATCACGGTTAATTAATGAGTTTACCATTATTTTTGGAAGTGATTATCCCCATATCTTTCGAAAGTTTGTTAGCCGCAAATCTGACCATTGGAACAGTATCTGACACGTCAGCGTACCCTTAATAGCACCAAGCAGTACGTTCCATAAAATATGGAGCAGTACCTTCCGTTATAAACCCACACAGTATGTTGACCAAAGTACTTTCCCAAAAAAAATCTTGAATGTTGACTATTTGACCAAAATATCTTTGAAAGTCAACCCTGATTAATGACTATCTCCCCAAATTAATGCCCAAAACTACCATGGTAAGTGAACTTCAATACACTTCATTCAATGACCATTAACCTTTACTTTGCCAATAAAAGCAACTTCACCAACAACAAATTTCCTTCATCTTTTTCTTCACTATCAGAACACAAAAAACTAATAAACACAATGAGTCATATTCCTTTTATCAACATCTCCTCTGACTCTGAGGGCTCCACTGATTCAGAGATAAGCTACTACTCTGATTCTGAGTTTGAAGATCCAGGATGATTGGACTACTTCCCTCCCCATGTTCAATGGATGAGACCCAATGAATCTTCCTCATCAGTAAGTGTTGCAAACTCTTCCATAACTGATGCAGCCATCACTACCAACAAAAAGCCCAAGAAGAAAAAATATGTCCCTGGTTCATCTCTAGCTAATGAGCTTTCACATGCGTTGACTCAAGCCCTGGAATCAGCAATACAAAACATGAAGTGGCCTGTTCCAAGGAAAGAGAGACCTCCTAAACAAGTTCTTTGGCTTGGCTTGCCCAAGAAAGCAGGCTTCTTTTGATGACAAGAGAAAAACTACTCAAAAGGGAAAGCATAACTATGAGGGCAAGGGAAAAAGGCCTATGGAGTAGGTATGTGAAGCTTGGTAGTAGGTTGTGGTAGATGTTGGTTTGTTTAGTCTTGTGTTGTCTGTGTCTGTGTCAGTAGCTTGGTAACAACAATGATGATGTATGAACTTTCTGAATGGTTGTTGTAAGAACTTGCAGAATGATGAATAAAACCTTTTCTTTTGAATGATACATGTAGCCTCCCCTCAAATAATGACTAACTAATAACTACTAATGTCTCCCCTAAAAAATAGCTTACATATTAATCATGCCAATACTCACAACTAAAAAGGTAAATCTTGAAACATCAAAACCCTTTGTGAGTAGATCTGCTACATTATCATCAGTATGAACTTTAACCACATTGATAAGCCTGTGTTCATAGCAATCTCTTATAAAGTGATGTCTAATCTGAATGTGCTTGGTCTTGGAATGATACACTGGATTCTTGACAATACAGATAGTATTCTCATTATCAATATTGATAGGAGTATTTTTGAAATTGAATCCATAATCCAAAAGCTGATTCTGCAACCAAAGTACTTGTGCACAAAAACTTGCAGCAGCTACATACTCTGCTTCTATGGAAGAAGTTGCTGCAATTGTTTGCTTCTTACATTGCCATGACACTAATCTGCTTCCAAGGTACTGGCATCCTCCAGTTGTGGATCTTCTGTCATAGTTATCTCCAGCATAATCACTGTCTGAAAAAGCTTGGAGATGGAAAGGTGAATCTCTAGGATACCATAAGCCTAGCTTCGGTTGTTGCCTAAGATACCTGAAAATTCTCTTGACAGCATTCAAGTTGGATACCTTTGGATGAACTTGATGTCTTCCACATAAAGATACAACAAAAGTAATATCAGGTCTTGATGCAGTTAAATACATGAGACATCCAATCATAGACCTGTATAGTGTGACATCAACATCTTCTCCTTCTTCATCTTTTCCCAAAGGTTTGTTAGTATCCACTGGTGTAGATGTAGGCCTAACAGTTGTGAAATTGAATCTCTTAAGAATATCTGCAACATACTTATCTTGACAAATATATATTCCACTGCTTGACTGTTGCACTTGAAGTCCCAAGAAGAATGTTAATTCTCCCATTGAACTCATCTGAAACTCTTTCTGCATAAGATCTTCAAATTCCTTCACCATAGATTGCTTAGTAGCACCAAAAATAATATCATCTACATACACTTGGACAAGCATTATATCCTTCTTATCTCTCTTGATAAACAAAGTCTTGTCAATAGCTCCTCTCCTATAACCATGTTGTAGTAGAAAATTGGAAAGTTTTTCATACCATGCTCTTGGAGCTTGAGGAAGGCCATACAGAGCCTTGATTACCTTGTAGACTTTGTTTGGGTGTGCAGGATCTTCAAAACCAGGAGGCTGTTTGACATAAACTTCTTCTGTAATTTTGCCATATAGAAAAGCACTTTTAACATCCATTTGATATACAGGAAATCCCATATAGGATGCAAAAGCCAAAAAAAGCCTGATGGCTTCAAGCCTTGCCACAGGAGCAAAAACTTCATCATAGTCTACTCCTTCTTCCTGTCTATATCCTTGAGCCACTAACCTTGCCTTGTTCTTGACCCATTTAGTTCCAATCAGTTTCTTTCCATAAGGTAAATCACATAGTACCCAAACTTCTTGAAGCTTAAACTGTAGGAGTTTTTCTTGCATAGCTTCCACCCAACTTTCCTTGGCTAATGCTTGTTTGATATTCTTGGGCTCTTCCTGAGATAGAAAACAAGCAAATAAACACAACTTCTGATCTTTGTGATTCACCCTGTTTTGCTTGTAGATAAAACTAAGTAAAGAAGTATGTTGTTGAGACATATTCTTAGCCTTAGTCCTTGTGAGCACCCCTGAAGCTGAGGGTCCAATTATGTTGGTAACAGGATGAGTTTTGTGAATTCTGAGAGTAGGAGTTGGTGAGACTTCAAGATTATCTTCCAAATTAGTTATATCAGGATCTTCATTAGAATCTGAGAAAATACTTTCTTGATCCAATTCATCATCAGTGTCTTCTAAAGTAATCTTGTTTGGATCATCAGTATCTTCTAAGTCAGGCATATTAGAATCATTAACATCATCAGTATTTATCCAATTTGAAGTATCTAAAGGTTGAAAAGTACTTTCAAATGGATTAGCAGTACTTTGGGGTAAAGTATTGGCAGTGCCTTTTGCCTTCTTCTTTTCTGCTTCATAAGCTCTCCTTTGTTCATCTTCATAAGACTTAGCCATTGTTTCTTGAAAAAGCATCCTAGAAAGTTCATCTTGAATGGCTTGATCTTCATCAGATACTGGGATTTGTGGTGGAACAGTACTTTGAGGATCAACAGTACTGTTTGGTTTAGCAGTACCTTGAGGCTCAGAAGTACTTTTCTTTTCTTCATTGGCATTATCATTTAGCTCATCTTCAGATCTTAAATTAACATCATGAACAATGTACTGTGCTTCTTCTTCAGTGGGAGCAGCTTGATTTTCTTCCCTTACAGGTACATAATTCATTGATGAAGACATTAAATCAAGATCAAACATCCAATCAGGACCTTTACCTTTAGAATTTTCTTGTTCTTACAGAAAATCAACATGAAGACATTCTTGAACCTTTTTGGTAGCCCTGTTGTACACTCTGAATCCTTTGCTATTGGTACAATATCCCAATAAATATCCTTCATCTGATTTTCCATCAAATTTGCCCAAATTATCAGCAGTGTTTAAGATGGTTAAGGGACATCCAAAAGGTTTCATAAACTTGATGCTTGGCTTCTTTCCCATGAGTAACTCATAAGGTATCTTCATTTGAGGTTTAGTCACTGATACTCTATTCAACACATAACAAGCAGCACTTACAGCCTCAGCCCAGAATGGAACAGGTAATTGAGAGTCTGCAAGCATTGTCCTTGCTGCTTCTATAAGAGTTCTATTCTTTCTTTCTGCAACTCCATTTTGCTGAGGAGTTCTAGCAATACTGAACTCTCTTTTAATTCCTTTCTTGGCACAAAATTCATCCATTAACTGATTCTTGAACTCAGTCCCATTATCACATCTAATGCCTCTAACCTTGAGTCTTAACTGATTTTCAAGTGCTATTATAAGATCATGAATAGCATCAAAAGTTTCATCTTTAAAGCAAAAGAAAAAGACCCAACTAAATCTGCTACAGTCATCTGTTATAACCAAGCAGTACTTCTTCTTGTTCAGACTAACAACTGAAACAGGTCCAAACAGATCCATGTGCAGCAATTCCAAAGGCTCTCTAATGGTTTTCTCATCAATCTTCTTACAAGAAGCCTTGTGCTGTTTACCCTTCTTACAAGCAAGACATGAGTGATCATTTTTGAATGTTTTAGAAGGTAAACCTCTAACTAAATTACCTCTGACCAGCTTATTGATGTTCTTGAAATTGACATGCCCCAATCTTCTGTGCCATTGATGTGCTTCTTCCATAGTTGCTCTTGCAATCAAACATGTTGCTCTTTCAACAGAGTTTACATTCTTTAAGTCTATGCTGTACACATCATTAGTTCTTGGTGCTCTCAGCATCACCAAGTTTCTATCTTCTAACTTGAAATCAGGAGAAAGTATAAGACATTCTGTGTCAAAGAATAACACAGGGTACTTCTTATCACAAATCTGAGAGACTGACAAAAGGTTGAATTTGAGCTCCTTCACATATCTAACATCTTCAAAATCAATGTTTCCTGCCTTGATAGTTCCTTTGCCAGTTATTCTTCCTCCATCAGGATCATTCCCAAATGCAACTTTTCCTCCAAAATAAGTTTTAAAATCTGACAAGAGCTCCTTTTCTCCTGTCATTCTGCCAGAGCAACCACTATCTACAATAAGATGATCTTTAAGCTCCTCCTCTGGGTTGCCCTGCCTTCACATGAAAAAGGTTAGTTATTTTTAGGAATCCAAGCCATTACTGACTTGTGTTCCCCTTGTGGAGTGACATACTCAAAATTTTTGAGTATGTAATCACTACTGTCTTTGAAAACATGATCAAGAATTAAGGTTTTTGTTTCCAAAACTGTTGGTTTATCATGATCAATTTTCCCTTTTTCACCCTTAACCTCTGAAAGTACTGGTTCTACCCCAACAGTACTTTCTTTCTTAACCCATTTAGTTGTAATTTTAGGAGTTGGGTTCTTGGTTCTATCATCTTTTCTTGTGTTGTAAGGCCTTCTAGGTTTGTAGTAGTTGAACCCCTAGGTCTTACACTTGAGTTTTTGCTAGAAGCATCTTGGTTAGGGAACTTTCTATCAGTACTTTGTGAAGGTACTGAGGGTTTGGAGTATGACCTTTTCTGATGAGGGTACCTATAGTCTTTTGAGAAATTACTATGGTTAACCCTATTTGTATAATTCCAAACTGGCTTGTTCTCCCTATGACATGGTTGTGCAGTTCTGGTCTTTGGATATTTACTTAAGTATTCTGAATGATAATCCCAGTCTTTAATCAAATGATGAGGACTATAACATACATAACACACCTTTGGACCAATATCCCCAAATCCCCTTCCATAAGATTTTTATTTTGAAAATATTTTCTTTGAGGTACTGCTGAGTAATCAGCAGTACTTCGAAAAGTGTTTGAAGGTACTGCTTGTTTTGAAAACTTGTTCTCATCAACCTTAGGTGTTTCAACAGACTTTTCTAAAGTTTCAGGGTTAGATTGACTTTTAAGCTTTTTCCTAAACTCTAGATTATCTACACCATAACAGTCAACATCTTTTCTAGGTGGTTGAAAGCTACCTGGGGGATTAGGAACTGCATTATATCCCTTTTCTTTCTTAAATAAAGGAGGTGTTGGACTAGGGTATTCCTCATCACTAGAAGTGTTTTCATCTAGACTTATGAACTCTTCATCACTAGTGGAGGTATCTACTATAAGATTTAGTTCCTTGCCCTTAAATGGAATGCCTTCATTTCTATCATTATCATAACCTAGGCCTGTTTTAATATTTGATGTTCTTTGCTTTTCAACAAATTGAACATGTGACACACCTGCTTCATTCCACACAGCAAGTTTTTCTAACAACTTATCCCTTTCAGCAGTCACTTTCTCTAGTTCAGACACCTTACATCCTAGTTTCCATTCACTTAACTTAACTAGGTAATCCTGTTGTTTATATGTTTCAGCCCATGCTACTTCATTGTTTTCATGTGTAATGATTTTGGCCTCCATTGACTCTAAAGTCAATTGATAACCAGTTATCTCAGCCCTAGCCTTTTGAAATTTATCTCTTTCAGCTACATATTCACTAAGTAACTTTTGATACATATCATTGCACTTAGAGCATACCTCAGAGCTAGTGGATGAACTTGGTGAAGCAGCTACCATAGCAAGCTGAACAGGTGCTTCTTCAAACTCCATGCTCCAATCAAAGCTTCCTAGACCATCTCTTGACTCCAAAGCAGCATATCCAGGCTCTTCATCAAATGTTGTGCTCCAGTCTTCCAATGCAACCATTGAATAGGTTACAGGTTCATCATCAAACTCATTGGACCAATAAATCTCTGACAGATTCTCTTGAGCAACCAAAGCTTTTGGTTTTGGTTCAGTAATTGGAATCTCTTTTCTTTCAGGCTTGGGTGGTTCAATCATCTTGTTTGCTTGAAACTTTGCAAATTTGCATTCCCTTGCAAAGTCCTTAGACAGTTGAAGCACTCAATCTTGGACTTATCAAATGTTATTCCCTGTTTAGCTCTGAAATTGATGCCTTTTCCTGTCTTATTCACATACTTCTTGATCCTTGCAGTGAGCATGGCAATTTGCCATCTGATATCAATTTCTTCCAAAGCATCATCATCTATTTGCAATACATCTTCTTGATAGGTGACAGGTAGAGATGCTTGTTGAGCAAAGAATGAACATAGAACTTCATCTGAGGTGGGGGTAATTGATTGTGATGAATTGGTGGTGACCATAGTTGTACATGGAGCCTGTGTTTCAGTCACAGTACTTTGAACAGGATAAGCAGTACCTTTATTGGAAGTACTGCTTATGTTTTCAGAAGAGACAAAAGTAATGTTATGGGGTTTCTGATGTGTGCTTGAACCTGTAGTACCATTCATCTCATGCTCATACACCTTCATATTGTTGTAGAGATCATCAAAGTCCATAGTATCCAGCCCTGGTTGTCCTCTGATCATAGTAGCAACTACATGCCATGTTGATGGCAAACTTCTCAAGAACTTCAAATTAGCATCTTCAACTGATGCCTCAGCATCATATAGTTCTAGCATACTCAGAAGATTTTGAAATCTTTCATAAGTAGAATCAAGACCTTCTCTTTCACCAACAGTGAAAGTTTCAAATTGTTGCTTCAGCAAATTCCTATGCATCTTCTTGGAAGCATCATTACCTCCAAACTTCTTCTTTATTGCATCCCATAGTTGTTTGGCATCCTTGGCATCATGAAACTTTAATAAGTGACCATCAGGAATAGCAGAAAGCAGTATGTTGAGAGCTTTGTCTTGATTTCTTTTGGTAGCAGCAGGTAAAGTAGGTTTAGGTGGTGTTGGTTGTCCAGTTACCTCTACTGGTTCATCAATTTGCATGTTACCATTGACAATCACATCCCACAGTGCATGGTCTATGATGGCAATGTACTGCCTCATCTTCATGGCCCATAAGTCATATTCTCCCTTCTTAACAATAGGGATTCTAACAGCAGTGATTGAGAGAGCAGGTGCAGCTTCTGTCGACATCTTGAAGGGTTTGTAGTGAAATCGGTTTAAAGGTTTGTCTTCTTAATCAGAGTTTCCAACACAAGCTCTGATACCACTTGTTGACATAAATAATGCCTAAAAACATTATTAAGTTTTTATCAATATCTCTATGTTTTGATCATTACAAAATATAACCTCAAAGAACTAAAACTTATGACATAAACAAGTATTTGGTGATTAATATTTCTCTTTACATCCAAATCACTTAAGGTATGAATAAACAAAGTGTTTAGTGCAATGTATGATCAAAGGGATATTTAATTAACTAATACAAAGTTTATTTAATTATATAATCTTATTATATATTTTTGAAAAACACTTTTGGTAATAAGGAAAAATGTTTTAATCATACTAAATATATGATTTCAAATATTTAACCAAAATCAGTTAGTTTTTCACCAAATAAACTTTCCCCACTAAAAGACAAAGTTTCTAGCCGTTTCAGCTGGGCGGCCCCTTAATTATAAAGGGCGGTCCCCTTAAATTTAAGGGGACCGGCCATGATTTAAGGGGACCGGCCACGCTCCTCTGTCAGAAACTTTTGCCTATAAATACCACCTTAAACCTGGATTTTTTCCCCACCTTTTGCACTCCAGAACTTTCTGTTCTAGATCTCCATTTCCAATCTATAAATCCTTTGATCATACATTCTTAAATCTTTGTTTCAAAGTGATTCATACATAATCCATTCAAGTGCAAGAGAAGAATACTTCTATCCCTCAAGACAAGAAGTATTACAACTAGTTGTGATCTCCACATCTAAGTTGTTTGAGCATCATCATTGATTATTATTTCATAGTGTGATTAGTTGTGAATATTTGTTAGAGAATAGTTGTGAAAAAGATAAGTTAGGAAGAAGATTGGTGTGTAGAAGAATTGGTGTGTAGAAGATTGGTGTGTAGATTAATGGTGTGTAGAAGATAGGTGTGAAAGAAGTGGTGTGATTAAGTAGTGAATTGGTGTGTAGTAGTTGTGATCTTGGTGTGAAGATATTGTGGTGTGTAAATTGGTGTGTAAGGTTTTCTCCGCCATAAGGGAGCTTGTTGATATAGTGAAGAAAACTCTCGAGTTAGGTGCTTGGGGAGTGGAGTAGGGCAAGGAAGGTGCCTTGTAGCCGAACCACTATAAATCGCTTGTCTCTCGGTTTGATCTTTCCATCTTTTACTTATTTCATTACTTACATAATTATTGCTTCATAGTATATATACTTAGTGTTGTTCATATTGTGTATAACTAGATTTCATATACCATCGAATCTATATTTTATAAATCAACGAAAACTTTTAAACAATTTGTTTTATAACAATTAAAACGACGTAAAACTATATAACCCCCCCTTCTAGTTTTCCACAATTGGTATCAAGAGCCACGTCTAGCAAGATTTTTAAAATATATTGTATTTTAAAACTTGTAACGATCTATGGAATCTGAAAAATATTTAGAAGGACAATCTATGCAAAGACCACCACTATTTGAAAGTGATGGATTTTTATATTGGAAAAATAGATTCGAAACCTATGTGAAATCAAAAGATCTTGATCTTTGGCATATTATTACCTTTGGTGATTTTCCTCCTATTCAATATAATGTTGAAACTAAAATGGATGAAATTGTAGATTTTGAAAAACAAAATGATGATTTGAAAAAGAAACTAGCAAAAAATAATGAGGCTAAAATGGTTATTTATAATGCGTTACCACGTAAAGAATATGAAAGAATTTTTATGTGTAAAACCGCAAAAGAAATTTGGGATTCTTTACTAATCACTCACCAAGGTAATAGTCAAGTTAAAGATATCAAAATAGATCTTCTTGTACATCAATATGAACAATTTACGATTCCGGAAGAGGAATCAATTGATAATGCTTTTGCTAAATTTAACACCATCATCACAAGTTTAAAAGCACTTGATGAGACATTTTCTAGTAAAAATTGTGTTAGGAAATTTCTTAGGGCACTACATCCGAAATGGCGAGCTAAAGTCACGGCTATTGAAGAATCAAAGAATTTGATGACATTATCACTAGATGAGCTTATCGGCAACTTGAAAGTCCATGAAGAAATTATAAGAAGAGATTCGGAAACGGTCAAAGTCAAGAAAGAACAAATCAAATCCATTGCTCTAAAAGCCAAAATGGAACCTTGTGAAGATGATGATTCAAGTGACGAGAGTGAAGATGAAGAATATGCGATGGCCGTAAGAGAATTCAAGAAATTCTTCAAGAGACGAGGAAGATTCACTAGATCACCACGTGACGAAAGAAAGGTGTTCCAAAGAAATAGGAGTGATAATTACGTGAAAAGAAAGTGCTTTAGATGTGGAAGTCTAAATCATCTTGTTGGCGAATGTTTAAAGCCGCCGGGTTATGAAAATCAAAGCGCATTTGTTAGTGGAACATGGAGTGATAGTGATAAAGAAGAAGTGGAAAAACCAAAAGAAGAAAAATGCTTTGTGGCAAATGCAACCGACGAAATATGCCTTGGAATTGACTTGGAGCCTGACGAATGGATCAAGGATAGCGGATGTTCGAGGCACATGACGGGGAATCGCAAGCTATTCTCTACATGCAAGGCATACAATGGAGGTAACGTTATTTTCGGTAGTGACTTGCGTGGAAAAATTATTGGCAAAGGTACGATTTCTCAAGACTCACTTACTATTGAAAATGTTGAACATGTAAATAATTTAACATATAACTTACTTAGTGTAGGCCAAATATGCGATAATAAATGTAGAGTTATCTTTTCCGAAGAAGATAGCGAAATAGTTAAGAATGGAAAAATTATAGGTAGAGGTATTAGGAAAGGAGGAGTATATGTTATGAAACTAGGAAACAAACCTGAAGATAGGATATGCCTAACGACCCTAGATGAAAACTCTACATTGTGGCATAGGAGATTAGGACATGCTAACATGCAACAAATACAATCTTTGGCCTCTAAAGAATTAGTTAGAAATTTGCCTAATCTAAAATATGACAAGCATTTTTGTGATGCATGCAAAATTGGAAAACAAGCTCATGCTAGTCACAAAGCTAAGAATATAGTATCCACTACTAGGTGCCTAGAATTATTACATATGGATCTTTTTGGTCCATCCGCTGTGCGGAGCTATGGAGGAAACAAATATACCTTAGTAATAGTAGATGACTACTCACGATACACGTGGACTAGGTTTTTAAGTGACAAAACCCAAGCCTTTGAAAAATTCGAAATATTTAGTAAAATGATTCAAAATAAATTAGGATGCTCAATAGTTGCCATTAGGACGGACCATGGTAGGGAATTTGATAACGAAATACAATTCGGAAAATATTGTGAGTTAAATGGAATATCTCACAATTTCTCCGCTCCTCGTACTCCTCAATCAAATGGGGTAGTAGAAAGAAAAAATAGGTCACTACAAGAAATGAGTAGAACTATGTTAAATGAACAATCCATTCCACAAAAATTTTGGTGTCACGCCGTAGATACATCGACTTATATTTTAAATAGGGTATCAATTAGAAGAATTCTAGGAAAAACTCCTTATGAGTTATTAAGAGATAGAAAACCAAACTTAAGCTACTTTAGGGTATTTGGAAGTAAATGCTATATTTTAAATACTAAGGACTACCTCACTAAGTTTGACCCAAAATCATATGAAGGAATATTTTTAGGATACTCACAAAATAGTAAAGCATATATAATACTTAACAAACACTCCATGAAAGTAGAGGAATCACTAAATGTAACATTTGATGAAACACCACCACCTCCTAAAACGCTACCTTTAGAAGATGATAATTTAGTCGAAGATGAAGCCATTGAGGTTAGTAAAACAAAACCCATAGGAAATGATAATGAAGACATCCACTTAGAAAATAACGAAACTATCAATATTAAAGAATCTAGATCACATCCATTAGATAATATAATAGGACATCTTAACAAAAGAACCCTTAGGTCACAAGCCCAAGACAAAAACAACTTCTTTTGTTTCCTCTCAACAATAGAACCTAAGAATATTAGTGAGGCTTTAAAGGATGAAAGTTGGATTATAGCTATGCAAGAAGAATTAAATCAATTTAAGGCAAATGATGTTTGGGAACTAGTCCCAAATCCAAAGGATATGACCATCATAGGAACCAAATGGGTATATAGAAATAAGTTAGACGAGAATGGAATAGTTACTAGGAATAAAGCTAGGTTAGTTACCCAAGGTTATAATCAACAAGAAGGAATTGATTATGATGAAACTTATGCCCCCGTAGCTAGACTAGAATCAATTAGGATATTACTTGCCTATGCTTGCGCCCTAGATTTTAAGTTACTTCAAATGGATGTAAAAAGTGCATTCCTTAACGGTTTTATCAATGAGGATGTATATGTGGCACAACCTCCAGGATTCATTGACTTCGCAAAACCTGATTATGTTTATAAGTTAAAGAAAGCTTTGTATGGACTCAAACAAGCTCCCAAAGCTTGGTATGATCGATTAAAAGCCTTTCTTATTAAACATGATTATTCCATGGGAATGGTAGATAACACTCTTTTCACAAAAAGGAAAGACCCAAATCTCATCATTGTTCAAATATATGTTGATGACATTATATTTGGATCGACTTGTCAAGACATGTGTGATGAGTTTGCCAAAATCATGCATGATGAGTTTGAGATGAGTATGATGGGTGAACTCAACTTCTTCCTAGGATTACAAATAAAACAATTAGATGATGGAATATTCTTTAACCAATCTAAGTACATTAAGGAAATGCTTAAGAAATTTGGCCTAGAAGACTCAAAACCTATGAAAACACCCATGTCTACGGAGGTAAAGCTCACAAAGGACGATGAAGGTGAGTCCGTAGATAACACCAAGTATAGAGGAATGATAGGTAGTTTACTATACTTGACGGCAAGTAGACCCGATATCATGTTTAGTGTCTGCCTTTGTGCCCGTTTTCAAGAGGATCCCAAAACCTCTCACCTAGAAGCGGTTAAGCGTATCTTCCGATACGTTAAAGGCACTATACACTTAGGATTATGGTATCCTAAGGAATCCGGCATAGAAACCATTGTCTATGCGGATTCGGATCATGCGGGAGACTACGTAGATAGAAAAAGTACTAGCGGTATTTGCACGTTTATGGGATGTTGTCTAACGTCTTGGTTTTCGAAAAAACAAACCGCTCTTGCTATCTCTACTACCGAAGCCGAATATGTAAGCGCCGGAAAGGCATGTCAACAAGCACTATGGATGAAACAAGCTCTCGTAGACTATGGCATTAGGTTAGAAAATGTCCCCATTATGTGCGATAACAAAGGTGCGATAGATTTAAGCAAAAATCCGGTACAACACTCTAGGACTAAACACATAGAAATACGTCACCATTTTCTTAGGGATAATGTACAAAAAGGAAATATATCTATAGAAAAGGTTGCATCGGAAGACAATATTGCGGATATATTCACAAAACCCCTTAAGCGTGAATTATTCAACCACTTGCGTTTAGGATTAGGAATGATGGAACAAGTTGACTAAATTACATTGAATTAATTCTAAGTTATACTTGCATGAAAATTTATTTTTCCTTCATTCCATCTTCTCTGAGTCTAGGAATCTATTTCGCACAAAACTTAAGATTGAGAAGATTTATTTTCTTTGCATAATTTTTTTTTAAAACTCAATCAATTCTCTCTAATCTTTATTCTCACAATCTAGGAATCACATGAAAATCATTTTCATTGCATTGTTGACTAATTCTAAAAACATTGTATTTCAAAATCATGCATAAACTCTCACATAAATTGTCAAGGTATATAATCTAATATATGTCTTTGACATTCATGATCGAGCAAAAATTGAATCAAGGAGATCATTTGGATTGTTTCTTAGGATCGTTATTTCTTTTTGCTTCTAGGTGTCGAAACAATCACAACTCCACATTTGTTGCATATAGACACTCACTAGGACAAATTCACTAGTAATGGTGTCATCTTGATCCATCATTAGTCTTTCACTCACTAATTGCCCTTGCCTTTAATTCAAGATAGGTGCCTTAGGAAGCTTAAGTGTGCTTGCATTTACTTACCTCCTATTGCTTATTATGTGTTGATTATTTGCTCTTGTGCCTATGTGTTTTTGCATGATATCTAATGTTAGATTAGATGCTATATTGCCTAAAGGAATTGAACTTGCTTGAATCCAAGTCCAAAAAACACAACCTTTCTGCAAATTTTCTGCCAAAAACCCAATTCTGGCAATCTGGAAATCACCAGATGGGCGGCCCCCTTAATTTTAAGGGGACCGCCCCCTAATTAAGGGGACCGGCCATCTGATGGTCGGGTTTACAGAATCTTTTCTGCTTTTTAGCCCATTTCAACCTACATTTCCCATTTTTCGCCAACACATTTTGTCCTAATCCTCCAAACAAACTTTATCCATCCTTAAACACACAAATCTTACACTATAAATATCCCCAATCCTCAAAGCTCTCCATTCATCCCATCATGAACTCTCCAAACAAACCAAAATCAAAAGCCTCAAGGCTAGCAAGGATGACGGAAAAACCCGTTTGGCGACGAAAAAGTCCTCGAAACAAATCCATCATCACAAATGAAGTTGGAAATCATTCCTCACCACCAACCTCTTATTTCCCAAACTTTGCATCAAACCAACAAAGGCATTCATTTGATCCACTTTACAAACCATACAACATTGGCCAAACATCTTCCTTCAAGCCAAACTACACCTCTCAACCTCCAACAACTTATAATGATCCATGCAAGTTTGATCAACCATCAAACTACAATTCCAACTACTCAAACCCAACTCATCCATACCAAACCTATGATCCCCTCCACATTGCCACGGAAAAACAAAAGTTCCGTGATGAAATAAACCAAATCCATGATCTTAGTGATCTCCTTGCTATGCATCTTGCACAACGCAACAAAGGGCTACCTCCATCATCACCCTATGCAAATTGCCTTCCCCACTCGCTTAACTTGGATCAAGTTACAAATCACACTCACTTTTGCCCTTGTTGCATATTCCTTCAAAAACAAATCCTCTACTTGAGTGAAGATATTTCTTGGATTGAATATCTTCTCACTCGTAATCATCCAATACCACCCTTAACACGATACAACATCGTGAGATCCACTTCTTCCGCTCCATACAACACCCCATATCCACCTCAATCAAACATCTAAGCTCCATGCTTATGTTTTCCTTCAAGCAAATAAAACAAATCAACCATGGGTTGCAAGCAAGTCCAAGTGCTCTCTTAGGCAATATAGGACTATATCTTTTATTTTGTTTTATTGTAATCAATATGCTACAAGCATATTGAATGTTGTTATGCTAATTATTTCTATCATGCTTGAATGAATCTATTTTTATTTGCATAATTGTTGTTTTTGCATATATATGTGTGTTGTTCTCTTCAAATATTTTTGTAGCCAAGATTCCAATTGCTCGTTCCCTTTGTGCTCTCAAACGAGGGGGAGCATACATCAAGGGGGAGTTCTCTACCCGTTTAAACTTCTTTCACGAAGATTATTCGGCCTAACCTTTTTGATTTTACAAAAAGGGGGAGAAGAGAAATGGTAAACTCTATAATACTTGTCTAATAACAAGTTTTAAATCTTTTGAGTTTAAGGTTTTGTAATAATCAAAAAGGGGGAGATTGTTGACATAAATAATGCCTAAAAACATTATTAAGTTTTTATCAATATCTCTATGTTTTGATCATTACAAAATATAACCTCAAAGAACTAAAACTTATGACATAAACAAGTATTTGGTGATTAATATTTCTCTTTACATCCAAATCACTTAAGGTATGAATAAACAAAGTGTTTAGTGCAATGTATGATCAAAGGGATATTTAATTAACTAATACAAAGTTTATTTAATTATATAATCTTATTATATATTTTTGAAAAACACTTTTGGTAATAAGGAAAAATGTTTTAATCATACTAAATATATGATTTCAAATATTTAACCAAAATCAGTTAGTTTTTCACCAAATAAACTTTCCCCACTAAAAGACAAACTTTCTGGCCGTTTCAGCTGGGCGGCCCCCTTAATTATAAAGGGCGGTCCCCTTAAATTTAAGGGGACCGGCCATGATTTAAGGGGACCGGCCACGCTCCTCTGTCAGAAACTTTTGCCTATAAATACCACCTTAAACCTGGATTTTTTCCCCACCTTTTGCACTCCAGAACTTTCTGTTCTAGATCTCCATTTCCAATCTATAAATCCTTTGATCATACATTCTTAAATCTTTGTTTCAAAGTGATTCAAACATAATCCATTCAAGTGCAAGAGAAGAATACTTCTATCCCTCAAGACAAGAAGTATTACAACTAGTTGTGATCTCCACATCTAAGTTGTTTGAGCATCATCATTGATTATTATTTCATAGTGTGATTAGTTGTGAATATTTGTTAGAGAATAGTTGTGAAAAAGATAAGTTAGGAAGAAGATTGGTGTGTAGAAGAATTGGTGTGTAGAAGTATTGGTGTGTAGAAGATTGGTGTGTAGATTAATGGTGTGTAGAAGATAGGTGTGAAAGAAGTGGTGTGATTAAGTAGTGAATTGGTGTGTAGTAGTTGTGATCTTGGTGTGAAGATATTGTGGTGTGTAAATTGGTGTGTAAGGTTTTCTCCGCCATAAGGGAGCTTGTTGATATAGTGAAGAAAACTCTCGAGTTAGGTGCTTGGGGAGTGGAGTAGGGCAAGGAAGGTGCCTTGTAGCCGAACCACTATAAATCGTTTGTCTCTCGGTTTGATCTTTCCATCTTTTACTTATTTCATTACTTACATAATTATTGCTTCATAGTATATATACTTAGTGTTGTTCATATTGTGTATAACTAGATTTCATATACCATCGAATCTATATTTTATAAATCAACGAAAACTTTTAAACAATTTGTTTTATAACAATTAAAATGACGTAAAACTATTCAACCCCCCCCCCCCTTCTAGTTTTCCACACCACTTGTTGGATCGATGTACTCTGATCAAACTACTTTTGTAGCTTGTAAAGATTTAATAATATTAAGTAAACTTAACACTATTAATATTGAAACACTGTTTAACCTTGTAAAGTATGCGGAATCTACTAACACAAAGCTTAAGAAGAACTTTTATATTAACCAAACTTTGAACCTGCTTTGTTACACAGATTCACTAACAATCCCTAACTATTTATCGACTTTGAACAACTCTAAAACTTATAAAACTTGTATCGACTAATACCCCTTAAGGCTCTTTATATAGATAACCTTAAGTCGGTTTACAACATATAATCCTTGAACGACAAGTCATTATCCCTAACTAATTCTAGAATATTCGTTCAATATTACACATTAATCCTTAGCTAATATTGCACATAAGTCCTTGTTTCCTTCGAAGTACTTTAAGCATTCTTCAGTAACAGCAGTACTTTGAATTTTACCTTCAAGATTCAGAAGGAAGTTTATCATACCACTCTTGGGCTTTTTCATATAGGGTGAAAGGAAAGAATCGCAATCGGGACGTATCTCTAGTAGCCCCATCCGTATGGAGGGTGTCCACTATTTTCAAGAAGTCTTTAATGTGTTGAATTGGATCTTCCTCATCTAATCCACAAAACTTACACACACTTTGGACAAGCCAAACATCGTTCGCATGCAAGACCTCATTGGTGTGTTCGTTTGGGTAGACAATGGCATTTGAGAAGCCACGAGGGGTTGGGGATGAGTAGTCCTTAAGGCGCTTAGGGATAGGGGTACTCATCTCGTTGTTGGGTTGGGAGCTAGGGGTTGTAACGTGATTTTTTGAATTTTCTTCAGAAAGGGGTGCATCAAAATCGATGGAAATGCTAGATGATTCAGGAGTTGAGTGAGATTGTCTTAATCTACGCATTTCTCTTTCGGGTTCTGCATAAGGCAAGACAAGGTTTCTAGTGGAACTACGACTCCTAGTGATCCTAAGGTTAGAGGATTCGTTGGTTGCCATGATGGCAGGTGGTGAAGAGTTACGAACAAAAACACAAAGAAATAAGATAGACTAAAGAAAACCTAAAAATAAAAATAAAATCTTACTAGAAAGGAATCTAGCAAGTAGACTTAATAAAAACAGATTCTAACCTAGACAATAACTATTCCCCGGGCTGCGACGCCAAAAACTTGATGTGTGGGGATTGCACCAGGCTTTACCTCTCAAGGGATCTCGAGAAGCTTACAACCCCCACCAGGCAGTGTACCTGATCGTTGTAGTATAGTATAGTGACAAGTACCGGGGGATTGATCGTTCAACTAGAAATAGTGTCGCTAGGATTAGAAAACTTAAATACTAGTTCTAGAGGTGAAGGATGATTATTTTTGTATTTTTTATATTTTTTAAAAAGCAAGTAAAAATCTCGGGTTTGAAGGATTTGGGCGGAATTAGTTGCTAGTCAACTAACCCAATACTAAAGATACAATCAAAATAAAATACTAGAAATGAAAATAAAACTAAATTAAACTAAGGTTGTGAGCAATAAGTGGAGAAAATGTGTTTACTTAGATTTCACTACTCCCTAGATATCTTTTACACGTTAATTACTTGTTATAGTTGCGTGGATGACGGATTGTATTCCTTAATACCATTCATGGGGTGGCGCACTTAATTCCCCAATCCTATGAGTGCCTACTTCACTCCTATGTCGAGCCGGCTAAGAAGCTCCTAACATGGGATCATTAGAATTTACTCATGCATTAAATACAACCAATAAAACCTAGTGCACATCGGTTCATGTTTCCTAAGACGTTCAAGCATGTTACCATTTGGAGATCTGTCAGTTTTCTTAAGCCTAACATCGAAATCATTCATCCAATACAACCATAAACAAGTAATCAACACATAATCAACATCTAGGTTTCATTAGATCTAAGCAAACACAAGATAAATCTAGCCTAGCATGGTGGAATCAAGACAAGCACAAGATATAGACAACCAACACATAGACATATTGATTGAATTAGAAGAACACTTATCTCAATTACACAGGTAAGGGTTCAAGGGCTGAAAACCCTTGAAAAACCTGTAAAAATCGTATATGGTTCGGCCTTTGGGTTTCTCCAAACTTGTTCCTTTTTTATGAATGAAAATTAGAAAACTATATATAGGAAATTGAGGCTGACGGCGTCAAGACCAAATGGGTGACGCCGTCATCTCGCCGCCAAAAGAATTCTCGGACTGCCTTGATCTACATCTGACGCCGTCATGTATTAAGTTTTTCCAGGCCGTCACGTATTTTACTCTTGACGCTCTTCCTTGTGACGCCTTCATTTCTGTACTGGGCCATCATGAAAATTACTCTTGACGCCGTCAAATTGTTGCTCTTGACACCGTCACCTACTGTTCCCAGCTTGGAAAATTAAGTCTTTGGCGTTTTCTTCACTTTTACGCTCCAAAAACGCCCGAATTGCTTCCTTTTTCCAGATTTCACGCCCAAAGTACCTAAAATCACAAAAGGAACGATTTAGGGCAATATTTGATCAAATAAATTCAATTCCGGACTTAAATGACCCCCTAAAAGTGGTTCATTTTTCGCCTCATCACAAGGGTTGCCCGAATTGATCACATGGCATTTAGTATAGAATTAAAGTCGGTTAGATGAAGTGCAAGGGTTGCGAAAGGTTGCAAGAATAATCTATCTATCTATAATACTATAAGATTAGGCCCTCTAATTTAATGTGGAGGCGTCAAGATTGCATAGAGTACAAGTTACCTAATGCTCGAAATTAAATACAGAAAATAGAGTTTCATTATGCGGAGGCTTCATGCATAAGTACCTTGATTTAATGTTCATGCTTAAGTGGTAAGTACATATCAGGTATATTTAGTGTTTCAAATGTAAATGATTGAAACCATATGAAGTGTTACTAGCCTTTATTTTCATTTAATCATTTGCTCCTTTCATTTGCCTTCAAATAAATGTACAAACCCTTCAACCACCATCATTAAATACTATAAATAACACCATTTGGTCTTTGTTAATGATGTGTGTGTGTGTGTGTGTGAAACTTTAATTTGTGTGTAGTTTGATGATTTTGTATGAATCACATGTTTGTTGTTAGTTTATTATTGTTTGTGTGTAAATTCAGTGTAGCACCAACTAACCAATTTCCTTTTGATCTCTACTTTTTATTTCTAGGAACATGATTAGAATGAAATGGATCGCATGCTAGCAATTGATGGCATTGAACTCATTGACATCAATAACCGTAACCTTGGTATGTACCCCATATGTTTTTATGGCTCAAGATCTATGAATTAATAAGCTTGCTAATTAGATAAATAGTTTTGAAATAGATATTGACATGATCATTTTTTTCAGTCAATAGTTTTTCCATATTTTTATTTATAGTGTGATAAAGTTCTTTTTGGTGTAGCTTCTCACCTATGGAATTGAATTTAGTTGGTTAATGTAAAATTTCTCCGTCCAATGAAAGTGTACTATGCATATTAATGTTACGTGCAATGGTTCATGTAGAAATATTGACTTGATTAACGTAAAGGGGTATACGTGCAAAGGTAAGCAAATGGTTAACTTTCTTGCATGTGAAGTCGGTTGATAGTCCAGCTTTGAAGTTTATGGAAGACAAATGGATGTGTTGTTGCCTGAGAAGGAACCGAGGGTTAGATCTGCTAACCTATTTTAAAATTTTGGGTTGGTTAGTAGTTTATTAATGTTATTTTTGCAGGTATTGATCAGTGGTTAGTGACGCTAACGGGGTATATCAAGATGTTGATAACAAAACAAAGTGGAAGATGGAGACGGAGTGGATAATATCTCCACATTTATGAAAGAACTGTCAAAAAATTAGGCATGCAAGAAAATGAAAATCATATGTAAACAAGGTTTATAATTAGTGTGACAAAGCTTTGATGAATATTAATGGTGGCTTGAATCTTGCTTTTATTTTTTTTTCCTTCTACTTAAGCAGTTTAAGAGGTTGCAATGTATCCACCCCATGACATTAGAAATAATACAAAATCAAAGTTGAATTGATGAAAAGTATAACTAGACAAAATTAATATTTTGTGAATTTATTTTAATCTATATATGTTTTTTGATAGGGATTTGAGCGTCTCTTTACCAATGGTTACTATATGGTATTAATTGAAGTTCACAAATTATTTGTTTTAATTTTGGTCTTGCAAATATGATAAAATTTGATGTTGTTATTCATGAGAAGATGAGTTTTGGAATGTTGGTAGGGACATGAAAGTGAGAATATGTCGTAATTAGTGGGAAGGGGTAATCTTATGCTTCATTTTTTGTATCGAATTCATTTTAATGTGGAGTAATCAAGATACTCAAGATGGAGTCCCATTACATATAGTACAAGATAGCTAATGCTCGAAATTCAATGCAGCCTCATAATAACTATACAATCATGAAAGGAGATGAAGTGCAAGGGTTGCCCGAATTGATCACATGGCATTTAGTATAGAATTAAAGTCGGTTAGATGAAGTGCAAGGGTTGCGAAAGGTTGCAAGAATAATTAATGATATAACCTAATTCATGTCTATATAAACCGGCCAAAATCATATTTAGTATGTACAGATTCACACATCTTTTAGATCTTTGATTGTTGGTAGCGGTATGTAAATTCTATTTTGCAACATTTAGGAGATGATTCACACATCTTTTAGATCTTTGTAATTAACTCGGCCTTCTTTTTTTCTTAATTTAGTTATCATACGCAGGTACCATGAAACTCACACAAGATAATGCATGTTCAGATAAATGGAACCAAAGACTGTGATACCAACTATTTTCTTTGTTTCATACATATTTAGGTGATTGTTATAGATAAGCATATATATAGATATATGTATTATGTTAATGCATTTTCATATACAAGTAATTTATGTGCGTTTTCTATTGATGTAGCTCACATGTGCGAATTGATTCAAGAAAATATACACGAGCATGTATGTAAAGCAATATTTAAATGGTTAAATGATACTTTTTAGCGTGATTAGTTTATGTAAGTAGTTGCTTTCGAATGCTCTGTTGATATAAATAATGCCTAAAAACGTTATTAACATATATCGATATCTCTATGTTTTGATAATCACAAAACATAAACTCATTGAACTACAAATTATGACGTAAACAAGTATTTAGTCGTAAATATTCACTTTAGCATCCATATCACTTAAGGTATGAATAAACAAAGTGTCTAATGCATTTTATGATCAAAGGAATTTTTATTTTTACAAACCTTACATTTTATTAAAGTGGGACAAACATTTTTAAACTTATACAAAACATTTTTGTATTTATAAGAAATGTTTTATTCAAAATAAATATTTTGAATTCAAATTTCTACCCAAAAAACGGCTACATTCTTCAGGAAAAACCTCCCTCACAAAAAGACAAAAAATCTGAAGAAAAAATATTCTTTTATTAGGCGGCCCTCTTAATTATACTAGGCAGCCCCCTTAATTATTAAGGGGACCGCCCACGCTCCCAAACAGTATTTTTCCCCATATAAATATTGGTTCATTTCACAGATTTTTCTCACCTTTTGCACCCCAAAACTTTCTGTTCTAGATCTCATTTCTATTCTCTAAAATCCTTTGATCATATTTACATTAATCTTTGTTTCAAAGTGATCCAAGCCTCAACCTTTCAAGTGCAAGAGAAGAATACTTCAATCTACCAAGAGAAGAAGTATTACAACTTGTTGTGACCTCCACATCGAAGTTGTTAGAGCATCATCCATTATATCTATTTCTTTGTGTAACTAGTTGTGAATACTTGATAGAAGATAGATTAGCAAGGTGTGTAGATAGAGAGATTGTGTAGTAGATAGTTGTGAAGTAGAGAAGTTGGGAAGTAGATAGTTGTGAAGAAGATTGTTGTGAAGTAGATAGTTGTGAAGATAGATAGGTGTAAAGAAGTAGTGTTGTGATTAAGTAGTGACTAGGTGTGAAGAAGTTGTGTAGAAGGTGTGAATAAGTTGTGACTAAGTTGTGGTGTGTAAGGTTTTCTCCGCCATAAGGGAGCTTGTTGACATAGTGAAGAAAACTCTTGAGTAGGTGACTCGGGGAGTGGAGTAGAGCAAGGAAGGTGTCCTTGTAGCCGAACCACTATAAATGCTTTGTCTCGCGGTTTGATCTTTCCATCTCTTACTTATTATCTTGCTTATATCGTTATTACTTTCGTAGACGTAGAAGTATATATATATATATATATATATATATATATATATATATATATATATATATATATATATAGTTGCTCATATAGTGCTAGTGTTGATTTCACTTAAAGATCAAATAAAAGTTTCACTCACAAAACAAAGTCTTTACAATAAAACTAAAAAGATAACATACATATAATTGATCATTTCGATCAAGTATAGTTTTCATACAACATATAATTAAGGATTACATAATAAACGTTTACTTACTTATCTCTCGTATATAGCTACAATTGTTTATATTATACATGTGTTGATTTCACATACTTAGCTTACATTATTATTATTGTTCATACTTAGATATAGTTGTTCATATTATTCAAGATTTGAGTTCACATAAGATCGAATCAAAGTTTTAAAAGTAAACAAAGTTTTAAAACTAAACTAAGTTTTTATTATAAAATTAAAAAGACGTAAAACTATTCAACCCCCCTTCTAGTTTTCCACATGCTCTTTGAGAAATATTATAATGAATTTATTGTGTGCAATTGAATTATTATTGAAAAGAAGAAGGTCCGCGCATCGCAAAGTGTTTTCTTTTTCTATATGTAGAATCATTAGTAAGAAACCAATATTTACGCCCATTAAATGAGTTTGCCATAATAGCGAAATATACAACATATTAAAAATATCACATTAAGTAACGAATAGAAAGGAAAAAAAATACATAATTTTTACTTAAAGCCATTTGTAAATTATAATATCAAATAAAAAAGTTGAGTTTTAAACATAAGCAAAAGTTCAAACTTTTATCGAAAAACAAAACCGGTGCATTTACTGTGAAGTATATACAACATCGAGATGGAAGTGCAAGGCTTGCCGGAATTGATCACATGATATTTAGTAATCAGTAGAGAATTAAAAGTTGGTTATTGATTGAGATGGAGTTGAAAAGGTTGCAAGAATAATTGATGATTTAACCTAATGCAATATATAGATATATGTATTATGTTAATGCATTTTCATATACAAGTAATTTATGTGTGTTTTCTATTGATGTAGCTCACATGTGCGAATTGATTCAAGAAAATGTGCACGAGCATATATGTAAAGCAACATTTAAATGGTTAAATGATACTTTTTAGCGTGATTAGTATATGTACGCATGCAACTTGAATAATGAATATAAAATGAAAAGTACATAATTTTTGCTCGAACCCATTTGTAAATTAAAAAAATTAAGTTTGAGACATAATAGTGGAGTCAAAAGGTTTTAGGAATTATTAATAGTGTGTTAATTAATATTCATTTGGTTAGCTATTTGGAATTGAGTTTATTGAAAAAATTTATTAATATTAGTTAGACTTCAATGTTAATTTTCAATAAAATTATTTGTACAATAAAATGAGATGAAGGTAACTTTAGTTTTTAATCATAAACTTTATAAATAAATATAAAAATCACCAAACAACTAATGTCATACTTACAACAGATGTAATACAATCACAACTTACGAACCTAATAACAAAAATAATTAACACAAAACACTATAACAAATAAGAAAAAGCCAGTGTGTTTCGTATTACCATGCAAAAATCATATAATGCAAAATTATTATTGGGTTATGTAATAGGCCAAAACAATCAAAGGAAATTACATCAAGCGTATGACAATTTAATAACGACAACCTCATTTAGAAAATATAAAGACCAAAAAACCAAAACAATATCATCCATTTTTATATTTTTAAACAACAAACTAAAAACGTTTCATACAACATACTAAACTAAAAATACAAATCCACTCGACAATACACAAAAACAATACGCGCGATTAACAATTAGATTAAAAGCCTGTGCGTAGCACGGGTTCTACATGCCTCGTAATACTATAAGATTCAGTCCCTAAATTTAATGTGGAGTTATGATGATAGAGTTTTTAGTGTTAGAAACAAGTTGGAGTCGTTTAGTAGTTGCATAGAGTACTTAGCTAATGCTCGGAATTCAATGCAGCATCATAATAACTATACAATCATGAAAGGAGATGAAGTGCAAGGGTTGCCCGAATTGATCATATGACATTTAGTATAGAATTAAAAGTCGGTTAGATGAAGTGCAAGGGTTGCGAAAGGTTGCAAGAATAATTAATGATTTAACCTAATTCATGCCTATATAAACCGGCCAAAATCACATTTAGTATGTACATTTGAAGATGATTCACACATCTTTTAGATCTTTGGTTGTTGGTAGCGGTATGTAAATTCTCTTTTACAACATTTTGGAGATGATTCACACATCTTTTAGATCTTTGTAATTAACTTGGACTTCTTTTTTCTTAATTTAGTTATCATACGCAGGTACCATGAAAATCACACGACATCATGTATGCTCAGATAAATGGAACCAAAGATTGGGATACCAACTATTTTCTTTGTTTCTTACATATTTAGGTGATTGTTATAGATAAGCACATATATAGATATATGTATTATGTTAATGCATTTTCATATACAAGTAATTTATGTGCGTTTTCTATTGATGTACCTCACATGTGCGAATTGATTCAAGAAAATGTGCACGAGCATATATTTAAAGCAACATTTAAATGGTTAAATGATACTTTTTAACGTGATTAGTTTATGTAAGTAGTTGCTTTCGAATGCTCTTTGAGAAATATTAGAATGAATTTATCGTGTGCAATTGAATTATTATTGAAAGAAGAAGGTCCGCGCATCGCAAAGTGTTTTCTTTTTCTATATGTAGAATCATTAGTGAGAAACCAATATTTACGCCCATTAAATGAGTTTGCCATAATAGCAAAATACGACATATTAAAAATATCACATTGAGTAATGAATAGAAAGGGAAAAAATACATAATTTTGACTTAAATCCGTTTGTAAATTATAATATCAAAAAAAAGTTGAGTTTTAAACATAAACAAAAGTTCAAACTTTTATCGAAAAACAAAACCGGTGCATTTAATGTGAAGTATATACAACATCAAGATGGAAGTGCAAGGCTTGCCGGAATTTATCACATGATATTTAGTAATTAATATAGAATTAAAAGTCAGTTATGGATTGAGATGAAGTTGAAAAGGTTGCAAGAATATTGATGATTTAACCTAATGCAATATATATAGATATATGTATTATGTTAATGCATTTTCATATACAAGTAATTTATGTGTGTTTTCTATTAATGTAGCTCACATGTGCGAATTGATTAAAGAAAATGTGCACGAGCATGTACGTAAAGCAATATTTAAATGGTTAAATGATACTTTTTAGCATGATTAGTTTATGTAAGCATGCAACTTGAATAATGAATATAAAAGAAACAGTACATAATTTTTGCTCAAACTCATTTGTAAATTAAAAAAATTATGTTTAAGACATAATAGTGGAGTCCAAAGGTTTTAGCCTTTAGGAATTATTAATAGTGTGTTAATTAATATTCATTTAGTTAGCTATTTAGAATTGAGTTTATTGATAAAATTTATTAATATTAGTTAGACTTCAATGTTAATTTTCAATGAAATTAGTTGTACAATAAAATGAGATGAAACTAAAAACGTTTGTAACGATTTTTATATAGTTTATGTGGCATTATTATACATACATTATTACACACACTTTAACTTACAAACTTAATAAAGAAAATGTTTAACGCACATTAAACTATGACCAATTAGATAGACCCCGTGTGCTTTATATTATCATGCAAAAACCATCTAATGGACAAGTATTGTAGGCTAAGTAATAGACCTAAAGAAACAAAGTTTTTTTTTTTTTTTTTTTTTTTTTTTTTTTTTTTTTTTATCATGCAAATAAGTAATAGGCCAAAAGAAACAAAGCTATCACAACTTAATAACCAAAAACCCATATATAAAATACAACACCACATAACCAAAACAACATCAAACACTTTTACATTTTTATACAAGAAAGTTAAAACATTTCATACAACATACTAAACAATAATTAAGTATACACTCGCCGATATACAGAAAGAATACACGATTAACAATTAGATTCTTAGCCCGTGCGTAGCACGGGTTCTGCATGTCTCGTATATCAAAGACTTAAATTGACTGTGCATGCAATAACTCAAGTACCATTGTATTTAAAGTTGAATTGTTTTTGTATATTAAACGTAAATGATATATAATAGTATTTTTCATATTGTATTATATGTATCACATTAGTATACTAATATATCATAATATATCATATCATATTACATTATTATATTTTAACTATAACGTACACCAATCATATTATATCTTATATCATATTACACCATATTATATTATATTCAATTTATTTTAATTGAAGTCATACCGTAATATATTATACTCCTTCCGTTCTTAAATATAAGTCCATTTTGACTTTTTAAGTTTTTTTTTCTTCAATTTTGACCTTAAATATTTTTATTTTTATTATATAATACTTCATGCAAAATATATAAATGGATTGAGTTTAAATGTATTTTTATTGGTATAATTTTCATCAAATATTATATAATATAAACAAAAATATTTAAAGTTAAAGTTAGAGAAATAAGACTTTAAAAAGTCAAAATAGACTTATATTATGAGACGAAGAGAGTATTTTGTTGTTATGTATATATTTGATATTTATTTTATAGTTTTTTACGTGCTAACCTTTTTCTTTTGAACAATAATATTATATGCTAGCTTAAATTGGTGTTTAGTTTTTGTTTACAATTTTGCTTAAAAACTAGTACTTATGACGTACTTATTTTGAGTAATTATAATATTGGTTTTTGGAATTCTTTTTATGAAAAAAATGCAATGATACTAAAAGTATAAATATTTTTTTTAAATAAATTCAATCACACTCACTTTTATGAAAAGTTTTAGTTAAATTTAAGTAGTGCTTAAAATCTACTCCGTAATAGAAAGAATTAAACGATTTCAATTGCCCCTTATATGTAGCATTGTGCTATAGAGGAAAACTAAATACAAATTTAATGTATTTTAACTTAGAGATTATAAAATGAACATTAATAACGAGGGAATGTAGTCCAAGCTTCCTAACAGGTTTCGAGACGTATAATTTTGAAAGCGTTAAATCGGTGTAATTTACATACATTCACATCTTAAACACAAAACGTAGGATATAATAATAATAATAATAATAATAATAATAATAATAATAATAATAATAATAATAATAATAATAATAATAAGTTAACAAAGTATTTTAGAATAATTATAAATAAATAATTAGTAATAACGAGAATCAAGTTGTCAATTTAAGTCGGATAATTGTCCTAAATTATTTTCCTATTGATCTTTGTATTTTCTTTGTGTCGGAATTTTTGGTACCGTAAATATATTTGAAAATTATGTTTTAATGTAAATATTTCTCATTGGTAGTAGTATAGTGCTAAAAATGTCCATTGGGTTAATGGATTTAATTTAGTGCTAAAAAAAGCCCACAGGATCAATGGATGGTAGACTTACATTTTTTAGTAAAAATGAAAAGCCCATTTTTTTTCCCTACGTATTTTTTCCATCTTTATTATCACACGGCTGATGCATGGAAGTTCAGGTCATCTGGCCTTTCATTAATTTCTCTGTAATGATGGGTTTCTTGACCGCCAGATTAGTTTTCGGTTGTTCAGTTTCATCATTCACTACTAGAAAACCTGGCATTGGTCCGACAATATTAATGTGATTTCATATATGTAGTCTTGTAACTGAAAGAATTAATCGACAATTAATTGAAACACAGAGACCAAATTGTACCTCTAATTAGGGTTGTTGTTGTTGTACCACAATTTTCTTTAGTGAGAGAATGAATTAACATAACTGGGTTGAGCTTTTATTGAACCAAACTGGTAAGTAACTGTTACCTAAAATATTTGTTTTGCGGGTTATTTGGTTGACTAAATCAAACAAGTTAATTGCTACCTCTTACATCCATTTGATGGCTGGAATTAACTGTTGCCGCCTACATCGTTTAACCGTTGCCGCCTACATTGCTTGTGGGTGGGTCATTTGTGTCGCCTGGTTGTGGTTTCATTTTAGCTGTTTTGTGATTATTATTATCCTCTTTTTATATTTTTTTAATAAATTAGTTTTTCAATATAGTAAAGAGATAGTAGAAAATATAAATTTTAATAGATAATACAAAACAAGATCCTTTGGAATTGGTAAAGCATGCACTTTCTTACTGATACCATCAAATAAGTAAAATTTATTGCCATCATTTGTCCTATGTATTTGACTTGTTTTATATTATTTTATATGAGAATTGATACTTAATCGTTTACTTTTGTAATTCTCAATTATAAGTTTAGTGAAAGTTAGTTATTTTGGACGTAAAATGGAGCAAAATGGACCAAGTTGGAAAAGTTTACTGAACTGAAGGAAGATACGCCGTATCATTCTAGACAGATACGCTGTACGATCATACTTAGACGAATTCGAAGACCATTGCCTGACTTTGAAGAATGCGCCGCATGTATTTATCTCATGCGCCGCATATGAAACATTGGTCAACGAAGAAGATCTGACTTGTGTACTCCAGATACGCTGCATTACATTCCTAACATACAGAGTATCAATCTCAAAACTTCACCAAAGATAATCCAAGATACATAAAACATGCGCCGCATAAAGATTCAAGATACGCCGCATCTGAAGACGGTGTACGAATATTCTGGAATATAATAATCTTGGACCCCACGTTAACTTATCTAGATACGTCGCATCAACTTAGTTAATGCGCCGCATCGACCCTCAGGCAAAAACTATAAATATCCCGTTAGATAGCCGAATTTCGTGTGCAACATAACCCTAAGGAGAAGAATACAAACGATTTGGCAACACAAGACATCACCCAAACGAAGATTTCAGAGCAGTAAGAAGGTTCTGCTAGTGTTTAATTCATTAAGTAGCTTTTTGTTATTGTATTTGTAACACCCCCAATTCATGGATGCAGCGGAATTCAAACTGGGTGTTACTCGACGGCACAATAGTCACAATAATAGAAAACGAACTCCAATTGAGTCATTTTAAAAGATGTATCATTCAAATTATATAAATATCAGAGATTTCAAAATGAGGTCCCAATTGGTTCCATGTTTACAATGTATAATAAATGAGTTTTGAATGATAATAAAATTTATAGCCCTCTTGAGTATCCATGTCCTTCCGTGCCATCCTTGATCGTCATGAACCTGAAATACATGCTTGAGAGGTCAACACAAAGGTTGAGTGATATTCATAGAGTTTGTTAAATCGATTGAACACAATATGTTGGTAGTGTGAGTTATAGGCTCACACCAATGTTTGGAAAACAAAACAGGTATTATCATTACTAAGCTTATGACACCATAACGTTAACGGGTACCAATATCGATCGGCGGAGTTATCCAGGTAGGTACTTTGCCGTCATACCTAATGTCTCAAATATTAATGCATTTGTTTGCACTTAGTCAATACAAATGGGATTCGTCAATCCCAATAGGCCTATTATTAATATTCGCGCTCACTATTTCTAGTGATTAAATGGTTCATAATAAAGGATTTCGGTTTGGCAAGGAAGGTACTTAGTGATAATAAAACAATCAGGCAGCATACAGTTTCAAAGCATTATGTTCGGTTTAGAAATAGCATGTATTCCCCCCAAGGGTTTATAAAACATTAAAGTAATGTAAAGTGGGGCTATGAACTCACCTTAAGTACAATAGCAAGTAACAAAGGTGATGGTTGGATCGTGTAGGTTTCTACGAGCAACCTATAATAGAATGTTGCGACTTAGGATTTGTGTAAAGAATATAACGGAGTGCCTATATATATATCTTGCATTATAGTCCATGATGAGGTATGATGTATATTTGTAAGTCTTTGTAAGAAAGATTTATGAACATGTATGTTTTGGTATATCGTTTACTACCGTTCGGGCTAACATATTTCAGAAGTCATGTTAGTAAGCGTTCGAGGAGCCAGGACACTTTAACTCGTAAATCCACAACTCATCTCGACGGCTTACGTAATGAACTCCTCACATGAAGCTCCCTACTATTGTAGTAGTTGATAAAGTATATAGATATAAGTTTTGATCCGAAAACTTTACATATCCGACATTTGGATAAACTTAGGAAAGTTTATGGTACATGAAGATTGTTATTAGGGTTTGATTCATAAGTTTTGTATGACCATTTGTCTTGGTAAAATCTCATGGTTTCCTTTTAGGTGAAGTAGATACAAATTACTTGTTCATGTTATCGCCAATTTCATTGTTTCATGTTTACGCCTTTGTAAGTTGGTTTGGTCATTTTTGTCATGGCCTAGCCATGACCTTTGGTCCTTGTTCCAAGGTCATGTTACACAACCTTGGCTCTAGCCATGGTGGGGGTCTTGGTTATAGGTCATAATACCTTTTATTCCTTTGAAAGTATGACAATAACTTAGTGACTTAAAATATGTAAATAGCTGTTAAGAAACTGAGAAATATCTCACTCAGAAGGCGTTTTCAAGGCTTGAGCCTCTTTGTTCCTGAATGAAAACATGATTCCGGACAACTTTCGTGTTTTAACTTTTTCATGAATCGGACCAGAAAGGCCTCTTTTTGCGTGTTTTAGGTTCTGTCACAGAAATCACAGAAACATTTAGGCAGTTTTGCCGGAAATCTTTGGTAACTTCAAATCGCCATAACTTTTGACTCGTTTACTCTTTTTAGGTGGTTCAAATTGCTATGGTTTTCTTGTTAAGTCCTCTACTGTAATATGTAATAATCCAATATAAAATTTTTACCATTTTGATCAGGTTATACCAAGATATTCACTAGTTTGCTTGTTTTAGTAACTTGTTTCAATAAGTCATTACAACAACATCTTTTACTCATCATGATTCATCATGGACATAATTACAACACATAATATAGCAAGAATAACATATAAATGAGATGAACATGATAAATAAACAAGAAGCATGTTAGGTTTAGTCTTACAACTTTTGGCTTTCTAATTAAAGAAAGGAGTAACAAGTAAGGAAATGGACTTTGATAGACAAGCTTCAACCCTTTTCACTTCAAGCTATCTTTCTACCCTTGGTATTCTTGAAAGATGGATGATAAAGGTTGAGGTGTATTGAGTAGATTTAAACTCAAGAGAAAACACCAAGTGTTCTAGGGTTTGGAAGATTTTTGGTAAGAAATAAGCTATCTAGGGTTTCTATACTTGAACTTCACTTGAACCTTGCAACAAATTAGAAAGAAATAAGCTAAGGAGAGAGTGTTGTGGTGTGTTTGATGGCCGGCCAAGGGAAGAGAGGGAGAGAGTATATATAGGTCCATGAGGAGGTTAGAAAACTTAGGATATTTTGCTAAGAAATCCACATGTATGCATCCTAGACATCAAGCCATGAGATCAAGCCACCAAGGGTGTGACTCCCCCCCCCCCCCTAGAGGCGGTTCCAAGAGGATAAGGGGGTTGAGGTGGCTTGGCTTGATAAAAATCTAGATATTATGTGAATTTTGACTCCGGGAAATGCCAACCGTAAATGATTAGGCCTCAAAACGTAAAACCGGGTGTCGTAAAATTATGAAACTTTAAAGTATTGTTAGAAATGTTCATAAGTCCCATAATAAAATATAAAATGGGTGATAAGTTCCATTTGGGTGGTAAAACCTGCTAAAAGCTGGAAACACGGGTCTAAAACGCGTAATACGTAAAATGTACGAATATTGCGTAAAACTGAGAAAAGTAAAATGTTACTTTTCTAATATGCTAAAAATGATTTAAAATGATTTATAATGTCTAGACTGGGCTCAGTCTGGTGTCGGTTGGTCTTAAATGTCTCTTAGACATCAAACCGGAAGCCTAAAAATCACGAAATGACTTATAAAATCAAAGAATGATTTTTAGTCAATGGAGGAGGGAAAAATATGTTGACTTATTTTAATAAGTTGAAAGCTCGAATCGTCTTAGAAATGCGGTGCAGGTATAGGCTAGGGTTACGGCTGAGTAAAAACGCTTAAAACTGAAAATTCCAGTTTTTCACGGCCGAAGTTTATTTTGGCCATGATTTTTCTCAGTCATGATTTATTCTCAAATAAATCATAAGGGTGTTAAACATTTTTCTGATGTGGGGTCACCTGACGGGGTCAAATTTCGTTGTGCGTAGAATTTCTGATTGACGTTTTACCCTAAAACGTGTAATGTCGTGTCATTCCTTAATAACTTTTACGAAAATGATCTGA
The DNA here is from genome assembly GCA_030686995.1 of Artemisia argyi. Taxonomy (NCBI): domain Eukaryota; kingdom Viridiplantae; phylum Streptophyta; class Magnoliopsida; order Asterales; family Asteraceae; genus Artemisia; species Artemisia argyi. The sequence continues at coordinate 181,371,802 of CM060686.1, forward strand.
CGAGTGTCAAACATTTAATTTGCCATGGAAATGATTTATCACTCGAGAATATGAAATAAAAATCAACTTTCGGGAAAATTTCAGAAAGAAATGAATAGTAACATGAATAGTAAAAATTTCCGAAAATAGAAATTAACCTGAAATTGCGAATTGTTACAGTCTCCACCCCATATGAGAGCTCCGTCCCGGAGATCAATTAGCGTTGGAGGTAGAAGCTTCGTTGGTAAAAAGGTGTGGGTATTTCTTACGTATCTGGTCCCCTCGTTTCTATGTGTATTCAGGACCACGTCGTGAGTTCCAACGAACATTGACAATCGGAATACGGCTTGATGGAGTTATTTGACCTCACGGTCCATGATTTCTACGGGTTCCTCAATAAATTGAAGATCGTCATTGAGTTGAATTTCATTGAGTGGAATCACGAGTGATTCATCTGACAAGCATTTCTTTAGATACATGGAAAGTGGGGTGTACACTACTGAGTTCTGATGAAAGCTCAAGTCTGTACGCCACAGGGCCAACCCTGACTAGGATTTTGAATGGTCCGATGTATTTTGGGTTTAGTTTTTCCTTGTTTACCGAATCATATCAAGCCTTTCCAAGGCGATACCTTTAGCATAACCCTATCTCCAACTTGGAATTCTAGGGGTCTGCGTCGTGTGTCGGCATAACTTTTCTGTCGATCTCTTGCGATTTGTAGTCGACTTCCGATTTGTACAATCTTATCCGTTGTTTCTCGAATGAGTTCTGGTCCAGTGAGTTGAATTTCTCCCACTTCAGCTCAACAAGCAGGTGAACGACATTTTCGACCGCAAAGTGCTTCAAATGAAGCTGCTTTAATACTTGTATGATAGCTGTTATTGTAGGAAAATTCGACTAATGGTAGATGAGTATCCCATCCTTTTCCAAAGTCTATTATACAAGCTCGAAGCATGTCTTCAAGTGTTTGAATGTTTCGTTTACTCTGACCATTGGTCTGAGAATGATACGCTGTACTCATGTCTAGATTTGTTCCAAAGGTGTCCTGGAGTGACTGCCAGAAATTTGGAAGTAAATCTACTATCTCGGTCCGATATGATGGATATCGATGTACCATGTCTTGAGACTATTTCTTTGACGTACAGTCGAGTAAGTTGTTCCATTTTGTAAGTCTCTTTGGTTGTTATAAAGTGTGCGGATTTTGTGAGACAATCAACTATGACCCAGATGGAGTCATAACCGCTTGATGTCTTTGGGAGCTTGATAATGAAGTCCATAGTAACTCTTTCCCAATTCCACATAGGAATCTTTGGTTGTTGCAATGGACCGGATGGTTTTTGATGTTCGGTTTTTACATTGGAGCATGTAAGACATTTGCTAACGTATGTTGCAATATCGGCTTTCATGTTTGGCCACCAATAGAGTAGTTTAAGATCATGATACATCTTATCAGATCTTGGATGTATGGAGTATTTGGACTTGTGAGATTCATGCATGATCAAGTCTCGTAGGCCACCATAAAGTGGTAACCAACTTCGACCTTGGAAGCATAGAGTTTTATCTGAACGGGTTTCGAATTTCTTCTGTATCATGCCATCCAACTTTTTCCTTTTGGATGTCTTCTTTCACTGCCTCAGCTTGAACGTGAAGGATTTGAGCAGGAAAGTTTGAATTTATGGTTTAAAACTAAGGCTCGGACTCATAGTGGTTCAACCCGTTCCTTTCGGCTCAGGGTATGGCGTAGGATGAGGTTTACTTTTAGGGGGGAAAGGTAGAGTAAGAGTGATTAATTGTCGTACTCTATCGGATGAATACTTCATGAATTTCACACGAAATTTGTCTTAGGATTATAAGTGAGAAGTTTGTTTCTAAGAAAACATATAGGTGACTGCTCCCAGCATAACATGATCCCTCCTGAATTAGACATAGGTGATCAGGCTATGTATAATTTAGGACCGATAATGTGATGTTTGGTTTAGTTACGTAGTATTGTTTTTCTTAAAAGTTTTAGATGGTATATAATTTTTGTAAAGCTGATGAGAGTGCTCATGGTGTAACTAAGGATGATTTGAGCTTTAAAAGTGCATCAAGATCAGAAAGTGAGCTTGTGGGATTAAGGGTTGTGAAGATGATGATGGTGAGAAGGTTAAGAAGGTTTGTGTTCTTCATTTTGGTATGTTGAGATTTAGTGGTTTATGATGAAAGTTGGAAATGAAGGCATGATATCGATGTATAGGGTGGTATCAACGAAGTGATTTTTCTAAGATGGGGGTAGAATATCTTGGAGTAACATGATGTGAAACAATAAAGTGTTAACAAAATAGCTTGAAGTAAAATTTGTTGGATGGTTTATAAAATAACTGAGTAAGTCTCATAGAATGGTAATAGTCTGCTAAACAATCAAATTGGTTTGGAGATAGAGAGTACAATAGATGAGAATTATCACAAAGAGTCGTTTATTGAACAATAAATATTCTTAAGTCATAAAACTCCCATTACTAGGGATGACATACACGTAGTACAACAGAGTGCATAAATAAATATGACTGCTAAGTTCTAAACTTCATTGTTCTGCAGTGTTGTTGAGATTCTGATAAGCTTCTTCTTCTCTTATCATATATGCTTTCCATTGGATGTCTTCAACTTGTTGGCCTTGGCTGTTGGGGACATCTGTTCCTGTAATGACCACTTTCTCCACACCCGAAGCATATAACTATTGGTTGTGCGTTGCTACCGGTAGCTACAGCCTTGCCTCTACAATTTCTGGCAAGATGTCCTGGCTTCTGGCATTTGTTGCACTTGGCGGGGCAAGGACCAGAGTGATGGAATTTACACTCATTGCATAGTGGAGCATTCCCGATATACCCTGTGCTTCTAATTGGTGCAGCCACATAAGCCGTTGCAGCCTCTTGTCTTTTGTTTTGATGGTTATGATGGTTGTTGTTGTTGTTTTGGTTGTTACTTCCATGGTTACCATCCCATGGTCGCTTGTTGTTGTTGGTTCTATTGTTATTGTTGTTGGAGTTGTTGAAGTTTTGTCTTTGGGTTTCCGCTGTCTGCACCACCTGATCCATGAGGCTGCGAGACATCCGCATAGCCTCATCAAGTGTTTTGGGACTAGACGTAATCATGTTCCCTTGTATGCTTGGTGGGAGTCCCCAGATATATTCTTCTAACAGTTTCTCATTTGTTGAAACCATCGTTGGGCATAGTATCCTCAATTCATGGAATCGGCGGTTGTAACTTAGGATGTCGGTTCCTTTAACAACATGGTTCCAAAATTCTACTTCTGGATGACAACATGGTTCCTTTAACGGCATTTCATTGTGAGGGAAATACTCTTTCTTTATGTTATCCCCAGAAAGCTTATAATCATTTTGGATGTCCATTGGTTGAGATACTAAATTCCACCATGATAATGCTTCATCCAATAGTGGACCGGTGGCATGTTGAACTTTCTCATTCTCGGTGCATTTGTTGATCAATACTACTAACTCCGCTTTTTCAAACCAGGGGTTAAAATTTACAGCTCCATTAGTACCTTTGTAATTTGTGGGTTGGCAATTTAAATAACCGTTGAATGTGCAGCTCTTATATACCGGATCAATATTTATTACTGGAGGACCGGATGGGTTTGGTCCTCTGGTATTGATGGTAGTTGCAGCAACTCGAACAGCTTCGGCCGTTCTAGTAGTTTCAGCAGCTCTTGCAGCTTTAGCAGTTCTAGTAGCTTTAGTGGCTGCGGCCTGTGTTGCTATGGCTACTCGCTCCGTGATAAGTGCTGCATTGATACTGTCCTTTACAAGTTTGCGGATGGCAGCTTGCGTCATAGTTGGTGGTGTCTTCTTCGTTGGCGCCATGATTCTATTATATAAAAGGTATGTCATGAGTAGAGAGTTGTGAAATAAGCATGATTTTTGATGGGGAATGATAGAATAATTATGGTTTGAAGATTTAAAGGCATAACACATGATAGTATAAAACAAAAGTTTTATTCATACAACGTTGGTTGATTTACAAAATCGAAACTTATTACAAGCTTCTTCAAAATTTACTAACTGATACTTTCAGTTTAGTAATTACAACGTTTTCACTATCGCTAGTTATTACATGGATTAACTAACTGAGTCTAATCAGTATAGTAGTACAAAAGATAACTAGTATCATCACACTAGTCTATGGCGGGTTAGAAGGTCCGAGCAGCTCTGATTGATCGGCAACTTCTTGGTTTAGTGTGTCATAAAGGTATGAGTCGATGAAGTTTGAGAGGTTGTAGTTTTCATGTTGACTTTCTTGTTGGATCAATGGTGGTCGAGGTACGATCCATAATGAGTGATCCAAATCATCACATGTAGGGATATCAAAGGGAAGTGATAGTGGTGGTGGTAATGGCTCTAGTACATATTCGTATTCATTATCCTCCTCGGAGTCTGCCTCAACCCAATTTTGTTCAACATAATCAGAAGTATCCGATGCAATAATATTTGGCATTGGTTCATCCTCTTCTTCGTCGGTTGAATCTTCGAAAGGTTCTTCTTCGTCGTCAGAAGCGAAGGCATTTATGAAGTCAAATCCGAACTCGGGTGAGGGTGGTAAGACTTGGAAGTTATTAGGTAGAGTGGGCACATAATCGGGAGAAGTGGGTATGCACATGATTTCTATAAGAAGAATTTCAATGTTAGAACAATTCAATGTTTATGGGAAGTGCTCAAAATGTGAGAAGTGTGTATCGTAAAAATGTCTACGGGAAATGCTCAAAATGGGTATATATGAATATACTAATATGTTTGTGTAACATAACATGCTTACTAAGTCCATAATCGTCTGGAGGATGGAAGACACGGAGAGCGGAAGGCTATAAAATGTTTTTGTTTGTAATTGCGGTTATAGTTTAGGTCTCAATTAGACCCGTTTCTCTATAACCATGGCTCTGGTACCAATCTGTAACACCCCCAATTCATGGATGCAGCGGAATTCAAACTGGGTGTTACTCGACGGCACAATAGTCACAATAATAGAAAACGAACTCCAATTGAGTCATTTTAAAAGATGTATCATTCAAATTATATAAATATCAGAGATTTCAAAATGAGGTCCCAATTGGTTCCATGTTTACAATGTATAATAAATGAGTTTTGAATGATAATAAAATTTATAGCCCTCTTGAGTATCCATGTCCTTCCGTGCCATCCTTGATCGTCATGAACCTGAAATACATGCTTGAGAGGTCAACACAAAGGTTGAGTGATATTCATAGAGTTTGTTAAATCGATTGAACACAATATGTTGGTAGTGTGAGTTATAGGCTCACACCAATGTTTGGAAAACAAAACAGGTATTATCATTACTAAGCTTATGACACCATAACGTTAACGGGTACCAATATCGATCGGCGGAGTTATCCAGGTAGGTACTTTGCCGTCATACCTAATGTCTCAAATATTAATGCATTTGTTTGCACTTAGTCAATACAAATGGGATTCGTCAATCCCAATAGGCCTATTATTAATATTCGCGCTCACTATTTCTAGTGATTAAATGGTTCATAATAAAGGATTTCGGTTTGGCAAGGAAGGTACTTAGTGATAATAAAACAATCAGGCAGCATACAGTTTCAAAGCATTATGTTCGGTTTAGAAATAGCATGTATTCCCCCCAAGGGTTTATAAAACATTAAAGTAATGTAAAGTGGGGCTATGAACTCACCTTAAGTACAATAGCAAGTAACAAAGGTGATGGTTGGATCGTGTAGGTTTCTACGAGCAACCTATAATAGAATGTTGCGACTTAGGATTTGTGTAAAGAATATAACGGAGTGCCTATATATATATCTTGCATTATAGTCCATGATGAGGTATGATGTATATTTGTAAGTCTTTGTAAGAAAGATTTATGAACATGTATGTTTTGGTATATCGTTTACTACCGTTCGGGCTAACATATTTCAGAAGTCATGTTAGTAAGCGTTCGAGGAGCCAGGACACTTTAACTCGTAAATCCACAACTCATCTCGACGGCTTACGTAATGAACTCCTCACATGAAGCTCCCTACTATTGTAGTAGTTGATAAAGTATATAGATATAAGTTTTGATCCGAAAACTTTACATATCCGACATTTGGATAAACTTAGGAAAGTTTATGGTACATGAAGATTGTTATTAGGGTTTGATTCATAAGTTTTGTATGACCATTTGTCTTGGTAAAATCTCATGGTTTCCTTTTAGGTGAAGTAGATACAAATTACTTGTTCATGTTATCGCCAATTTCATTGTTTCATGTTTACGCCTTTGTAAGTTGGTTTGGTCATTTTTGTCATGGCCTAGCCATGACCTTTGGTCCTTGTTCCAAGGTCATGTTACACAACCTTGGCTCTAGCCATGGTGGGGGTCTTGGTTATAGGTCATAATACCTTTTATTCCTTTGAAAGTATGACAATAACTTAGTGACTTAAAATATGTAAATAGCTGTTAAGAAACTGAGAAATATCTCACTCAGAAGGCGTTTTCAAGGCTTGAGCCTCTTTGTTCCTGAATGAAAACATGATTCCGGACAACTTTCGTGTTTTAACTTTTTCATGAATCGGACCAGAAAGGCCTCTTTTTGCGTGTTTTAGGTTCTGTCACAGAAATCACAGAAACATTTAGGCAGTTTTGCCGGAAATCTTTGGTAACTTCAAATCGCCATAACTTTTGACTCGTTTACTCTTTTTAGGTGGTTCAAATTGCTATGGTTTTCTTGTTAAGTCCTCTACTGTAATATGTAATAATCCAATATAAAATTTTTACCATTTTGATCAGGTTATACCAAGATATTCACTAGTTTGCTTGTTTTAGTAACTTGTTTCAATAAGTCATTACAACAACATCTTTTACTCATCATGATTCATCATGGACATAATTACAACACATAATATAGCAAGAATAACATATAAATGAGATGAACATGATAAATAAACAAGAAGCATGTTAGGTTTAGTCTTACAACTTTTGGCTTTCTAATTAAAGAAAGGAGTAACAAGTAAGGAAATGGACTTTGATAGACAAGCTTCAACCCTTTTCACTTCAAGCTATCTTTCTACCCTTGGTATTCTTGAAAGATGGATGATAAAGGTTGAGGTGTATTGAGTAGATTTAAACTCAAGAGAAAACACCAAGTGTTCTAGGGTTTGGAAGATTTTTGGTAAGAAATAAGCTATCTAGGGTTTCTATACTTGAACTTCACTTGAACCTTGCAACAAATTAGAAAGAAATAAGCTAAGGAGAGAGTGTTGTGGTGTGTTTGATGGCCGGCCAAGGGAAGAGAGGGAGAGAGTATATATAGGTCCATGAGGAGGTTAGAAAACTTAGGATATTTTGCTAAGAAATCCACATGTATGCATCCTAGACATCAAGCCATGAGATCAAGCCACCAAGGGTGTGACTCCCCCCCCCCCCTAGAGGCGGTTCCAAGAGGATAAGGGGGTTGAGGTGGCTTGGCTTGATAAAAATCTAGATATTATGTGAATTTTGACTCCGGGAAATGCCAACCGTAAATGATTAGGCCTCAAAACGTAAAACCGGGTGTCGTAAAATTATGAAACTTTAAAGTATTGTTAGAAATGTTCATAAGTCCCATAATAAAATATAAAATGGGTGATAAGTTCCATTTGGGTGGTAAAACCTGCTAAAAGCTGGAAACACGGGTCTAAAACGCGTAATACGTAAAATGTACGAATATTGCGTAAAACTGAGAAAAGTAAAATGTTACTTTTCTAATATGCTAAAAATGATTTAAAATGATTTATAATGTCTAGACTGGGCTCAGTCTGGTGTCGGTTGGTCTTAAATGTCTCTTAGACATCAAACCGGAAGCCTAAAAATCACGAAATGACTTATAAAATCAAAGAATGATTTTTAGTCAATGGAGGAGGGAAAAATATGTTGACTTATTTTAATAAGTTGAAAGCTCGAATCGTCTTAGAAATGCGGTGCAGGTATAGGCTAGGGTTACGGCCGAGTAAAAACGCTTAAAACTGAAAATTCCAGTTTTTCACGGCCGAAGTTTATTTTGGCCATGATTTTTCTCAGTCATGATTTATTCTCAAATAAATCATAAGGGTGTTAAACATTTTTCTGATGTGGGGTCACCTGACGGGGTCAAATTTCGTTGTGCGTAGAATTTCTGATTGACGTTTTACCCTAAAACGTGTAATGTCGTGTCATTCCTTAATAACTTTTACGAAAATGATCTGACGAGTGTCAAACATTTAATTTGCCATGGAAATGATTTATCACTCGAGAATATGAAATAAAAATCAACTTTCGGGAAAATTTCAGAAAGAAATGAATAGTAACATGAATAGTAAAAATTTCCGAAAATAGAAATTAACCTGAAATTGCGAATTGTTACAGTATTAGTACGCTTTAATCCATCAGGATTGTTGGGATTGTCTATGCCATAGAACTCCCCTTTATTTTGTTTTCCCATCGATTAAAGTTTATTTGGTTCTTATTATATGTGCTTTGATTACATATGTGTTTAGCCGTGGCTTGTTTGCGCTACCATACGCCTCCCACAATTACTTTGTTAGCATTATAAGTTAATGTAAGCCTTTAAACAAAGTTAAATAATATAGACATAAGTAATCATTAAGAGTTTACTCGCCTATAACTAAGATATCAACGAGAGAGAATAGATTTTAGTACTCATCCTATAAAACTAGCAATAAAACAAGCGACAAGCTAATTAACCATTTGGTCAGGCCTTTTATCTGTATCAGTTATCTATTTGTGTACATGTTAGCCAATCGCTTATTTGACTCCCTAGTTTTAATTACTGTTCAATCAACTCAATCGTGACAGTCTCTCAGGCTGAAACCCCCCCCCCCCCCGGTTTGCGTTAGATTGGGTTTTTAGAACTAACTTAGGAATTAAAATACTGATAAACATTCTAGGTGTTAACGTTCCACTCTTAGTGATCGACACTCTACTTACCAACTAGCTACATTGATCGGGTACAATGCTCGTTAGTGTGTGTTATAGGATAAAGTCGGATAAATATAAATTTAAAACTTGATAAGAATAATAACCTATTCTACAATGATATACACACACATCACTTACGGTAGCAAATGTTGTTGTAAATGAATATATCCTCATTGGAATGATTAAGTTCACATAACTGTGTCTAGCTAAATTACAAGTGTTATCATTGACTTTAACTACTAAAGATATTGTTGTCATATATCCTAAAAATATCTAAAATTTTACTTATTTGATAATTCCAATATAGTTGTGACTAAAGTATTTGAATATGATACAATTTTAAAACTCGTGGATAAACTTAAGAGCTTACCTCTCAAGTCGTAATATATAACATGATGACCAAAGCGTCCCGATATAAATACTATTGTATTAGGTGCTTTTTTCTTTAATTTAAATTTAATATGGCTAAATTGATCTTCATATTTTTTTGGTTGTTTTGACTCGTCTTATCAATGTAAACATAACCTAACATCCATCATTGTTAGCGTTCGAGAGATTTTCAAATATGTACTAAAGATTTTTCCGATTGAGTAAAAACGGACTAATTCCTTGTTGTTACTTTATTGATGTTCCCTCAAAGATATGTCACTATATTATTATACTCAAGTTCATCGCTAATCAGTGGTTAAGTTGTAACACCCCCAAAATACCGCAGCGGAAGACTGTGTCATAGGGGTGCTACTTCATAATACAAAGAACAAGGTATAGAAAACGAACTCTAAATGAGACGTTTTGAAAAGTGACCATTCGATTAATAAATTCCGAAATACAAACTTGAGTTCCATAATACAATACATAAGAGTTTTAAGACAAATCGAATGGTAAAGATAAAAGCATAAGTCTTCAAAACATGCCAAGCGACTCTATGCTCCATGCAACAGCTATCACCTTATAGACCTGAGATAAACATGCTAAAGTGTCAACACAATGGTTGGTGAGTTCATAGAGTTTGTCTTAAAATAGTTGAAAAGCCTTAAAGAATGTTCACACAGCAAAGGCATTGAGAATCCACTCAGTTGCAGGTCCCGTCATAAGAGACTTGCAACCTGTGTGTTCACAACCCACTGCTATAATATAGTATGATTAAAGACATGTATAAGTTCATCAAAACAGTTTAGCAATTAGTCGTGAGTCTACACTTCATCTCCGAAGACCTCATGTTTATGATGTATCCAACATTCGCAAATGTTAGGATGTATCAATAGCCTCAATGGTCATCCAACAACTTAATGTGGAGCCACCGGAAGTCTCAATGGTCATCCAGCAACTTAATCTGGAGCCACTGGCAGTAACACAATGAAGTATAACGCAGTCAAGTATAACATAATCATGTATGTATGAAATCAAGTATAATGCGATCAAGTATAAGACAATCAAGTATAGAACAATCAAGTATAATGCGATCAAGTATTTGTACTAATAAGCAAGTAGTTGTGCATGTATCCCCCCCAAAGAGTTGAAACAAATATGAAAAAGTAGGGGCTATGACTCACCTTAAGCTTAAGTGATGTGAAATCAAAGTGGTAGTCGAATCGTGAAAGTCTCTAAGAGCAGCCTATAATAGAACGTTGCGACTTAGGTTTTGAGTAACGTCTAAGAATATGAAGAATTGCCTATATATGTCTTGCATAATGTTCATGATGTAGTACTTAGTATATAGCGTAAGTCGTTGAATATAAATAGTTTATGAAACATGTATGTTTTGGTATATCGTTTACTACCGTTCGGGCCGACATAATTCAGAAGTCATGGAGTAAACGTTCGAGGAGCCAGGACACTTTAACTCGTAAATCCACAACTCATCTCGACGGCTTACATAATGAACTCCTCACATGAGGCTCCCTACTATTGTAGTAGTTGATGAAATATATAGATATAAGTTTTGATCCGAAAAGTTACATGGCCGATATTTGAATAAACTTAGGAAAGTTTATTAGTACATGAAGATTGTTATTAGGGGTAGTTTCATAAGTCTTGAATGACCATTTTCTCTTGGTAAAATCTCATGGTTTCCTTTTAAATGAAGTAGATCCAAATTGCTTGTTCAAGTTATCGCCTAATTCATTGTTTCACGTTTACGCCTATGTAAGTTGTTATGGTCATTTCGTCATGGCTTTGCCGTGACCTTGGTCATTTTTCCATGGTCTTGAGACTCAACCTTGGCTTTAGCCATGGTTGTGGTCTCGGCTTTAGGTCATTAGACCTCTTGGTCTTAGTAAATCATAACTATAATATAGTGACTTTGGTCTAAAATGGGCTGTTTAAGATTTTGAAGAATTTTATCACTCGGAAAGCATTTTTAGGTCTCGAGCTTCTTTGTTCCTAAACTAAAACGTCGTTCCGGACAACTTTCGTGTTTTAACTTTTTGATGAATCGGACCAGAAGTGGGACTTTAAAAACCCAAATTTGATCAGGAAGCTATTTGGCAGTTTTGCCGGAAATCTTTGGTAATTTCAAATTGTCATAACTTTTGACTCGTATACTCGTTTTGGGTGGTTCAAATTGCTATGTTTTCCTTGTTAAGTCCTCTTTAACATTAAGTAAGTGTCAAATATCAAAGTTATACTATTTTGGTCGTGGTTCTCCATAAAAATCACTAGTTTGCTTGTTTACTTGTCATAAGTTAACATATATATACCAATACTTGTTTTATCCATTTTTAAACATCATGAACACAATAACAAGAACATATATAGCATGAAAGGAACACAAAGAGCATGAAAATGATAATTAAGCAAGAAAGTATGTTAAGGTTTGCTTACAACTTTTGGCCTTAATGAAAAGGGAAACTAGGACAAGAACTAGGACTTTGATTGAATAAGCTTTCTTCCTTTGCAACCTATGATAAACCGAGGTTATTTGAAGATTATAACGACGCCTTCTTGAAGTACAAAGCTATTTGAAGATTATAACGACGTCTTTTTGGAGACTTTAAAGTTATAACAACTTTTCTTAGAAAATTTCCAAGATTGAAGATCAAACACTAGTTTTCTTTCAAAAACTAGTTAACTTTCTTACAAAATATAAGAAAAGTGCCTTAGGTTTTAGGACTTGAAGGTTATAAGAAGGTGTGGTGCAAGATTTCTATGTGTTATTAGTTGGCTATTTATAGGATGAGAAAAATAGTTAACTATATATTGGGTTAGAATGTAACCATGGTTAATTTAGACACTTGTAAACATCCTAGGGATCAATGGTCAAGATCAAGCCACAAAATGGTGACTCCCCCCCCCAAAATGGCGGTTTCATGGGGATAAGATGACTAGATGATGAGTCTTGGTGTTATCTTGCTTAGTTTGTGCATTTTGACTCCGTAAAAAGCTAACCGTAAATGATTAAGCCTCAAAACGTAAAACCGGGTATCGTAAAAATATGAAACTTGAAAGTATTGTTAAACATGTCAATATAGTCCATAATAAAATATAAAATGAGTGGTAGGATCTATCGGGTGCTAAAACCCTGCTAAAAACTGGAAACACGGGTCTAAAACGCGTAATACGTAAAATGTACGAATATTGCGTAAAATTGAGAAAAGTAAAATGTTACTTTTCTAATGTGATAAAAATGATTTAAAATGACTTATAATGTCTAGACTGGGCTTAGTCTAGTGTCAGTTGGTATTAAATGTCTTTTAGACATCAAACCGTAAGCCTAAAAATCACGAAATGACTTATAACATCAAGGGATGATTTTTGGTCAATGGAGGAGGGAAAGAATATGTTGACTTTTTCTAATGAGTTTGAAAACTCAAATCTTCTTAGAAACGCGTTTGTGGTCTACCGGTTAATCGCCCAAATAGTTAAGCGTGCTCATGCGAGAGTAGTACTGCATGGGTGACCTGCCGGGAAGTCTTTGGTCATGTTTTTCTCAGTCACGATTAATTCTCAAATAAATCATGAGTATGTCAAACATTTTTCTGATGCGGGGTCACTTAATGCGATCGAGTTTCGTTGTACGTAGAATTTCTGAATGACGTTTTACCCTAAAACGTGTAATTCCTTAATAACTTTCAAGAAAATGATCTGACGAATGTCAAACATTTAATTTGCCATGGAAATGATTTATCATTCGAGAATATCAAATAAAAATCAACTTTCGGGAAAGTTTCGGGAAAGATGAATAGTAAAAAGTGAATAGTAAAATTTTCCGGGAATAGTAAATAAATCTGAAAATGCGAATTGTTACAGTCTCTACCCCTTCAGGAAACTTCGTCCCGAAGTTTAGTGTGTCTAGGTCTCTTATCTTAATAACGGCATAATAAAGTTAGATTTTGAACTAGAATAGAATAATATGGTAGGATAAGGTACGTACCCGTTACGCATTGCGGGTTTCCTTAGCACCCAAATAGTATGCTCGACCCCGAGGTGGACTAACATTGTATCGACGGTTTGGGTTATTTTCTTCAAGCATAACGGCTAAAGTTGGGTTGTCCAGCACTTGTCCCTGTGCCCTATTTAACTTAGGACAAGTATCTCGGAAGTGGTTTGGGCTGTTGCACTCAAAGCATGTCTTTTGGTTGTTTCTTATATTGCCCGCATTCACCGGTGTTACTTGCCTTGCCGTTGCTTTACACTGATTTGTAAAATGGCTCTTTTGATTGAATTAGTACACATTCGACAGGGCTCAGACCTCTGATGATGATAAGCACATTTATTACACTTAGGATGTGGACCTTCATACTTTCCCTGATCATAAACTGTTGCCGCAAATCCTCTCACTCTCTTATTATCAACCATTGTACCCTTTTGCTCGCTTGATTCACCTGCTCCCTTCCTTTTGTCACTATTCTTCAAAGTTCCATTCCTAACCATCTCATCTGTGAGGGTCCCTGCTCTTAATATTGCACTTTGAATCGTGGGAGGTTCGGTTGTTTTCACCATCCCACGAATCTCGGGAACAAGGCCATAAATGTACCTCTCAATCCTCTTGGATTCAGGGGTAACCAGATGAGGAACTAGTTTAGCTAGTTCATGAAACCGATCTGTGTAGGTTGCATGACCAGCCCCTACCATAGAGTGATGCCAAAACTCGTCTTCTAGTTTTTGCATTTCATTAACCGGGCAGTATTCTTCCTTCAGTAGTCCTTTAAAGTCGTCCCATGTCATGCCTACAGCTGCTTCTCTAGTCCTTGCTTGAATCTGCATGTTCCACCATGTCAATGCCTTTTCTGATAGTAAGCATGCAGAATATTTCACTCTCTGGTGGATTGCACAGTTACTGATGTCAATCACTGACTCCATCTTCTCGACCCATCGAGTATATGCCAATGCACCTCCTTTGCCATTAAACTCAATTGGTTTGCATGACATAAATTCCTTATACGTACATCCAGTCCTATGGTTGTTGTTGTTGTTGTTGTTGTTGTTGTTGTTGTTGTTATCATTCCTTCCTCCATTATTTGTAGCGTCATTTATGCTTCCGTGGTTTCCCGAATTGTTCATGTGATTGCCAACTTGTGTGACTATAGTGGGAAGTAGGTTTTGTAGTTGTTGGGCAATAATGGTGGAGACATCTGGATTTCCACCAGCGTTACTAGGGTTACTAGTGTCGTGAGCATCTCCTCTACCTCCACGTCCACCAGTTCTTCCACTATCATTACTAGGATTACTAGTGTCGTGAGCAGTTCCTCTACCTCCACGACCACCAGTTCTTCCACCTCTTGGTGTTGCACCACCTCGGCTAGTGCTACGAGTTACTCTCTTTGGTGCCATGATATCTACAAGGAGGGACATTTTGTCGACGTCAGATATGAGGTGATATTCCTGGACTACTTAGTCTTAAATCTTGTCAATTTTGAGTCAATCGTCGATTAATGTAAGCATGGTCACATATGTCTACGTGAGTCGTGACGCATTTATAATTATGTTGGCCACCATAATTATAATTGCTTCCTTTCACACGTATACATATTTACCAGGCACACATAACTCAACAATTGGTACTACATAATTGGGTAGACTTTCTATCATCTGCTCTTAAGTTGTGAAAGGGGTAACATAGTCTGGGTATCTAGAGAAGGTGATATGACGAAATGGACTAGTCGCGCTTGTAGAAAGGTTTGAGTGTCGTACTAGGACATATGAACCACTTCTAGGTATTAGAATCATATAAAGTAAGTATAAGGCAAATCATCAAATCTCTACAGGAAACTAATAACCTTTATTTAACTTAATCTTATGTCTTATCAAACAAGAACTGTCACAAGATTAAGTTAATTAAACAATTATTACTTAGCTCTAAATTTTTGATGACTTGACTATTGTCTCGGGTTTCTTCTAAACAAACAATTAGCAATAAGCATATGCACATGAAGTGTGTGTAAAGCAAAATAAAGAGAAGAGTCTTAATGTTTATAGCAGTTATAGTCTAGGTAGTAAATGCAACCTAGTTCTCTATAACCAAGGCTCTGGTACCAATCTGTAACACCCCCAAAATACCGCAGCGGAAGACTGTGTCATAGGGGTGCTACTTCATAATACAAAGAACAAGGTATAGAAAACGAACTCTAAATGAGACGTTTTGAAAAGTGACCATTCGATTAATAAATTCCGAAATACAAACTTGAGTTCCATAATACAATACATAAGAGTTTTAAGACAAATCGAATGGTAAAGATAAAAGCATAAGTCTTCAAAACATGCCAAGCGACTCTATGCTCCATGCAACAGCTATCACCTTATAGACCTGAGATAAACATGCTAAAGTGTCAACACAATGGTTGGTGAGTTCATAGAGTTTGTCTTAAAATAGTTGAAAAGCCTTAAAGAATGTTCACACAGCAAAGGCATTGAGAATCCACTCAGTTGCAGGTCCCGTCATAAGAGACTTGCAACCTGTGTGTTCACAACCCACTGCTATAATATAGTATGATTAAAGACATGTATAAGTTCATCAAAACAGTTTAGCAATTAGTCGTGAGTCTACACTTCATCTCCGAAGACCTCACGTTTATGATGTATCCAACATTCGCAAATGTTAGGATGTATCAATAGCCTCAATGGTCATCCAACAACTTAATGTGGAGCCACCGGAAGTCTCAATGGTCATCCAGCAACTTAATCTGGAGCCACTGGCAGTAACACAATGAAGTATAACGCAGTCAAGTATAACATAATCATGTATGTATGAAATCAAGTATAATGCGATCAAGTATAAGACAATCAAGTATAGAACAATCAAGTATAATGCGATCAAGTATTTGTACTAATAAGCAAGTAGTTGTGCATGTATCCCCCCCAAAGAGTTGAAACAAATATGAAAAAGTAGGGGCTATGACTCACCTTAAGCTTAAGTGATGTGAAATCAAAGTGGTAGTCGAATCGTGAAAGTCTCTAAGAGCAGCCTATAATAGAACGTTGCGACTTAGGTTTTGAGTAACGTCTAAGAATATGAAGAATTGCCTATATATGTCTTGCATAATGTTCATGATGTAGTACTTAGTATATAGCGTAAGTCGTTGAATATAAATAGTTTATGAAACATGTATGTTTTGGTATATCGTTTACTACCGTTCGGGCCGACATAATTCAGAAGTCATGGAGTAAACGTTCGAGGAGCCAGGACACTTTAACTCGTAAATCCACAACTCATCTCGACGGCTTACATAATGAACTCCTCACATGAGGCTCCCTACTATTGTAGTAGTTGATGAAATATATAGATATAAGTTTTGATCCGAAAAGTTACATGGCCGATATTTGAATAAACTTAGGAAAGTTTATTAGTACATGAAGATTGTTATTAGGGGTAGTTTCATAAGTCTTGAATGACCATTTTCTCTTGGTAAAATCTCATGGTTCCCTTTTAAGTGAAGTAGATCCAAATTGCTTGTTCAAGTTATCGCCTAATTCATTGTTTCACGTTTACGCCTATGTAAGTTGTTATGGTCATTTCGTCATGGCTTTGCCGTGACCTTGGTCATTTTTCCATGGTCTTGAGACTCAACCTTGGCTTTAGCCATGGTTGTGGTCTCGGCTTTAGGTCATTAGACCTCTTGGTCTTAGTAAATCATAACTATAATATAGTGACTTTGGTCTAAAATGGGCTGTTTAAGATTTTGAAGAATTTTATCACTCGGAAAGCATTTTTAGGTCTCGAGCTTCTTTGTTCCTGAACTAAAACGTCGTTCCGGACAACTTTCGTGTTTTAACTTTTTGATGAATCGGACCAGAAGTGGGACTTTAAAAACCCAAATTTGATCAGGAAGCTATTTGGCAGTTTTGCCGGAAATCTTTGGTAATTTCAAATTGTCATAACTTTTGACTCGTATACTCGTTTTGGGTGGTTCAAATTGCTATGTTTTCCTTGTTAAGTCCTCTTTAACATTAAGTAAGTGTCAAATATCAAAGTTATACTATTTTGGTCGTGGTTCTCCATAAAAATCACTAGTTTGCTTGTTTACTTGTCATAAGTTAACATATATATACCAATACTTGTTTTATCCATTTTTAAACATCATGAACACAATAACAAGAACATATATAGCATGAAAGGAACACAAAGAGCATGAAAATGATAATTAAGCAAGAAAGTATGTTAAGGTTTGCTTACAACTTTTGGCCTTAATGAAAAGGGAAACTAGGACAAGAACTAGGACTTTGATTGAATAAGCTTTCTTCCTTTGCAACCTATGATAAACCGAGGTTATTTGAAGATTATAACGACGCCTTCTTGAAGTCCAAAGCTATTTGAAGATTATAACGACGTCTTTTTGGAGACTTTAAAGTTATAACAACTTTTCTTAGAAAATTTCCAAGATTGAAGATCAAACACTAGTTTTCTTTCAAAAACTAGTTAACTTTCTTACAAAATATAAGAAAAGTGCCTTAGGTTTTAGGACTTGAAGGTTATAAGAAGGTGTGGTGCAAGATTTCTATGTGTTATTAGTTGGCTATTTATAGGATGAGAAAAATAGTTAACTATATATTGGGTTAGAATGTAACCATGGTTAATTTAGACACTTGTAAACATCCTAGGGATCAATGGTCAAGATCAAGCCACAAAATGGTGACTCCCCCCCCCCAAAATGGCGGTTTCATGGGGATAAGATGATTAGATGATGAGTCTTGGTGTTATCTTGCTTAGTTTGTGCATTTTGACTCCGTAAAAAGCTAACCGTAAATGATTAAGCCTCAAAACGTAAAACCGGGTATCGTAAAAATATGAAACTTGAAAGTATTGTTAAACATGTCAATATAGTCCATAATAAAATATAAAATGAGTGGTAGGATCTATCGGGTGCTAAAACCCTGCTAAAAACTGGAAACACGGGTCTAAAACGCGTAATACGTAAAATGTACGAATATTGCGTAAAATTGAGAAAAGTAAAATGTTACTTTTCTAATGTGATAAAAATGATTTAAAATGACTTATAATGTCTAGACTGGGCTTAGTCTAGTGTCGGTTGGTATTAAATGTCTTTTAGACATCAAACCGTAAGCCTAAAAATCACGAAATGACTTATAACATCAAGGGATGATTTTTGGTCAATGGAGGAGGGAAAGAATATGTTGACTTTTTCTAATGAGTTTGAAAACTCAAATCTTCTTAGAAACGCGTTTGTGGTCTACCGGTTAATCGCCCAAATAGTTAAGCGTGCTCATGCGAGAGTAGTACTGCATGGGTGACCTGCCGGGAAGTCTTTGGTCATGTTTTTCTCAGTCACGATTAATTCTCAAATAAATCATGAGTATGTCAAACATTTTTCTGATGCGGGGTCACTTAATGCGATCGAGTTTCGTTGTACGTAGAATTTCTGAATGACGTTTTACCCTAAAACGTGTAATTCCTTAATAACTTTCAAGAAAATGATCTGACGAATGTCAAACATTTAATTTGCCATGGAAATGATTTATCATTCGAGAATATCAAATAAAAATCAACTTTCGGGAAAGTTTCGGGAAAGATGAATAGTAAAAAGTGAATAGTAAAATTTTCCGGGAATAGTAAATAAATCTGAAAATGCGAATTGTTACATAAGTGAAAAAAGTTAACGACGTACTTGAGAAAGATTAAAAAATCCATCGCTATGTCATTAGAATTTTGTCGCTAATAGTTGCAACCTAAGTTCGTCGCTAACTCCGTCTCTATATGATTACATTTAGCGTTAGAATTGTGACTGATGCGTAATTCATCTCTAATTTTCTTACTGTTTTGTCACTACTTAGTCGCTAATTATCAAAGCCACTAATGTAGCTAATCTATCTCTAATCCATCACTGTGAACCATTTTCTTGCGATAGAATAATTCGGTCGCTAATTTCCGTCACTGTTGTCAAATATTCTAGTAGTGTTATCTCCAGCTCATAAAGAGCGAATGATAACGCTCAAAGTTAACATGTTTTTATAAGCGTTATTAGTGTTTTTGTGTATGTTATTTGGTTGTTTTTATATGCTTTTGCCACTAAATCGTATCAAAGTATGTTTTTGTAGCATATGTAGCCAAATGTAGGAAAAATGGTGAAAAAGTGAAGAAAATGAAGTATATGCGATTACACGAAGATTCCCAAGCTCAAAAGTCCAATCTGTGAAGCATTCCATATGGAGAACCTAAGTTTTGTCATCTCAAAGTTCCAAGTTCAGAGTTAATCAAGTTTGGATAGTGCATAAAGAACTACACAAGGAAAAGACAAAGTCCAAATGCAACCAGAATCATCCATCCGATCGGTTAGAGTATAACCGATCGGATAGCCATAATGACCATCTCCATCCGATCGGTATCAATCCGCAACCGATCGGATGGTCATTTCTTCATGTTTATACCAACTTTTGTGCACGAATCTTGGTCTTTTGGCCCATTGTTCTAGGCCCTTCTTAGTGTCTTATTGTCCAAGTTCCAGCATTTAAGTCCCTATTCATTACTAGGAGTATTGGACAAGCCTATAAGGACCTCAAGAGTGCACAATTGAAGACACCATTCAAGAGACTAATAACTCTCATTACTACTCTCAATTATTATCATCATCTAGCTCTTAAAGAAGGGAAATTCGTACAGAAAGAACCAGGAACTTTGGAGGACCAAGGAAGTAACATTTGGAAGCCGAAAATCTCAAGAAATCTTCACAAACACTTAGGTTATCAATACCTTGTCAATTTTTATCAATTTCCAAGCATTGTAAGACTTAAAACTATGGATTCTAATGTTGAATATTCTGAGTTTATTTGCATGTTTGCTATGAGTGGCTAGTAATCTTTTTATACTTGTTTTGATGATGTTTTATACTTAGTGATAGTTATGATTGTGATAACATGTTTTAATTCAATTTCAAATCAATCCTAAGAACCAATTGTACCTTAAGTTTCATCGTGACATTTGTTTAGCCAAGGTTAACTAATTGATAATAGTTTCAAGGGTCGAAAGATTTGTTATTATTCAACTAGTTATAATCATTTGTCTATGAATGATTGTTTTTCACCATAATTATTCTTAACTAAACATAGAAACAAGAAGTATGATTGTAATAAGAATGCTTTTATAACATCAAATCGGATTGTTTGTAAATCTTTAATTAGACGAAAGTTTAAATGTTTATAAACAATTGTAACCTTTTTGTCTATGAATAGGTTACCTTTTGTAATGACCATTTCCTAAGAGTATTTGATTTGTAATAAAAGTTTGTTCTTGTATTTAAGATATTCACCATACCTTATGAACCTTGGATGGATCTTGAATTGATTGGTTTACACCTAAAGCTTGTTTTTATGAACTAAAATCTTGACGAATGTTTAACTTGTAGAAACAATAGATTAGACCACCATCTAATTATCACAACCAACATGTTATCAAAAGTTATCACAATCATGTGTGTCATTAAGTAGAAAACTAGTCTAAACAAGTGTAGTTTTTAAATTATTGAATTTGCTTATTATCTTATTTGCGTACATTAGAGATTTACTTTTAGACTTATATTTTGATTCACTCACAAATCCCTGCGAACGATCCCGACTTACCATCATATCTTGCTATAACGGACGAGTACACTTGCTCGTATGTGTTGTTTCTAGATTTGGTAATTCACTCTTATAAATTTAAAACTTGCACTAACAAATAGCACATCAAGTTTTTGGCGCCGCTGCCAGGGATTTTGATTATGTTTCTTTTAAGTTTTAAAAGTCCATTTCTTTTCGTATTCATTTTCTAAAAAAAAAAAAAAAAAAAAAAAAAAAAAAAAAAAAAAAAAAAAAATCCGTAGCATCCATCCGATCGGTTTGGCATCCAACCGATTCGGATAGACTTTTCTGTTTTCGAAAATTTTATTTTCTTGTTCTTTTGTTTAGGTAATTGACTTGATTCTCTTGGTAGTTGTATGAACACTCGTTCTACTACTAAAAAGCTTAGTACACCTTTATCCGATCCCGAAAGTTTGTTTCGTAAGAAGAGATCTTCATCAATTCTTAATTGGTTTGATAATCTTTCCGAAGAACATCCGATTTCCGATCTTTTTAAACCAATACCCATGGCTGACGATCAACCCAAGTGGGCCGCTAATAGAACCGTAGCACCTACTCCTGGAGCTGCTATTGTTGTCGCCGACCTTGGTGAAAACTTTACCGTTAAAGGTCACCATCTTTCTATGATCAAAGACCGTCAAAATAGAAGCCTTGTCTTCTAAAATTGACTCGCAATACAAAGATATAAAAGGAGAAATGAAAGAAATGCGAGATGGCTGTAATAATTGTAGAGGAAATCACACATCATCCGAGTGTGATGACCAACCTATGAATGGACCCAACGAATGGGAAGCCAATTATGTCCAAGGAGGATATCGTGGAGGAGGTTTTCGTGGTAATTATTACTGAAGACGTTCTGGAAATTGGCAAGACCGCCAACAAAGGGATAACAACTGTGATTTTCAACCCCGAACAGACAATCCAAACCCACCAAATTCATATAAAAAGGAAGAATCTAATTTCGAAAAAATGATGAGAGATTTCGTAACTGCTCAAAGAACCACAAATGAGTTTGTAAAAACTCAATTTTTCAATCTCAAAACAAAAGTTGAGCAAGGTCAGAAAAATCATCAAGCTTCTATCCAGGATCTTGAACAAAAATTTGGTAGACTTTCTGATCAATTTTCTTCTCGAATTCCTGGTACATTACCAAGTAACACCCAATCCAATCCAAAACAATCTGGATCAAACGATAATTCTTCCACCACAAAACAGAAATGAGCATATCAATGTTGTATTCACTCGAAGTGGTCTCTCATATGATCCACCACCCATTCCTACCGATAATACTATTATTCAAGATGAGGAGGAGGAAGCAGCTGAAGAAGAACCAACCCAAACACCAACCAAAGAAAATACCGTTCCATCAATAAAACCTTATACACCGAAAATACATATCCACAAGCCCTAAGAAAAGAGAAAAGAGAGGAGCGAAATAAGAAGTTTATAGAGATGATCAAAGAAGTTAGAATTAACGTACCCCTCGTTGATGTTCTAGCTGGAATGCCCAATTATGGGAAATTTTTGAAAGAACTTCTTAATAATCGAAACAAGTTGGAACAAATTTCCGCTACCGTTCTCAATGAAGAATGCTCTGCTATCATTCAAAACAAAATTCCACCAAAACTTGGAGATCCCGGAAGTTTTCTTATACCATGTACATTAGGAAACAACATCACATGCGATGCTTTAGCCGATTAGGTGCAAGTATCAATTTGATGCCCTATTCGTTGTATTCTAAACTTTCCATTAATACATTGAAACCTACTAAGATGAGTATAAGATTAGCCAACCATACATACCAATATCCTGTTGGGGTTGCTGAAAATATGCTTGTTCAAGTTGGTAAATTTGTTTTTCCTGTGGATTTTGTCATCTTAGAAATGGAGGAAGATAGTCGAGTACCCTTAATCTTAGGAAGACCTTTCTTAAACACTGCTGACGCCATGATTAAAGTCAAAGGCAGAGAATTCAATCTTGGAGTAGGAGAAGATAGAATCACGTTCTTAATCGATAAAGCAATGAAATATCCAAATTCCAGTGATGACACATGCTATAACATCGATGTAATTGATGAAGTCACTGAAGAAGAATTGGATGCATTACTTGACGATTCAAAACCATTCATGTCTACTTCAGAAAAGATCAGTGAAACAGATTATGATAAAGAATTTGAGGAATTCATGGAAGTAAAGTTAGAAGAAGAGGAAGAAGAGAAATTTGAAGATATCATTGAAAAGGATCAAATGAAAATCAAATCATCTCTAGAAGAACCACCCACTGATTTGGAACTCAAACCCCTTCCCAATAATCTCGAATACGCCTACTTAGAAGAAAATTCACTTCTTCAAGTAGTCATATCGTCGTTGCTCGAAACAAACCAAAAAGAAAGACTCGTTTCTGTTCTTAAGAAGCATAAACGCGCTTTTGCGTGGAAAACTTCTGATATTCCCGAAATTAGTCCAGATTTTTGCAAACACAAAATCAATTGTAAAGAAGGTACTAAACCCGTTGTAGAAAGACAACGTCGACTCAACCCAAATATGAAAGAAGTTGTTAAGAAGGAAATCATCAAACTTCTTGACGCAGGAATTATTTATCCTATCGAGGATAGCCCATGGGTGAGTCCAGTTCATTGTGTTCCGAAGAAAGGAGGAATGACTGTAGTGACCAACGAAAGGAATGAATTAGTTCCTACTAGAACTGTCACTGGATGGCGAGTATGTATTGATTACAGAAAACTTAACAAAGCCACCAGGAAAGATCATTTTCCTCTACCTTTCATGGATCAGATGCTCGAAAGATTAGCAGGAAACAAATACTTTTGCTTCCTTGATGGTTTTTCGGGTTATTTCCAAATTCCTATCGATCCAGCCGATCAAGAGAAAACTACATTTACATGTCCTTTTGGAACCTACGCTTACCGGCGTATGCCCTTTGGTCTATGTAATGCACCTGCAACTTTTCAAAGGTGTATGATCGCAATATTTCAAGACATGCTTGAGACATCTATGGAAGTTTTCATGGATGATTTTTCAGTTTTTGGTGATTCTTTTGAAACTTGTCTTTCCAATCTCGATAAAATGCTTGAGAGATGTGAAGCTGCACATCTAGTTCTTAATTGGGAGAAATGTCATTTCATGGTAACTGAAGGAATTGTGTTAGGACACAAGATATCAAGTTCAGGAATGGAAGTAGACAAAGTTCGTTAGAAGTTTTCTAGGACATGCCGGTTTTTACCGCCGATTTATCAAAGATTTTTCAAAAATATCACGTCCTATGACTAAACTTTTAGAAAAGGATTATGTATTTGATTTTAATGCTGACTGCATTAAAGCTTTCGAAACATTAAAAAGTCAACTGACTAGTGCCCCAATTATGGTTGCACCTAATTGGTCACTACCATTTGAACTCATGTGTGATGCAAGCGATTTCGCTGTTGGAGCTGTTTTAGGACAACGTGAAGGAAAACATTTTCGTCCTATATACTTCGCTAGTAAAACACTCAACAATGCTCAACAAAACTATATGGTTATGAAGAAGGAATTATTAGCCGTAGTTTTTGCATTCGACAAATTCAGATCTTATCTCGTGCTTTCAAAAACGATAGTTTTTATAGATCATTCCGCACTCAAATATCTGTTTACCAAACAAGATGCAAAACCGCGTCTTATCAGATGGATTTTACTACTGCAAGAATTCGATATAGAAATAAAAGACAAGAAAGGAGCAGAAAATCTTGCAGCAGATCATTTGTCACGTCTCGAGAATCCGAATTTGGAAGAATTAAAAGAAGATGAAATTGATGATTATTTTCCAGATGAAACTCTCATGACGATAGATAAAGATGATGATGAGGAAATACTATGGTTTGCAAATTACGCAAATTATCTTGTAGGAGATATTCTTAAAAAAGGGATGAGTCACTACCAATGTAGTGAGTTCTTTTCAGAACTAAAACACTATTATTGGGAGAAACCTTACCTTTTTAAAATGTGCAAGGATGGAATGATACGAAGATGTGTTTCGGGAGCCGAAACAAGAAAAATTCTTGATGAATGTCATCATGGCCCAACTGGGGGACATTATGGTCCTTCCACTACAGCTAGAAAAGTTTTTGATGCTGGATTCTATTGGCCTACAATTTTCAAAGAAGCGTATACTCTCGTTCAAAACTATGATGCGTGTCAAAAATCCGGTAACCTTTCTCGAAGAGACGAAATGCCTCAAAAGAGCATTCAAGTCTGTGAAATATTCGACATTTGGGGAATTGATTTTATGGGACCCTTCCCTAAATCACACAAATACGAATATATCCTCGTTGCAATCGATTATGTTTCCAAATGGGTTGAAGCTGAAGCTCTTCCTACTAACGATGCACGAGTTGTTGTCAACTTTCTCAAAAAGCTTTTTGCTCGATATGGAATTCCTAAAGCTTTAATAAGTGATAGAGGATCCCATTTCTGTAATAAACAAATGGAGAAAGTAATGAAACGATATGGAGTTCATCATCGTTTTGTTACAGCTTATCATCCACAAACTAGTGGTCAAGTCGAAAATACCAATAGAGCTATAAAAAGAATCCTTGAAAGAACGGTTAAGGACAATCCTTCCGTTTGGTCAAGGAAATTAGACGACGCTCTATGGGCATTTCATACGGTATATAAGACACCAATTTGTAAAACACCATACAGGCTCTTGTATGGGAAAACATGTCATCTACCGTTTGAACTTGAACACCGTGCTTACTGGGCGCTAAGAAGCTGTAATCCTGATCTAAAAATAGTTGGAGAAAAGAGATTTTTGCAATTGCATGAACTCGATGAGTTAAGACTTCAAGCTTATGAAAACTCCAGGCTATATAAAGCAAGAACCAAAGCATACCACGATAGAAAGCTGAGAATTCGAAAACAATTCAAAGCTGGAGATAAAGTTCTGCTCTTCAATATGAAATACAAGTTTAAAGCTCCGAAACTCAAGCCAAAATGGTTTGGACCATATGTAGTGAAACATGGATTTCCATCAGGTTATGTTGAACTTTATGACAAATATGGTGGAAGTTTCATTGTAAATGGGCACCGAATTAAACTCTATTATGATAAAGAGCAATTAAACGTGATTTCTAATGAAGAAATTTCATCCGAATTTGAATATGAAGCTATCACATTCATGGCTCCACACAAGGGAATGGTCCCTTGGGCATACAATAATGGTTTTATCTATGATGCTCTTCCTAGAGCATGGGAAAAAGTTACATTGGAAAACATAGATGAAACAGGGGAGGGAATTGTGATAGGAAATGTGTTGTATATCCCTAAAAGGAAAAGTAACACTACAACTACATAATCTATTCGAAGTTTGAGTCCGGCTGAGGACTCGTTAATAAAACAAGCGCCTCTTGGGAGGCAACCCGTGTGTTTTTATTTTTGATTTATTTTATTTTTCAGTATCTATACCCCAAAGTTTTACCACTTGGTCAAACTTAAGTGTGGGGGTGTGCCACTAATTTGAATAAAACTGCAATGCTTTTTGTTTGTTTGTTTTTGTTTCTAATAATGCAGGTGTTGATTGCAAGAAACAGAAGATTGGATAGGAACATAACACCGGATATTATGGTTATTTTCTCATTTTCCCTACTTTCATAATTTTAAATTCGTTTATCACATTGAGGACAATGCTTAACTTAAGGGGGGGGGGGGGGTGAGTAGGTAAAATAAGAAATTAAGTCTAATATCGATTTAATTTTTAAATTTTGTTTGTCCTTATAATCTAGTTGTTTTCACACTTTTAGGAGTAATTTATTAGAATAACTGGATCAATCCACTGGAAAAGTCAGTAATTTTGAAAAAATTGAGATGTGTCCCGATTAATATTGCAATCCATTTTTGGATCGATAACATTTGCTAGCACACATTATAACCATTTCCACTAAATTGTGAGGATTTTAGCCTGTTCATATCTAGCATACATCTTATATGCTTGAATCTTTTGTTATGAGTGTGCCGGTGATTTTATTTATTCTAGAACTTGTACTTGTAAATCATTACGAGACCGTTGTGAGATTACATTTTTGTAATATAAGTATACATACATGATAAGAGGCAACCTTAGGATTTTAACCAAATTGCCTTCCTTATTGATTTTTAGCTAGTCACATTGATTAGTTAATTTCCAATTTTTAACCCTCTTGTTAGCGTTCATCTTTAACGCTAGATACCCCTAGTTACAACCTCCGAGCCATTCTTTTCATTTTGTTACATACAGAAAAATACAAAAAGATTTTACACTTTAAACCTTAGCCTAACCCTTGTCGAAGTCTAAACGGGTGGTTGCTAGTTGCTTGGTATGTTAGATTGTTTTTGATGATTATTAGTTAGTCACACTTCACCAATCATGTGTGTGCCATTCCGACAAAGACGGAGACTGCAGCTTCTTATTTGTATTTTTGTGGTAATGCTTATGCGAAGTGTGGGGGAGATCTGAATTTAAAAAAAAAAAAAAAAAAAAAAAAAAAAAAAAAAAAAAAAATCATTGCAACTATAAGGTGGCAATTATAGCAAATGTGCTATATGTGAAGATGAAGTTATGTGATATGTTGTTAACCGATGTGCTATGTATGAAGAATATTTTTATGGTGAATCGATGTATCAACATGTGAAAGTTCGAAGAGGAGAAAGATTGTAACTATAATCATTTTTGGGTTCGTGGATAGTTCGGTGACTAACAACAATGAGACTTAGACTTGATTTTATTTTTCTTTTAAAACCAATTTCATAAATATTCCCATGCCTTATCCCTACCCTTACCAAATTACTTTATCTCTACGGATATAGTAATGGCTTTGTGAGAATATCAAGTGCAAGAATATGGTAGTGACCATCCGGTTTTTGAGTAATCAAGAATTCGCGCCAGTAATCTATTATGTTTTTGTATGAGATGTTTGAACATGAGCCTGGTATAACCCTGAAGCCTTACATTACAACCCGAATAAAAGACCTCTTTGATATGTAGACTTGGTGCTTACGCCATTGCGGTGTAGTTTTGTTTCTTGTACAAGCTTATGGTAATAATTAGATCATGACTGAGCAATGAGTGTGATTTCTCTTATATATACTACACTACCCTTATATGAGTGTTATGAGTGAATTATATCTTATTCTTCTTTCGTGAGGTGTTTTAGAAATGTTAATCAAGCAAGAAAATCATTGGGTATTGTCAAACATCTCGATTTCTCACCACTAAAGCTTAAAAATGATGAATCTTATCTTGTACTTGTACTTGGTGGATTTGCATCACATTTTTCTAATCATTCTTGGTTACCATGTGGATATTTAGTTTTCTTCTAGATTTGCTTGAGGACAAGCAAAGTTTAAGTGTGAGGGATTTGATAACGCTCAAAGTTAACATGTTTTTATAAGCGTTATTAGTGTTTTTGTGTATGTTATTTGGTTGTTTCTATATGCTTTTGCCACTAAATCGTATCAAAGTATGTTTTTGTAGCATATGTAGCCAAATGTAGGAAAAATGGAGAAAAAGTGAAGAAAATGAAGTATATGCGATTACACGAAGATTCCCAAGCTCAAAAGTCAAATATGTGAAGCATTCCATATGGAGAACCTAAGTTTTGTCATCTCAAAGTTCCAAGTTCAGAGTTAAGCAAGTTTGGATAGTGCATAAAGAACTACACAAGGAAAAGACAAAGTCCAAATGCAACCAGAATCATCCATCTGATCGGTTAGAGTATAACCGATCGGATATCCATAATGACCATCTCCATCCGATCGGTATTAACCCGCAACCGATTGGATGGTCATTTCTGCATGTTTATACCAACTTTTGTGCACGAATCTTGGTCTTTTGTACCATTGTTCTAGGCCCTTCTTAGTGTTTTATTGTCCAAGTTCCAGCATTTAAGTCCCTATTCATTACTAGGAGTATTGGACAAGCCTATAAGGACCTCAAGAGTGCACAATTGAAGACACCATTCAAGAGACCAATAACTCTCATTACTACTCTCAATTATTATCATCATCTAGCTCTCAAAGAAGGGAAATTCGTACAGAAAGAACCAGGAACTTTGGAGGACCAAGGAAGCAACATTTGGAAGCCGAAAATCTCAAGAAATCTTCACAAACACTTAGGTTATCAATACCTTGTCAATTGTTATCAATTTCCAAGCATTGTAAGACTTAAAACTATGGATTCTAATGTTGAATATTCTGAGTTTATTTGCATGTTTGCTATGAGTGGCTAATAATATTTTTACACTTGTTTTTATGATGTTTTATACTTAGTGATAGTTATGATTGTGATAACATGTTTTAATTCAATTTCAAGTCAATCCTAAGAACCAATTGTACCTTAAGTTTCATCGTGACATTTGTTTAGCCAAGGTTAACTAATTGATAATAGTTTCAAGGGTCGAAAAATTTGTTATTATTCAACTAGTTATAATCATTTGTCTATGAATGATTGTTTTTCACCATAACTATTCTTGACTAAACATAGAAACAAGAAGTATGATTGTAATAAGAATGCTTTTATAACATCAAATCGGATTGTTTGTAAATCTTTAATTGGACGAAAGTTTAAATGTTTATAAACAATTGTAACCTTTTTGTCTATGAATAGGTTACCTTTTGTAATGACCATTTCCTAAGAGTATTTGATTTGTAATAAAAGTTTGTTCTTGTGTTTAAGATATTCACCATACCTTATGAACCTTGGATGGATCTTGAATTGATTGGTTTACACCTAAAGCTTGTTTTTATGAACTAAAATCTTGACGAAGGTTTAACTTGTAGAAACAATATATTAGACCACCATCTAATTATCACAACCAACATGTTATCAAAAGTTATCACAATCATGTGTGTCATTAAGTAGAAAACTAGTCTAAACAAGTGTAGTTTTTAAATTATTGAATTTGCTTATTATCTTATACATACTTGCTTCGTTCCTTAACTACAAGCACTTAAGCTATACCATTCAACCCCATCCTTACTCAGTTGTCATACCTAAATTATTATTATTGTTATGTCGTTCAATACATATAATCAATGTGTCACTACATGATTATGCTTAATCATCGTGTACTTTAACTTACTACTATCCCATCTCTAATACCATTTTAACGGCCGGTCACCAGACACATAATATTAATAAGACCATATGTTGGTCATCACATCTCACGGATCATACACATCCGTTTACCTAGGCAAGATGTAAATTTATAAACCTATCATTCACTTTGTCATATAACAATCACTAACACTATCCAAAGTGCATGGTGATTAAATCACTAAATGCATCAAGCCCACCATGGACTTATGCCATATACATACCATTACTGTAAAACATTTATACAACACTTATCATACTTAGTCCACGTAATGCATTATAAATTGCATCCTATAACTTAAACATTTACCATTCCACATTACTTACACTTATGGGCAACACATCTATGAGTGGTCTAAGTTTAGGCAACCTAAAAGGAACCTAATTCACTTAAACCGAAGCTCTGATACCAAGTTGTTACGCCCCGTGCCCGATTTGACCGAAAATTAAAACTTTATGCAGAAATTACTTATCTATAATGGACCTTTCGTTGTTCTTTTACATACTGAAAACAGTATAATACAAATCAAATCCAAATCCAAATCCTAAACCAAATTCAAATCCAAATCTTAATCATAAACTCATCTACAAACCAAACAGGCCCTTAGTTTATTTTGGATGTGTTTTGTATTTCGTTATTTTGGGTCTCTTCCTCTTTAATTATCTTGTTTAATTGAGGTGAGATGTCTTGTATTATATCGTTTTTCCCTCTCTTTTTGAGGTATTTTTATATATTGTTGTATTTCACAAAAAAATAATAATATTAGTAGTGTGTTATGAAATAAGAGTGTTTGAGTGATTGATGTATTATTGGGGAGGTGATGATCTGACGCTGTTCGGTCTAAACCATATACATTTTGGTCTAATAACCCGAGCCTAAACAAACAAACAAACACTCTTGAATAAACATTAAACAATTGGCAGGCTTAAGTTACCCTACATACATACGTCATCACTAATCTACCGTTGAATCAAACTCTCAACTCATCAATCAAACACTTCAATCAAACAAACACTTCCCTTTCCACTTAAACTAACAATTTTCAAATCTTGATCGTACACCAAACCCTAATTTCCATCTTTTTTTATTCTTGAATTAGGGTTTTGAATTGGGTATTTTATTTATTACAATTTGGGGTAGCTCAAGCGCTTGATTCATTGGTAAATTTTGGTTTTTTATTGGTTGAATGTCGGATTAATGGAATCTTTTTTTGTGGGTTATGTTTATTTTGATTAATTTGGGTTTCTTATTGATAAATTTTGGGTTTTTATAATAAGGGTTATGTTTAATTTGGGTTATTTAGTTAATTAAGTTGGTTTGGTTTTCTGGGTTATGTTTATTTTGGTTTAATTTGGATGAAATTAGATTAATTTAGGTTTTTATGGCTAATTAGTATTTTTTTTTTTTTTTTTTTTTTATTATTATTATTTTTAATCTGGGTTGTATTTTTTTCCTTAAATTTAGGGGAAATTAGTTTAATTTATGTTTTTTGGTTAATTGGGTAATGTTTATTTTGTTTACCTTTAAGTGAAAGTAGTTGACTTTATTTGTTTGGAAGCATGCTGTTTGTGAGGGGTGTATCTGTTTGTTATAATTCGGTGATTTTTATGATGTTTAAATGTGTTGCTGTATAAAATCTGTGAGTTATGTTTATGGGAACATGAGTTTGAGTTATTGCTTTAGGTCGGTTTCTGCTACCTGAATATGTAGTCGTAAGTTATTTAAATCGCATGTCCTCTATGTTTTGTTGCGAAGTCGTGAGTACTGTTTTTGACGAGCCTGTAGTTTGGATATTTTGCTGTATAAAGACACTGTTTTTGCCGAGCCTGTAGTTGTACGGTATTCAAATTTGTTGTCAAATTTTCTGTTGCATCGCGTAATATGGTGTTTTAGGAAGTTTAAATGTTTTGATGTATAAAGCATCTATCTTTAGCCCAACGCGGTTCATGTTTTCTTAATATTTATGTTTTTTCGTTACTTCTGTTTATTAATGTATGTGTTCTCAAATTTATTAATAGGATGGTTATAGGATACTATAACTGGTACTCATTTTGAGTAATGGGAAGCAGTGAGATGGATAAATCCCCCAAGGAGGCAAAAGACTCGTCAAAAGAGTCAAAGCCAGCGAATTCACAAGTGAGTTTATCTCTCTTTGTCTTTTAGGTTCATAAAATCTTTTTAGGTGTACACATTTCTTCGCGTCTGTATTTTTATCTTGTAATGTGTTAATATGCAATTTATCTTTCTTTTTCAGGAGCAGACTTCCGGTACAGGTACCGCGACTGGTACAGTCAATCCTGATTGGAGTGGGTTTCAGGTGCATTCTTAAAACAATTGAACTTTCACAAATTGGTGTTCTTTTTGTGATATTTTACTAAGCGTAGGCGGTATGTAAACCTTGAACAGCCATATCCTCATATGCCTCCACATGGGTACATGGCATCGAGTCCTCAAGCTCACCCCTACATGTGGGGGGTTCAGGTACTTTGCTTTATGGTTATTTAGGCTCTAGGTATGCTTCATATTTTCCTTGATGTTTAGGTAGATAAGCTTAAATAAGCTGTTAGCCTGTTACACATTTACACTTTTTGACGGCATTATATAATGTGACGGTCATCTCATAAAATCTGAGTAGTTTGTATCTTCTATGTATCCACTTTTTGGTCTATGTGCTGTTAATTAGCATCATGAAACTTTCTAAAAACTTTAATACAGTTTTACTTGCCCAGTTTGACCAACTATATATGGTGACTTAATATTTTCTCAACTGTATAAGATCTTCTGATGTCTGTAGTGGCAATTTGATATTTGATGTACTTGAGCATTTCATAAGGGCTGGTTTCTGCAGTATCTGAGATATGTGATATTCTTAGTTAAGAGTTTACTCTGTGAAAAATTTAGGCCATGTGAGTAATAAATGATTAGAATTTGGAAAATTGGCATCATGGCTTGATTCATTGCATAACATCATTATAAAATATTTTCCGATGTTGATGAGAGATGTTCTAGAATGGACCGAATGATACTTGTCTACTTGATTTATAGTTCAGCTTGAGACGGCTAATATCTCATATGGACGAAATGCAATTTTTTTTGGTTGATGTCAACATTTTCTTAGGTCTTAGTTTGTTCTTTGTTGTTCATGTAGGCTGAAGAACATATACATATCTGAAAAAAATTAGCTATGTTTAGTCGGTTCATCCTAAGGTTAAGTCCATTGTTCTTATCTCTTTGTGGATTTGCAGCATATTATGCCACCTTATGGTACTCCTCCTCATCCATATGTTATGTATCCTCCCGGTGGCATCTACGCTCATCCATCTATGCCTCCGGTATCATCTTGTTAATCATAATAACCTGGATTTGCTAAATTTCTTATTCCCTAAAAGATTATATTGTAAACTTCTAATTGTCTCATACCAGGGTTCTTATCCTTTCGGTCCATATGCAATGCCTTCTCCAAATGGAGTGGCTGAAGCTTCTGTGAGTTGCCTGAGTTACTATAGTATACGGGTGTTATGAAGTGTAAAACAATATTTTACTAATATGAATTGTGGATTATGTGCAGGGTAATACTACTGGCAATACGGAAGTTGATGGTAAGTCACCGGATGGGAAGGAAAAACTTCCCATTAAAAGGTCAAAAGGAAGTCTGGGCAGTCTAAATATGATTACAGGCAAGAAAAATGAACAAAACAAAGCAGCTGCTAATGGAGGTTACCCCAAAAGGTATAGTGATCGAAATGAAACTTTAATTATGTGTCTATCCAATTGAATGTTGCTTTGTGTTCGTTCCTTTTGATGTTCTAAATTTAATCTTTAACTTTCAGCGCTGAGAGTGGGAGTGAAGGTTCAAGTGAAGGAAGTGACAGGAATTCTGAAAATGTAAGTATTATGTACTTGTTCCTTTTGTTGATTTTATTACTTTACTATCAGTTAGATTTTTATTGCGTGTTAAAATATTGCAGGGCTCACAAATGAAATCAGGATCGAGGCAAGATTCTATTGAAGGTTGGGTTTTTGAGTGTCTTATAGTCGGTTTATAGTTTTATTCTTTATTTGTTGTTACTGAAGCAACTGCCATTCCATATTTATTAGCCACAGGTGAAGGATCTCAGAATGGGAACTCTGCAAATGGAGGACCAAATGCACCGGTCAACCAAACAGTGGCTGGTCCAGCCACCAACTTAAATATTGGTATGGAATACTGGAATGGTGCAAATTCGCCTAATATGCCTGCAATGCATGGGAAGGTAGCTTCTGGTGCAGTTGCAGGGGCAATGACCCCTGGGGCAAGGGAGTCACAGATCTGGCTACAGGTTCAACATCTTTTGCTCTTATTTTCTCTGTAATTATATTATAAATTTGGTATATTTGAAGTTGTAGAATTGTCAAGGAATAACGTTCCATCTAAAATAATGGAAACCCTACCAACTGTGTCAAGCTAGGGAGCTAATACTAGCCGGAAGTTTTAATAAGTAATGCTCGTGCATAGTAACTACTAAACTGAAATATTAGAAGGATATGACAAAGGAAGCATCTTTGGAAGTTTAGGGACCTAAATGATGTTTGAACGTTTTTGGACGAATTTCATGTATCTTCTGTACTGAGAGGTTAACTACACCTTTTTGCAAAATCATTGTGCTTTCCACATTCCAAGCGGTTTTCCATTCCCCCAAATTCTATAAACTTTTCTGCTATGGATTGGCCCTAAAGTAACTGATACTTCCATATGTGGTCTTTTTTTTTTTTTTTTTTTTTTTTTTTTTTTTTTTTTTTTTTTTTTTTTTTTTTTGGCATCCTTTTTCATAGCAAATACTTTCAGCTAAATTTTCTCTACTAAGTTAATTACTAAAAAGATTTCTTGTTAGAAGTTCGATGAAAAATAAATATTCCTTTTCATGAATAAGTATTATCTATAGTGACTTGTGGTCAGTTGGATATCGATAAACCGTTTGCTCTTAAAGTTGTGTGAAGAAGGAGGGTCTAGATGCTGTTTCTGCATTGTCGAACAATATTCAATGTAGTTCTCAATTTGTGAACAATTTCATAAGTTTATATCATTTTTTAAGTTGTACGGACCATTTTGACTCTGGTAAGTCAAATGGACTCCTAATATGAAGTAAATAATCATGTATCTTATTTGGCTCTTGTATGCAAGTAATGCAATATCTGGCAGCCTCAACAAGTTCTAACTTTTTAGGAAACACAAAGAGAATAAAGTTATGAAGTCTTTTTTTCTAATCGTATTGCTTGATGCTTCATCTCAGGATGAAAGGGAGCTAAAAAGGCAGAGAAGGAAGCAATCCAATAGGGAATCTGCTCGTAGATCCAGACTGCGGAAGCAGGTAAACAATTTATTATCAGTCAAAACACAACCGTTTTCTTGATTGGCCATTCTTCAGTTTCTTTCATAATATCCGTTATGTGTGTGGGGACAGGCGGAATGTGATGAGCTAGCCCAACGAGCTGAAGGTTTAAAGGATGAGAATGCTTCTCTTAGAGCAGAAGTGGGCCGCCTTAGGAGTGACTATGAACAGCTTCTTGCTCAAAATGCAGCCCTCAAGGTATTATAACCTGGAGTTTTTGTTTGTATTGTTCTCTCTATAATGGTAACCTCTCTTATAACAAATTGCTTAGCACTTTATTGTACTTTGTGAGTGTTCAACTATTATTCAAAAATCTTTCAGATTTGACAAAACAAAGGATGTCATGGACAATGCCATAAAAGTTCTGTAATGATTACAAATAGATGAAGTGATCAATTTGGACTGAAACTTTACCAAGGGACTGCGATTCAAATAAAAATTTAGCTAAAAAGTAAATGAGTCAAATGTGTCGATTCCTGTAAGTCACGCAAAGTGTATATTCAAACCACCTGAACTATTTTATTCATAAAATTATATATTATTGCAATATAATAAGTTTTATCATCACATATTGTTTACAAATAAATTTGGACAAAAAGTGTTTCGGGTCAACCCAACTGGTTCCAGTCCAGACCGTACCAAAATACCAGTTTTGGCACATAACCCAATATGTGCAAGTGCTCAGCCCGCCTATTTTTCCCACCTCTAGTTAGTAAAAATATACAAATAAAGCAGCAAGAGTTACATATATAGCTCAAGTACATATGGCTGTAGATATAAAGTCAATGCTTGGGTTTGCTTCAATGTATTTTGAGGTCATCTGTTTCGCAGGAACGACTAGGGGAAATTCCGGGGCAAGATTTAACGGCTGGTGGAAATGACCAACAAATGGGCACCGATGATCTTCAGGGTGAGCAGCTAGAACTTGTTCAGGATGCTCAATGAAGTCTGGCTATCCACGACCTTAACCTAACGACAATTAGCAAGCAAGACAATATGTGTTTTTAAGTAGTATTAGTAGTAGTATCTAGTCAAGAATTCATTAAACAATGACCTTGGCGCTGTGTCTTAGATATGCAGAATAACTATCAAATTAATTGTCATCCACTATGGATCCCGATCAGCCCATCTTTTAAGGCTTGGGGAACCAGGATGATATGTAGACTCAGTGTGAAATTCATGACATACCCTTGTATTCCTATCAGGGGTGTTGGTCTCTAATTATTTCCACATTTTGTGTACTAAATATGATAAATTTTATTGTGGTTTGTTAGTTGTAGCATTCGGTTTGTCTACTTATGTGGCGACTTCATACCTGTATTTCGTGTACCACATATCTATTCATGCCATTTCTCTAGTGTCATATCTATTTTTCCTGATTGTACCGCGTGTGTTACGCGAGATTATAAACTAGTTTATATAAACCGTAAAGCTGAAATTAGTTTATAAACTACTTTTATATAAGCTGTAAAGCTGAAACAAGCAATGTTTAAAATTATCATTTTTGTTCAGTTAAAGCGGACCACGATATCACATGATACAGATAGTTATATACATGTGTACCCCCACAACTCCACAAGAAAGTTATTTGATTAAACAAGATGAAAGTAAAGTAATCCATATAAATGTGAAAATACTGGCATTTAACAATAAAGTCACTTTAATCTAAAATATAAAAATAAATTCTAGTACGTGAAAAAATATATGATAACAAGTATAATGATATCCCTAAAAGCCAAAGGTATCATAACTTGAGTTATCCCATAACTCAGTACCACATCAGCACCAAAAGTTTAACATTTTAACCTTAACTTAAAAAAAAACACCCCTTCTCATAACTCAACATTTTGGGCTCAACTTTTCTTTAAAAAATAAAATTTACAAATTCAACCCTTAAACTAAAACTAATACTTCATTTAAAACATAAACATGACATTAAAACATAAACGTTACAATACGAATTAAAAAAAATGACATAAATGAAACTACAACATGGAAATTACGAAAAACAATTACATCTACTGTCGAGGTTGTAAATTATATTTTTTGATGATTTTGTCTTTTTCCATGTCGATCCAAAACGCAACGTTTCGATCTTTGCCGGCAGTATCAATCATCAGAAATTTCATCTCTTCCAACTTTTGTATCGTTTGATCTTTTTCTTTAGCCGCACGATATGCCTCTTGGGCCGCTTCCCGTTTAACACGATACTCGGATGTCACAACGTCCGAGAATTGGCTTGACGAGCTCGTCCCCCCGGTGCTCGTGGTTGTCTCGGATTTGGCTTTCTTAGAAGCACGTTTTTTGCCCATCGGACGTGGTTGAGTATCATGACCGAATAATGCATCGTTTGTTTGCCGTGGGACATCTCTGGTTAAATCAACCGCCTTGGTAGCGTCCCATTTTTTATGCTTACGCAAAACGAGACACACTTCCTCATGCATAAACGGCGCTCCTTTATGCTCGTTGCGGTATGTTTCTCTAGCCCGTTTCATGTTATCCAACTCATTTTCCCACTTTTTTTCCATACGTTGTTCCCGTTTGAAGATTCCATTGAACTTTTGGCAATCACGGTTTGTAACAATTCGCAATTTCAGGTTAATTTCTATTTTCGGAAATTTTTACTATTCATGTTACTATTCATTTCTTTCTGAAATTTTCCCGAAAGTTGATTTTTATTTCATATTCTCGAGTGATAAATCATTTCCATGGCAAGTTAAATGTTTGACACTCGTCAGATCATTTTCGTGAAAGTTATTAAGGGATTACACAGAATTAACCGTTTTAGGGCAAAACGTCAATCAGAAATTCTACGCACAACGAAATTTGATCCCGTCAGGTGACCCCACATCAGAAAAATGTTTAACACATTCATGATTTATTTAAGAATAAATCATGACTGAGAAAAATCATGGCCCAAATAAACTTCGGCCGTGAAAAACTGGAATTTTCAGTTTTACGCGTTTTTACTCAGCCGTAACCCTAGCCTTTACCTGCACCGCATTTCTAAGATGATTTGAGCTTTCAACTTATTTAAATAAGTCAACATATTTTTCCCTCCTCCATTGACTAAAAATCATTCCTTGATTTTATAAATCATTCCTTGATTTTTAGGTTTCCGGTTTGATGTCTAAAAGACATTTAACACCAACCGACACCAGACTGAGCCCAGTCTAGACATTATAAATCATTTTAAATCATTTTTAGCATATTAGAAAAGTAACATTTTACTTTTCTTAGTTTTACGCAATATTCGTACATTTTACGTATTACGCGTTTTAGACCCGTGTTTCCAGCTTTTAGCAGGTTTTACCACCCAAATGGAACTTATCACCCATTTTATATTTTATTATGGGACTTATGAACATTTCTAACAATACTTTAAAGTTTCATAATTTTACGACACCCGGTTTTACGTTTTGAGGCCTAATCATTTACGGTTGGCATTTCCCGGAGTCAAAATTCACATAATATCTAGATTTTTATCAAGCCAAGCCACCTCAACCCCTTATCCTCTTGGAACCGCCTCTAGGGGGGGGAGTCACACCCTTGGTGGCTTGATCTCATGGCTTGATGTCTAGGATGCATACATGTGGATTTCTTAGCAAAATATCCTAAGTTTTCTAACCTCCTCATGGACCTATATATACTCTCTCCCTCTCTTCCCTTGGCCGGCCATCAAACACACCACAACACTCTCTCCTTAGCTTATTTCTTTCTAATTTGTTGCAAGGTTCAAGTGAAGTTCAAGTATAGAAACCCTAGATAGCTTATTTCTTACCAAAAATCTTCCAAACCCTAACATACTTGGTGTTTTCTCTTGAGTTTAAATCTACTCAATACACCTCAACCTTTATCATCTATCTTTCAAGAATACTAAGAGTAGAAAGGTTGCTTGAAGTAAAAGGGGTTGAAGCTTGTCAATCAAAGTCCATTTCCTTACTAGTTACTCCTTTCTTTAATTAGAAAGCCTAAAGTTGTAAGCCTAAACCTAACATGCTTCTTGTTTATTTATCATGTTCATCTCATTTATATGTTATTCTTGCTATATTATGTGTTGTAATTATGTCCATGATGAATCATGATGAGTAAAAGATGTTGTTGTAATGACTTATTGAAACAAGTTACTAAAACAAGCAAACTAGTGAATATCTTGGTATAACCTGATCAAAATGGTAAAAATTTTATATTGGATTATTACATATTACAGTAGAGGACTTAACAAGAAAACCATAGCAATTTGAACCACCTAAAAAGAGTAAACGAGTCAAAAGTTATGGCGATTTGAAGTTACCAAAGATTTCCGGCAAAACTGCCTAAATGTTTCTGTGATTTCTGTGACAGAACCTAAAACACGCAAAAAGAGGCCTTTCTGGTCCGATTCATGAAAAAGTTAAAACACGAAAGTTGTCCGGAATTATGTTTTCATTCAGGAACAAAGAGGCTCAAGCCTTGAAAACGCCTTCTGAGTGAGATATTTCTCAGTTTCTTAACAGCTATTTACATATTTTAAGTCACTAAGTTATTGTCATACTTTCAAAGGAATAAAAGGTATTATGACCTATAACCAAGACCCCCACCATGGCTAGAGCCAAGGTTGTGTAACATGACCTTGGAACAAGGACCAAAGGTCATGGCTAGGCCATGACGAAATGACCAAACCAACTTACAAAGGCGTAAACATGAAACAATGAAATTGGCGATAACATGAACAAGTAATTTGTATCTACTTCACCTAAAAGGAAACCATGAGATTTTACCAAGACAAATGGTCATACAAAACTTATGAATCAAACCCTAATAACAATCTTCATGTACCATAAACTTTCCTAAGTTTATCCAAATGTCGGATATGTAAAGTTTTCGGATCAAAACTTATATCTATATACTTTATCAACTACTACAATAGTAGGGAGCTTCATGTGAGGAGTTCATTACGTAAGCCGTCGAGATGAGTTGTGGATTTACGAGTTAAAGTGTCCTGGCTCCTCGAACGCTTACTAACATGACTTCTGAAATATGTTAGCCCGAACGGTAGTAAACGATATACCAAAACATACATGTTCATAAATCTTTCTTACAAAGACTTACAAATATACATCATACCTCATCATGGACTATAATGCAAGATATATATATAGGCACTCCGTTATATTCTTTACACAAATCCTAAGTCGCAACATTCTATTATAGGTTGCTCGTAGAAACCTACACGATCCAACCATCACCTTCGTTACTTGCTATTGTACTTAAGGTGAGTTCATAGCCCCACTTTACATTACTTTAATGTTTTATAAACCCTTGGGGGGAATATATGCTATTTCTAAACCGAACACAATGCTTTGAAACTGTATGCTGCCTGATTGTTTTATTATCACTAAGTACCTTCCTTGCCAAACCGAAATCCTTTATTATGAACCATTTAATCACTAGAAATAGTGAGCGCGAATATTAATAATAGGCCTATTGGGATTGACGAATCCCATTTGTATTGACTAAGTGCAAACAAATGCATTAATATTTGAGACATTAGGTATGACGGCAAAGTACCTACCTGGATAACTCCGCCGATCGATATTGGTAACCGTTAACGTTATGGTGTCATAAGCTTAGTAATGATAATACCTGTTTTGTTTTCCAAACATTGGTGTGAGCCTATAACTCACACTACCAACATATTGTGTTCAATCGATTTAACAAACTCTATGAATATCACTCAACCTTTGTGTTGACCTCTCAAGCATGTATTTCAGGTTCATGACGATCAAGGATGGCACGGAAGGACACGGATACTCAAGAGGGCTATAAATTTTATTATCATTCAAAACTCATTTATTATACATTGTAAACATGGAACCAATTGGGACCTCATTTTGAAATCTCTGATATTTATATAATTTGAATGATACATCTTTTAAAATGACTCAATTGGAGTTCGTTTTCTAGTATTGTGACTATTGTGCCGTCGAGTAACACCCAGTTTGAATTCCGCTGCATCCATGAATTGGGGGTGTTAAAGATTGGTACCAGAGCCATGGTTATAGAGAAACGGGTCTAATTGAGACCTAAACTATAACCGCAATTACAAACAAAAACATTTTATAGCCTTCCGCTCTCCGTGTCTTCCATCCTCCAGACGATTATGGACTTAGTAAGCATGTTATGTTACACAAACATATTAGTATATTCATATATACCCATTTTGAGCATTTCCCGTAGACATTTTTACGATACACACTTCTCACATTTCGAGCACTCCCCATAAACGATAGAATTATATTAACATTGTAATTCTTCTTATAGAAATCATGTGCGTACCCACTTCTCCCGATTATGTGCCCACTCTACCTAATAACTTCCAAGTATTACCACCCCCACCCGAGTTCGGATTTGACTTCGTAAATGCCTTTTCTTCTGATGACGAAGAAGAACCTTTCGAAGATTCAACCGACGAAGAAGACGATGAACCAATGCCAACTAATTTTACGATGAATATTTCTAATTATGTTGAACAAAATTATGTTGAGGCAGACTCCGAGGAGGATAATGAGTATGAATATGTACTAGAGCCATTACCACAACCACTATCACTTCCCTTCGATATCCCTACGTGTGATGATTTGGATCACTCATTATGGATCATACCTCGACCACCATTGATCCAACAAGAAAGTCAACATGAAAACTACAGCCTCTCAAACTTCATCGACTCATACCTTTATGACACACTAAACCAAGAAGTTGCCGATCAATCAGAGCTGCTCGGACCTTCTAACCCGCCATAGACTAGTGTGATGATACTAGTTATCTTTTGTACTACTATACTGATTAGACTCAGTTAGTTAATCCATGTAATAACTAGCGATAGTGAAAACGTTGTAATTACTAAACTGAAAGTATCAGTTAGTAAATTTTGAAGAAGCTTGTAATAAGTTTCGATTTTGTAAATCAACCAACGTTGTATGAATAAAACTTTTGTTTTATACTATCATGTGTTATGCCTTTAAATCTTCAAACCATAATTATTCTATCATTCCCCATCAAAAATCATGCTTATTTCACAACTCTCTACTCATGACATACCTTTTATATAATAGAATCATGGCGCCAACGAAGAAGACACCACCAACTATGACGCAAGCTGCCATCCGCAAACTTGTAAAGGACAGTATCAATGCAGCACTTATCACGGAGCGAGCAGCCATAGCAACACAGGCCGCAACAGCCACTAAAGCTACTAGAACTGCTAAAGCTGCAAGAGCTGCTGAAACTACTAGAACGGCCGAAGCTGTTCGAGTTGCTGCAACTACCATCAATACCAGAGGACCAAACCCATCCGGTCCTCCAGTAATAAATATTGATCCGGTATATAAGAGCTGCACATTCAACGGTTATTTAAATTGCCAACCCACAAATTACAAAGGTACTAATGGAGCTGTAAATTTTAACCCCTGGTTTGAAAAAGCGGAGTTAGTAGTATTGATCAACAAATGCACCGAGAATGAGAAAGTTCAACATGCCACCGGTCCACTATTGGATGAAGCATTATCATGGTGGAATTTAGTATCTCAACCAATGGACATCCAAAATGATTATAAGCTTTCTGGGGATAACATAAAGAAAGAGTATTTCCCTCACAATGAAATGCCGTTAAAGGAACCATGTTGTCATCCAGAAGTAGAATTTTGGAACCATGTTGTTAAAGGAACCGACATCCTAAGTTACAACCGCCGATTCCATGAATTGAGGATACTATGCCCAACGATGGTTTCAACAAATGAGAAACTGTTAGAAGAATATATCTGGGGACTCCCACCAAGCATACAAGGGAACATGATTACGTCTAGTCCCAAAACACTTGATGAGGCTATGCGGATGTCTCGCAGCCTCATGGATCAGGTGGTGCAGACAGCGGAAACCCAAAGACAAAACTTCAACAACTCCAACAACAATAACAATAGAACCAACAACAACAAGCGACCATGGGATGGTAACCATGGAAGTAACAACCAAAACAACAACAACAACCATCATAACCATCAAAACAAAAGACAAGAGGCTGCAACGGCTTATGTGGCTGCACCAATTAGAAGCACAGGGTATATCGGGAATGCTCCACTATGCAATGAGTGTAAATTCCATCACTCTGGTCCTTGCCCCGCCAAGTGCAACAAATGCCAAAAGCCAGGACATCTTGCCAGAGATTGTAGAGGCAAGGCTGTAGCTACCGGTAGCAACGCACAACCAATAGTTATATGCTTCGGGTGTGGAGAAAGTGGTCATTACAGGAACAGATGTCCCCAACAGCCAAGGCCAACAAGTTGAAGACATCCAATGG
Organism: Artemisia argyi; assembly: GCA_030686995.1. NCBI lineage: Eukaryota > Viridiplantae > Streptophyta > Magnoliopsida > Asterales > Asteraceae > Artemisia > Artemisia argyi. The sequence continues at coordinate 181,415,582 of CM060686.1, forward strand.
AAAGCATATATGATAAGAGAAGAAGAAGCTTATCAGAATCTCAACAACACTGCAGAACGATGAAGTTTAGAACTTAGCAGTCATATTTATTTATGCACTCTGTTGTACTACGTGTATGTCATCCCTAGTAATGGGAGTTTTATGACTTAAGAATATTTATTGTTCAATAAACGACTCTTTGTGATAATTCTCATCTATTGTACTTTCTATCTCCAAACCAATTTGATTGTTTAGCAGACTATTACCATTCTATGAGACTTACTCAGTTATCTTATAAACCATCCAACAAATTTTACTTCAAGCTATTTTGTTAACACTTTATTGTTTCACATCATGTTACTCCAAGATATTCTACCACCATCTTAGAAAAATCACTTCGTTGATACCACCCTATACATCGATATCATGCCTTCATTTCCAACTTTCATCATAAACCACTAAATCTCAACATACCAAAATGAAGAACACAAACCTTCTTAACCTTCTCACCATCATCATCTTCACAACCCTTAATCCCACAAGCTCACTTTCTGATCTTGATGCACTTTTAAAGCTCAAATCATCCTTAGTTACACCATGAGCACTCTCATCAGCTTTACAAAAATTAAATACCATCTAAAACTTTTAAGAAAAACAATACTACGTAACTAAACCAAACATCACATTATCGGTCCTAAATTATACATAGCCTGATCACCTATGTCTAATTCAGGAGGGATCATGTTATGCTGGGAGCAGTCACCTATATGTTTTCTTAGAAACAAACTTCTCACTTATAATTCTAAGACAAATTTCGTGTGAAATTCATGAAGTATTCATCCGATAGAGTACGACAATTAATCACTCTTACTCTACCTTTCCCCCCTAAAAGTAAACCTCATCCTACGCCATACCCTGAGCCGAAAGGAACGGGTTGAACCACTATGAGTCCGAGCCTTAGTTTTAAACCATAAATTCAAACTTTCCTGCTCAAATCCTTCACGTTCAAGCTGAGGCAGTGAAAGAAGACATCCAAAAAAAAAAAAAAAAAAAAAAGTTGGATGGCATGATACAGAAGAAATTTGAAACCCGTTCAGATAAAACTCTATGCTTCCAAGGTCGAAGTTGGTTACCACTTTATGGTGGCCTACGAGACTTGTTCATACATGAATCTCACAAGTCCAAATACTCCATACATCCAAGATCTGATAAGATGTATCATGATCTTAAACTACTCTATTGGTGGCCAAACATGAAAGCCGATATTGCAACATACGTTAGCAAATGTCTTACATGCTCCAATGTAAAAACCGAACATCAAAAACCATCCGGTCCATTGCAACAACCAAAGATTCCTATGTGGAATTGGGAAAGAGTTACTATGGACTTCATTATCAAGCTCCCAAAGACATCAAGCGGTTATGACTCCATCTGGGTCATAGTTGATTGTCTCACAAAATCCGCACACTTTATAACAATCAAAGAGACTTACAAAATGGAACAACTTACTCGACTGTACGTCAAAGAAATAGTCTCAAGACATGGTACATCGATATCCATCATATCGGACCGAGATAGTAGATTTACTTCCAAATTTCTGGCAGTCACTCCAGGACACCTTTGGAACAAATCTAGACATGAGTACAGCGTATCATTCTCAGACCAATGGTCAGAGTAAACGAAACATTCAAACACTTGAAGACATGCTTCGAGCTTGTATAATAGACTTTGGAAAAGGATGGGATACTCATCTACCATTAGTCGAATTTTCCTACAATAACAGCTATCATACAAGTATTAAAGCAGCTTCATTTGAAGCACTTTGCGGTCGAAAATGTCGTTCACCTGCTTGTTGAGCTGAAGTGGGAGAAATTCAATTCACTGGACCAGAACTCATTCGAGAAACAACGGATAAGATTGTACAAATCGGAAGTCGACTACAAATCGCAAGAGATCGACAGAAAAGTTATGCCGACACACGACGCAGACCCCTAGAATTCCAAGTCGGAGATAGGGTTATGCTAAAGGTATCGCCTTGGAAAGGCTTGATATGATTCGGTAAACAAGGAAAAACTAAACCCAAGATACATCGGACCATTCAAAATCCTAGCCAGGGTTGGCCCTGTGGCGTACAGACTTGAGCTTTCATCAGAACTCAGTAGTGTACACCCCACTTTCCATGTATCTAAAGAAATGCTTGTCAGATGAATCACTCGTGATTCCACTCAATGAAATTCAACTCAATGACGATCTTCAATTTATTGAGGAACCCGTAGAAATCATGGACCGTGAGGTCAAATAACTCCATCAAGCCGTATTCCGATTGTCAATGTTCGTTGGAACTCACGACGTGGTCCTGAATACACATAGAAACGAGGGGACCAGATACGTAAGAAATACCCACACCTTTTTACCAACGAAGCTTCTACCTCCAACGCTAATTGATCTCCGGGACGGAGCTCTCATATGGGGTGGAGACTGTAACAATTCGCAATTTCAGGTTAATTTCTATTTTCGGAAATTTTTACTATTCATGTTACTATTCATTTCTTTCTGAAATTTTCCCGAAAGTTGATTTTTATTTCATATTCTCGAGTGATAAATCATTTCCATGGCAAGTTAAATGTTTGACACTCGTCAGATCATTTTCGTGAAAGTTATTAAGGGATTACACAGAATTAACCGTTTTAGGGCAAAACGTCAATCAGAAATTCTACGCACAACGAAATTTGATCCCGTCAGGTGACCCCACATCAGAAAAATGTTTAACACATTCATGATTTATTTAAGAATAAATCATGACTGAGAAAAATCATGGCCCAAATAAACTTCGGCCGTGAAAAACTGGAATTTTCAGTTTTACGCGTTTTTACTCAGCCGTAACCCTAGCCTTTACCTGCACCGCATTTCTAAGATGATTTGAGCTTTCAACTTATTTAAATAAGTCAACATATTTTTCCCTCCTCCATTGACTAAAAATCATTCCTTGATTTTATAAATCATTCCTTGATTTTTAGGTTTCCGGTTTGATGTCTAAAAGACATTTAACACCAACCGACACCAGACTGAGCCCAGTCTAGACATTATAAATCATTTTAAATCATTTTTAGCATATTAGAAAAGTAACATTTTACTTTTCTTAGTTTTACGCAATATTCGTACATTTTACGTATTACGCGTTTTAGACCCGTGTTTCCAGCTTTTAGCAGGTTTTACCACCCAAATGGAACTTATCACCCATTTTATATTTTATTATGGGACTTATGAACATTTCTAACAATACTTTAAAGTTTCATAATTTTACGACACCCGGTTTTACGTTTTGAGGCCTAATCATTTACGGTTGGCATTTCCCGGAGTCAAAATTCACATAATATCTAGATTTTTATCAAGCCAAGCCACCTCAACCCCTTATCCTCTTGGAACCGCCTCTAGGGGGGGGGGAGTCACACCCTTGGTGGCTTGATCTCATGGCTTGATGTCTAGGATGCATACATGTGGATTTCTTAGCAAAATATCCTAAGTTTTCTAACCTCCTCATGGACCTATATATACTCTCTCCCTCTCTTCCCTTGGCCGGCCATCAAACACACCACAAAACTCTCTCCTTAGCTTATTTCTTTCTAATTTGTTGCAAGGTTCAAGTGAAGTTCAAGTATAGAAACCCTAGATAGCTTATTTCTTACCAAAAATCTTCCAAACCCTAACATACTTGGTGTTTTCTCTTGAGTTTAAATCTACTCAATACACCTCAACCTTTATCATCTATCTTTCAAGAATACTAAGAGTAGAAAGGTTGCTTGAAGTAAAAGGGGTTGAAGCTTGTCAATCAAAGTCCATTTCCTTACTAGTTACTCCTTTCTTTAATTAGAAAGCCTAAAGTTGTAAGCCTAAACCTAACATGCTTCTTGTTTATTTATCATGTTCATCTCATTTATATGTTATTCTTGCTATATTATGTGTTGTAATTATGTCCATGATGAATCATGATGAGTAAAAGATGTTGTTGTAATGACTTATTGAAACAAGTTACTAAAACAAGCAAACTAGTGAATATCTTGGTATAACCTGATCAAAATGGTAAAAATTTTATATTGGATTATTACATATTACAGTATAGGACTTAACAAGAAAACCATAGCAATTTGAACCACCTAAAAAGAGTAAACGAGTCAAAAGTTATGGCGATTTGAAGTTACCAAAGATTTCCGGCAAAACTGCCTAAATGTTTCTGTGATTTCTGTGACAGAACCTAAAACACGCAAAAAGAGGCCTTTCTGGTCCGATTCATGAAAAAGTTAAAACACGAAAGTTGTCCGGAATTATGTTTTCATTCAGGAACAAAGAGGCTCAAGCCTTGAAAACGCCTTCTGAGTGAGATATTTCTCAGTTTCTTAACAGCTATTTACATATTTTAAGTCACTAAGTTATTGTCATACTTTCAAAGGAATAAAAGGTATTATGACCTATAACCAAGACCCCCACCATGGCTAGAGCCAAGGTTGTGTAACATGACCTTGGAACAAGGACCAAAGGTCATGGCTAGGCCATGACGAAATGACCAAACCAACTTACAAAGGCGTAAACATGAAACAATGAAATTGGCGATAACATGAACAAGTAATTTGTATCTACTTCACCTAAAAGGAAACCATGAGATTTTACCAAGACAAATGGTCATACAAAACTTATGAATCAAACCCTAATAACAATCTTCATGTACCATAAACTTTCCTAAGTTTATCCAAATGTCGGATATGTAAAGTTTTCGGATCAAAACTTATATCTATATACTTTATCAACTACTACAATAGTAGGGAGCTTCATGTGAGGAGTTCATTACGTAAGCCGTCGAGATGAGTTGTGGATTTACGAGTTAAAGTGTCCTGGCTCCTCGAACGCTTACTAACATGACTTCTGAAATATGTTAGCCCGAACGGTAGTAAACGATATACCAAAACATACATGTTCATAAATCTTTCTTACAAAGACTTACAAATATACATCATACCTCATCATGGACTATAATGCAAGATATATATATAGGCACTCCGTTATATTCTTTACACAAATCCTAAGTCGCAACATTCTATTATAGGTTGCTCGTAGAAACCTACACGATCCAACCATCACCTTCGTTACTTGCTATTGTACTTAAGGTGAGTTCATAGCCCCACTTTACATTACTTTAATGTTTTATAAACCCTTGGGGGGAATATATGCTATTTCTAAACCGAACACAATGCTTTGAAACTGTATGCTGCCTGATTGTTTTATTATCACTAAGTACCTTCCTTGCCAAACCGAAATCCTTTATTATGAACCATTTAATCACTAGAAATAGTGAGCGCGAATATTAATAATAGGCCTATTGGGATTGACGAATCCCATTTGTATTGACTAAGTGCAAACAAATGCATTAATATTTGAGACATTAGGTATGACGGCAAAGTACCTACCTGGATAACTCCGCCGATCGATATTGGTAACCGTTAACGTTATGGTGTCATAAGCTTAGTAATGATAATACCTGTTTTGTTTTCCAAACATTGGTGTGAGCCTATAACTCACACTACCAACATATTGTGTTCAATCGATTTAACAAACTCTATGAATATCACTCAACCTTTGTGTTGACCTCTCAAGCATGTATTTCAGGTTCATGACGATCAAGGATGGCACGGAAGGACACGGATACTCAAGAGGGCTATAAATTTTATTATCATTCAAAACTCATTTATTATACATTGTAAACATGGAACCAATTGGGACCTCATTTTGAAATCTCTGATATTTATATAATTTGAATGATACATCTTTTAAAATGACTCAATTGGAGTTCGTTTTCTAGTATTGTGACTATTGTGCCGTCGAGTAACACCCAGTTTGAATTCCGCTGCATCCATGAATTGGGGGTGTTACACGGTTCAACATTTTTCACTTGCTTTTTAGCATATCCTTGTTGCATTTTTGAAAGTTGTTTTTATTGAACTCGTTCTTGACACGTTTCCAAAACGTGTAGCCCGGTTGTGCACGACCAACTTTTGGATCCTCAGTAACGACAACGTAACACTCTGCAAGTAGTTTTTCCTCAATTGCAAGGTAGTCGCAGACACGTCATCATCGGAAAGTTCTTCGATTTTTTTTCTTGCCTTACGTTTACCACGACTTGTGGGTGTGGGTTTTTGTGGAGACGTAGGTGCTTCGGATACATCATTTGTATCGATGTGGGTATGCGAAGATTGAGAGGGCGGTTGAGTTAGTTGGCCGAATTGTAGGTTTTAGAAATTGGTATTTAGCATTTGTTGGTTTCGTTGCCAATATAAAAATGCTTGATGTTGTTGGTGAAGTTCATCCTCTGGCAAGCTGAGAGGGTTAGGCAAACGGTTTTGTGATGAAGAAGAACCCGCATTCGGGTTTGATAACCTCACGTTTGGGTTATTGAAACCCATTAGGTTCAAGAAACTCTCATCATTATTGAAACCCAACATCTTTTTTTTTTTTTTTTTTTTTTTTTTTTTTTTTTTTTTTTGTGTGTGCAATTAGAAGTTTATATACAGGATTTTGAGTTGTGAAAGTGTAAGAATAAAGGTGTGTATTAGTTAGTATTTATAGTGTTAAAAAAAGGTTTTGATTTTTTTAACCATTTGAAATACTAGCGGGGATGTTTTGTAATTTTTATTATTATTATTATTATTATTATTATTATTATTATTATTATTATTATTATTATTATTATTATTATTATTATTATTATTATTATTATTATTATTATTCATAGCTAATAACGTGCGTTGTGGTAGTAACATTGAGGGCAATGCCCCAACGCAAAACAAACCTTTGGTATCAGAACTTGGCTCTAACGTGCGTTATGGCATTGCCACATAGGAATAACGCGGGGACGATGTTAATATACCAAGGGCTCTAATCCTTAGGCCATCCAGAGTGATGGGTGACCAGCTCATCAATAATGCCAAGTGGATGGTGACTACCAAAACGAAAGTGAGATGTCACGCTCAAATTGCATAAGTTTGGTGACCGGCTCACCAAAGTGAGGTGCAAAAACGTGGGATATTTAGTGTAGTATATTTGTATAAAATAAGTATTTTAATTAAAGGTGAGGGGAGGTGACCAAAACGGGTGAAAGATGACTGAAAATAAGAGGAGATAAAAGCTGATGTGGCGCTGACATGAATGATGAGCCGATCACCACCACTCCCTTTAGCCTTATAGCACAAGGTGCAGACAACAAGCTTCATCTCCTCATTCGGGTCCCACGTGTGCCACATCACCCAACACCTCTTCACAACAAACCCCCTTCTCACCAAACAACAAATCTCAACTTCTTCATTAGGACCCAACATCTTACACCTTTATTTTTTTATTCATTTCATTTAATAACCCCCTCCTCACAAAACCCTCTCACAAAACCCAACGTACACAAGCTAACTTTTTGTCAGGCAATATCCTCGCCGTGCCCACGAAGAACCTCCCAACGGCGAAGAACGGCAAAGGGTTCGTGGTGTTGCGAAGAGGAACGGCTCGCCGTTGGATCCTCCACGTAGGAACGGCGAGCTGTGTTTTTACACTGCACCGTGTGCTCTTATATTTGTCAAAGCAGCAAGTTTTATTATAGAACAGTATTGTACTAACAAGTACTATACCTATAACTCTAGCCATTTCATATGCCATTTCACATTACTAACTTCATAAAAGCGATGAATACATTGTCAAAATGATGTCATGGGACACCACAACAATTCCAACTTCTTGCGGTCATACAGTTGTTTAAAAATCAAAAGTTGCACTAGAAGGGTAATTTCCTGATTTCACAAGTTTGCAAGGTCATCTTGTAATTTTGGGTTTGCTTTTAAAAGAATTGACTAAAATAAATTTTCCACATTTACTCGGCATTTATGATACAACTCCTACAACTACTAACAATTAGAGATATCATCTCACCTACTATAACAAATACCCTAATTTCGTATATGCTAAAATTTTCTTGTACAAAAACGGTTCAAAGGTGCCTTATTAGTCAAAAGCTTGTAACTATAGTAAATAAAACATATTGGCTATGTTTGGCGACAGGTAGCAGTAAGCAGTAGCAATAAGCAGCAAGCTGTAGCAGTAAGCAATAACAGTAAGCAGTAGTTGCTTGTTTAAAAAACGTGTTTGGTAACGTAGCTGTAGTTGTAATTATAAAATGTAAAATTACGAAAAAGGGCATATACTTATGAATGAATGTTATTTTTTAAGGGTAAATTGGTAATATTAAAAGTAAAACGCTAGCGGTATATTGGAAAACTTCTTTAAGAAGCATTAAGATTGCAAGCTTTTGAGGTGTTGCTAAACGCTAGTAGCAGTGTTGGCAAACAAGCATTAAGACTGGAACGCTTGTCGCTTGTCGCTTACCGCTCTTAAACTCTTCCAAAAAGGTGTTGCCAAACATGACCATTATGTCTCAAATTCAGTTCCCGCTAGAAGCAAACAACTTTAAAATGATTGCAACGTCACGTGAACTTTTTCAGATAGAGAGTGCTTTGTTTGTCTAAAAGGTCATCACTAAAATGCAACATGTGTCATGTTCAGTTTTTGTTATGTGCAACAAACAACTCTTACATGTCGCGACAATCTCACTTAATCCAGCCAAAAAGATTATATTTAATCTCTATTGCTTATGTATGTTCCTTCTTAAAACTTAAAATGACTTAAAATTAAGTAATGTTAATGAACAATTATACCTTTAATTAAAAATAATAACAACATCTACTACTAAATTAATTTTTTAAATATATATAAGTTTTTTTAAACGACAATCTTTTCACACCCTATACCACCCATCTCACAAATGTCTCCAGCGAGGCTTGAACTCACAACTTCTAGGTGTGGACAACTCACGTACCACTAGACCAAAGGCATTAGGTTTTGTTAAATATTGTTTAATCAACTCACGTACCTCTAGACCAAATGTGTTAGGTTTTTTTTTTTTTTTTTAAAACATTCTTTAATAGTTACACTTTTATCATTTTTTTTGTTTTTAACCATAGACATTTTCTTCTCGCAATAACTACAAACTGAACCTGTAATTTTTCCATTAATAGTCAAACCAAAATCATGATTTCACGTTTGACACTATACATCATCACTTTACGCAGATATTCGTTTAAATAGTCCTAAAAAAAAAAAAAAAAAAAAAAAAAAGTTAGGAGAAATGTATAGCATTGTATTTACTACTCATAACTTAAAAATTACTCATTCATTCATTCAAGTCACATCCCACCCGAAATTTTTTTATAATCACACAAAACCCTCTATCTTTCTTATACTACATTTCTTTTATAATTATAATTATTAATAATAATCATTGCAAAAATTAAATTAAAAAAAAAAAACCCATTAATAAATCTTGGTACCATCATCATCATCATTACCATCATTTATAATCACAAACACACACACACATTCATAATCCCCCTTTAATCTCATCAACCAATTTTAGGGTTTCATTTCTTAGATCTACAATTGGTACATATTTGTTTTTTTATTTCATTTTTGCCCTTATTACTATTCGATTTGTTAATATTATTGATTATTTTATAAAAAAAAAATAGGTTTAATTGTATCTGCATTGTGTGTGTAATTTGTTAGGTTTTGATCTGCATGTTTGTGATCGTTTCGGTATTTAATCGGTACGTATTTCGATCATTTTTGCGTTGATATGTTGGTTATCTGCATTGTTTAATTTAGGGATTTTTTGTGGATTTTTTGTTGTGGATTGTTAGGTTTTGATCTGAATGCGATTGATTGAAGTTTGTTTAGGTATGTGTTGTTTGCGGTGATTGGATTAGAATTACGTAGGGATGGAATTTGAATTTAAATTGGTTTTAATTTATGAAAAACGGTAAACGGAGGCTTTGTAGGGAAAGGCGAGCCTTTTATGTGGCCATTCTAAAATGTTCACTTGGCGAGGTTTGAACCCGAGACTTTTGGGATGCGTTACCGCTAATGTAATTCACAGTTTATATACTAGTAAAAGTTACCCCCTTTTTTTTTTAACTAAACAAAAACAAACCAAAAGAAGTAAAAAAATTGAAGGGTATAGTAGCGAAAAATTCAAATTTTTTGGCATGCGTAAGAATGGAAACCTCGTCAATTGCTTCAAAAGTAAAAAATGCAACCACTATGCTAGCATGTATGTTAGTCCTAAGACATCTTAAGGTGGCTTGAAGGTCTCAGAAGAGACCCGGGTTCAAACCTCGCTAGGTGAATATAAGGAAAAATTACGGAAACAGCCATGGGAATACTGGTTAGGCTGCGTACATCTGAGCCAAAAAAGGGCTTGACTTTCCTGGGTAGCCTCGGGACAAAAGGTCACTAATTCATTGAATGGTGTCAAACATATAAATAGGAATGTGAATGATGATAAAGTATTTGGTGGATCTAGTATTACTTGTTTTTATGTTTAAAGGGATGTGTCTGATTGGTTTTGTTTGATTGTGTTGTGGCAGAAGTAATTTTTAGGGGTAAAATTGGAAGATAAGTTGGCTCCTCAACGCAGATCACAGCGCCACATGGGCGGCCAGATGCAACAGAGAAATGCAACTTCTCTGTATGATCAACCTGCGGACAATGCAGGTGGTCCTGCTAGTGATGCTGGAGATGCCGTGATGGCAAGATGGCTTCAGTCTGCAGGTTTACAGCATCTGGCCTCACCTGTGGCGGCAAATAATGGAAATGATCAACGCCATCTGCCGAATCTTCTCATGCAGGTATATCTGAAATTTAGCATAGGCTGAAGTGCTGAACTATTCACTGGATGATGTTGAGTATGGGCTTGTAACCAAATCTCTTTGTACATTGTACTATTGTGTGTTTTCTTTTCTCATTAAAGTTGCGGGATTTGTATAGAAGGGAACTTAGATGTTTGTCTAATGTCATAAGTAATTAAACATGTTAATTTAATATGTCTTTAACTCCTTAAGAAATTTTGTCTGTATTTATCTTGTGAATCTTTATTGTTTGGTTATGTTTTATGTTTAATGTGTCATCTTGTACTTCTGTTTGCAGGGCTATGGAGCACAATCTGCTGAAGAGAAGCAAAGGCTTTTCAAACTAATGAGAAACCTAAATTTTAATGGTGAATCTGGTTCTGAGCCTTTCTCTCCGACAGCCCAAGGTTCTGGAGGAATTGGTGCATCGGATGGTTACTATTCTCCTGATTTCAGGGGTGATTTTGGAGCAGGGCTATTGGATTTGCATGCTATGGATGACACCGAGCTTCTTACAGAGGTATGGATCTCATGTTACCTGCTATATATAGCTTTATGTAAATTAAACTATGTCGGGGTCAGAATGGCCGCATTCCCTTTCATAAATCTTGCAGTTGTTACGAGTCTATTGACTTGATTCTGAAAGCATTAGTTATTACACCGTGATTGGAGTCTCTGTAGAAATTGTTTTACGTATGCTAGATGTTAAATTTTTTTGGCCATCTGTCATGTATATTGAGGATCTTTGGACTTTCTACTGATGAAGATAAAACTTGAACGAACTAGTATTCAAATGGGCCATAGGAACCACCAGTTTGTGTTTCACATTGGAGGATGCATTTATACCTAAATTTCTGGAAGTATTAACATCATGTTACTTTGCTTAATTCTGTGATCCCTGATAATCTCTTTGGAATTAGCCTTTTAGAATCATAATACCATGTTATTTTGTGGGGGTAACTAGTTTAATAGAACCAAATATTGTGTATGTTGCATATCCTGTGAAAGAATACCAGTTTTGCTTCCTTGTAAATTTCTATGGAGTCTGGTTAGAAAGTTAATTTCTCAATAATGTGTGTTGACCATGATGAGGAAATAATAAATATATACATCTTTGATGGTATAAAATATCTTAAACAATATTCATTATAAAAAGAAACACACACATATATTTAAGTAGTCTGATTATATGGATTACTGCTTTATCACGATGATAACATTGAGTACTCGCTGGTGCTCCTATCCCAAGCCACCATAAGAAGCTCACTGCTGTTATGTTTGCATGTATAAAGAGCGATGATCGTGTTTGTGTTCACTATGTAGTATTTTCTTAGAAGCTCCCTTTTTTACCCACTTGTTCTGCAGTTGGTAAGGGAACATTAAGAATCAAGAGAAATAGTATACCCTTTCACATCTAGAACTTCGTAAGGTTAGAGATAAAGAACATTTTACAAACACAGTTGACCTGTCCACTTTATGTGCAATAGTTAATAATACATTGAAGCTAACATTTCAGACAAGATGGTTGTTAAAACCAATTACATTCTTCTAGATTCTTAGGTATAACAACCTTTTAATGTTCATATGTATCTGCTCATAAGGGTTTTTTTTATTTTATTTATTTATTATTATTTTTTTTTATTTTGGGTGTGTGTGTGTGTGTGTTGTATTATTTTATTTTTATAGCAATCTAGTATGTACTATCAGCTGTAATTGTAAATAAATATATATGGTATTGTCAGTATGAATACATGTCCCTCACATAGTTTTTTTTATGCATTTGGTGACACATTTTTAACACTTCTATTCGATTTCTTTTCACCAGAATGTTATGTCAGAGCCATTTGAGCAATCTCCTTTTCTAGCTACTACTAGATCAGTTGACAATGAGCATGATGTCCAGCCCAACCGGCAGCAAAGTGGACAAACAAATGTAGATGCTTCTTATGGATTGCCGACACTTGAAAAAGAAAGCAGTTCAAGAGAAAATAATGTGGCTAAGATTAGAGTTGTGGTAAGTAGCTCCCCTCTTCTGTGTGGTCATTTATAGCATTTTCTACACATGTGCATTTTATCACATATAATACTTATTAAGTGTATTATGTATCTTGCTTATGGTTACACTTTGGAATGACCAAAATTGGAAGTGATTGACTGTTAGGTAAATATGACACTCATGTTATTTGAATGATTTCAATTTTCTGCTATCTTTCGAATTAAAATAAAAATACCAGAATCATCTATTTGGGCCCTTGCCATCTTTCTTGTCAAGTATTTAGCCACCTTTTTGCCCCGCCATCCCAATATAATAAACTAGTAAAGCAATTACAATACGATCTGTTTAGGTTTCCTTATTCTTGAAAGTATTACACGGTTCAAATTGTTTGTTGGAGTAGAAAGAATTAATTAAATTGGTGGTTATATCAGGTGCGTAAAAGACCACTAAATAAGAAGGAACTTTCTCGCAAGGAGGATGATGTTGTGAGCGTATCTGACAACAGTCTAACTGTCCATGAACCCAAGTTAAAGGTTCGGACATATTTTAATTTGTAATCATTGTGATTTTCCCTGATAATAGGAAATAAGTTGTTTAATTCTGAAAGGTCGACCTGACTGCATATGTGGAGAGGCACGAGTTCTGTTTTGATGCTGTTCTTGATCAACAAGTAACTAATGATGAGGTATGCCTCCACAAAATGATCTAGAAGTTGTATTATCTTTTTTTCTTTTCGAAATAAGAGTAGTATCATCTTTTTTTCTTTTCGAAATAAGCATTTCATGCAATGCAACCGATGTTGTGCAGTACTTATTTTTTAATAAGTTGACGAGTGTGCTGAATAGCCCCAGTTGGTTTTTCCTATTATATACTTAAATTTGTCTATCAATTGAAACAGGTGTATCGTGAAACTGTACAGCCGATCATTCCTACCATTTTTCAGCGGACCAAAGCAACTTGCTTTGCTTATGGTCAGACAGGTAGGTATATTAGAGTACGGGGCCGTTTGATAAAATAAAATGATTTAGCGCTGAATCATTTATCGTCCTGAATGATTCACATACTCTGTGTGAACATGCTTCTCAATAAAAATAGGGCGTTTACTAACTGTGCTGAATGAAGGATATAAATAACATAAAATTACCACTTTAACCTTATCCATAATTCGAAACTAATGATAAATAAGACACCTCATGCATAATTCGAAACTAATGATAAATATGACGTCTAATTGAAATGGTAACATAGACAGTAATGTATTTTCATTGATTTGTTGTAAATCAAAATATAATTTTTTATATCCTATCTATAAAAATCTGATAATCTACTTTTCTTCTTGTATTTTAAAACTTCATCATTGATTGAAAATAATGTAAAATTTAAGAGTTTACTCTATCCACGTCAAACAATAGCATCCATTAAAAAAATAGTTAAACTTTAATGCACATCAAATAAGAGGGCAATATTGAGAAAACTTGGCTGCTGAATGAGAGTGCATGTCCACAGTCAAGAATGGATAAGAACTAAATGGAATGGTACAGCGCATGGAAATTAAGCTAACAAACAAACTCATCGCTGACCGATTCAAAATTTCCACTGAATTATGCCATTCAAAGGCTATCAAACAACCCCTACATCAGCATTCATTTCATATAAAGTTAGCAACAGGAGGGTTGAGTTCAGTCATTAATTAGTTTTTTTCTTTCTGCTTGCTTATTTCGTTATAAGTCAGTTGATATCAAGATGTTTCACTGGTCTTTTGATTTGCAGGAAGTGGTAAGACTTATACGATGCAACCCTTACCTCTTAGAGCTGCAGAAGATCTTGTCAGATTATTACATCATCCAACTTACCGTAATCAAAAGTTCAAGTTATGGCTTAGTTACTTTGAGATCTATGGTGGAAAGCTTTATGATCTTTTAAGTGATAGAAAGTGGGTACTCTTTTCCTTTATCAGGAAATATGTAGTTTTTTTGGTTGAAACTTGATGCTTATCTCAACTATATGTTTCATGAATAGGAAACTTTGCATGAGAGAAGATGGACGACAACAAGTTTGCATTGTTGGATTGCAAGAATTTGAAGTTCTAGATGTACAGATTGTTAAAGAATACATTGAAAGGGGAAGTGCTTCTAGAAGTACTGGTTCTACTGGGGCTAATGAGGAGTCTTCAAGATCACATGCAATATTACAGCTAGTTGTGAAAAAGCACAATGAGGTAAAGGATACCAGACGGAATTATAATAATAATAATAATAATGATGCCAACGAGTCCAAGGGTGGGAAGGTTGTCGGGAAAATCTCCTTCATTGATCTTGCTGGCAGTGAAAGAGGTGCTGATACAACTGATAATGATCGACAAACACGGTAATGTGCACGTATGGAAGATAAGTTTATTTTTAATTAATTTTTGTTTTAAATGTTACCCTTTTGACCCGTTAATCAATTAAATGCTCCCTTGATTTTGCCATTTGTCATCATCACATTATTAGGTTAGTGTTTTGGTATACCAATTAGTCTTACCAATCATTTCTCATATGAATTATATTTATCCATCACAGGATGGAAGGTGCTGAAATTAATAAGTCTCTTTTGGCTCTTAAGGAGTGCATTCGTGCACTTGACAATGACCAGCTTCATATTCCATTTCGAGGGAGCAAGCTAACTGAAGTTCTTCGTGATTCATTTGTCGGAA
Source organism: Artemisia argyi (assembly GCA_030686995.1). Classification (NCBI taxonomy): domain Eukaryota; kingdom Viridiplantae; phylum Streptophyta; class Magnoliopsida; order Asterales; family Asteraceae; genus Artemisia; species Artemisia argyi. The sequence goes on from CM060686.1 coordinate 181,431,024, forward strand.
ACTCAAGGACTGTTATGATATCCTGCATATCGCCAAATGCTGGTTCTTGTGAGCACACTCTCAATACTTTGAGATATGCTGATAGGTATGCTTTTTTTTTTTTTTTTTTTCATTTAATTTTTATTTATCACTTTCTTTTTGCATACTCTTGCGTCCTTAACTTCAAATAAATTGTAATAAACAGAGTTAAAAGTCTTTCAAAAAGTGGAAACTCCAAAAAAGATCAAGTTGGAAGTTCACAAACAACTAATAAAGACTCTTCATCAGCAAGCATGTTATATTCTGCTGATGGAGATGACATTTACGAGCGACAACAAGAACCAAAAGTTATGGATACAGGTAAAAGAGGTGTACAAAGAGAGAATGTCTCGTACAATGCCACATCTGATTATGAAAAACAACCTCCTCCAAGCTCTTCAAATTATGCCTTCAACAATCGGGATGACAGTGGGCAGGCGTCTGGCCTAGATAAGGAGAAAGTTGATTCAAAAAGTGCATTCAGTCTTTCAAGCAATCAGAAAACATACTCGATGCCAAATTCTGTTGATACAGAAGAAACGGTGCAAAAGGTATCACCGCCACGAAGAAAAAATTACAGAGAAGAAAGATCAGAAAAGGTTAGTAACTGGCAGAAGAAGGATAATGGTGATGAAAAACCTGAGCGAAGCGGTTGGTCAAAAAGAGATGGTACTAATACCGATCTTCCAACTGTTGGTAATAAGCAACAAGGAGCAAGTATTTCCAATGCTAGTTACATGGCATCAAAACAGTCGGAACCTGAGCAGCTTCATGATGAGAATGTCAATGAAATACTTGAGGTAGGCAGTCAATATATCATTAACGTATTTTGATCAAGTTCAACTGTATATCTATGTGGTATTAGCTGCAATGTTAATTGACCTGATGATATTGTAGGAAGAAGAAGCTCTAATTGCGGCGCACAGGAAAGAGATTGAAGATACAATGGAGATAGTGCGTGAGGTAAGTGATAAATTTTATTGTTCCTACTTTACGTCCAAATTTTGTTTATATGTTTCTACTTATCCGTGCATTTAATTTGTCATTGCGTAACGTTAGAGTAAATCAAAGAATGAAACAATGAATGTACACTAGACTCTATTTAGGGTAGTGATCCACTGCATATTTGTACTTTATATGCGTAAAACTCTAATGTCCCTACTTTCCCTAAACCAGGAAATGAAATTACTGGCAGAAGTTGACAAACCAGGTAGCCTTATTGACAACTACGTGACTCAGCTGAGTTTTGTGCTCTCACGCAAAGCAGCAAGTCTCGTTAGCCTCCAAGCTCGCCTTGCCAGATTCCAGCACCGACTCAAAGAGCAGGAAATTCTGAGCCGTAAGAGAGTACCGCGTTAATACGAACAAGATACAGCTGCCTTGTAAGCTCACCTTTTCCCTGTTGACTTGGTCTTTTATTGCTTTGACCTGGGTGGGCCAGAATGGGTAAGATTGGTTTGGCCTTAATTGGTGAGTCATATATGAGTATAAAAAAATGGACGACTTTCGACTTACTAGTTAAACTAAACTTTTTTTTGCTGAACCAGTTACCAATAAAGATACCCACAGCCAACCCATTCATAAGTTAATGGGTCAATATTGTCACCTTTACTTTTGACTTGTGTTTCTTAACTCATGCAACAAATTTTTCACTTTGTGGTTGCAGAAATGAGTGCACAACCGACGTAGATGTTGATATGGAGATTTGATTTGGTTAGTTTGAGTGTGGGTAAGAAAACGACATGTGTTTGGATTTGAAAGGTGTTGTGGGGGAATTTGGATTGTACAAGAAGATAGTGAGAAGTGGAAAAGAAAGAGAAAACAGAAGGTATCTATAAAAACTACTTGTGCTGGCGGTTGTTCTTTTTTATGTGTAACGATGAATTACAGCTTCCAACATAGAACTCAACTGATTCCACTTTCACTACTAGACTTTTATTATTGTTTCATTATATATATAAAAGGAAATCTGCATCAGAAAGAATGCGATTCACAGACATCAACCAGCGGATTCTATGTCTGTACATTCATGTCCACGAAAAATACAAAATCTGGACTCATACTCGCAATTTATGAAGTTGAAAACAATCTCAAGTTCAATTCCTGTTAGGTGCAAACAATCTTAAGTGGCTACGCCAACCTCCTGAAAGGGGAGGGCTTCACCTGGTTTGAGTCTGTGTGGCGGTGGGTTCAAACCCCGTGAATTAGTTGGCCAAAAGGTCGGAAATCACCTTGGTGATATTACACTAAATTTTCTCTAATACATTGACAAAACTAACTAAAATAAAATAAAATAAAAATAAACCATTTATTTATTTATTTGTGTTTTTGTTTTTGTGTGTGTGTGTGTGTGTGTGAGATGATAAATATATTGAATTTGATTGTAGTCATCATATATACTTAATCAAGCTTTGACATTTACCATAAAAAATGAACAAATCTACATATGACTTTTATTCTACACACAAATACAGTGCCGACCAGCTTTTAGTTGCGAAATGCTACTTCCAACTTACAAGTAAACTTTAAGCTAATATTTTTGAAGATAGATCACATTGAACTTGAGTAAGTACCCTTGAAAATGAGCATAACTTTTATGCTTCATGTAATTGGTATTGGTTAATAATAACATCAATAACCAATATCGGATTTGAAGGTATGTTTCAACTTCTTGAACAAATTGGTAACTTAAAAGAGCTTATCCTAGTCTCAAAACTCCGCCGAACGATGTCTTTACTCTTTAGTAGCAGACAATACTTGCATTTTAACCATTACCCTAAGAAATGAATTTTTTTGTAATACAGATCCCTAATAATAAAACCTATACTAAAGTTTCAACCCGTTATTGAATAAAAAAATTGGGTATTTCAACTATTTTGTGCATGTTTGATGTATAAATTTTGTAGTGTTACCATTTCATTGCTCAAATAAAGAGACCAAAACAGGCGTCTTTCTCAGACAGCCACATATTTAGTGAAAATACCTCCTGAATTTACAATAAAGATTATACGAATAACTGAGAACTACCAAGAATCAAGAAGTTAGGAAACAAGCCCTGCACAAAAATGGCTTTCTAGTTTCTACTTTCTGATGACTGGCACTTTCAGTACAACTCGTTCCGTTGATCTAGTACATGTGGGCCCATTCTTGCAAACTATGGATCAACATGTTTCAGTTCTTAGAGTGCACCATGACTTTCAGCTGGCTCTCAATCTCAATATCTCCTTGCCGGTCCTCTTTCTAAAATATGGCATATCATCCTACATTAAAATGTCAACAAGTATAAGATACATCATACATATGATACACATTAAACGTCTTCAATATCATGTCTCTGTTGTTAGGTTACTACTCTGACTAACAAGCTAGCCAGAGTAAAAAAGGTGGAACTAGTTACTATTCGATTATTGTTGTATTACACATAATTTTGAAATATTATCTACACATTCATTATTTATAGTTCTTTTGAAAGATATGTATGTTCCAGGAGAACGGAAAAAGCGAAAAGAACTAAAACATTGTCTGTATTCACACGAGCCCATTACCAAACTCGCCCGCCCACCCATTTACCTCTACTCGATTTTTTACTACTATAAATTCATTAAGACTTGAAAACAATGTAAATCTCTGATGGGTCGACAAAAATTGTTCATTTAGTAAAACAATCCCACCCTCCACAAAGAAAGAAGAGAGCTGTACATGTAATATTGTACCTGGCGGAAGCATAGTCCTACGTCCCTACTATAAAAGTCTATATACTTGATCATGAACATACCACAATCATACCTGCCCATAGAAAAAACGACGATCAAAATCAGTGATATGCAAAAATATCATACAAATACTCAAAACAGTAACTTCAATCATTCCTTTAAAATGTTCGAAAACCACAAAATAATCTAATATTTCTTAATTAGTAAAGCGTTATCATTTTATACACACCCATTCTCTTGATTAGGAAGGTCAGTGACATATTCTTGCTCCCAAGAAGTAACATCAATGCTTTTTCCAGTCTTGTCTTTCACCTCATCCGTAAGATATTTAGCCTAAAGACATAAGGTTCTAGCAGATAAGAAACATGTACACATATATAAACTAATGTGCATCAAGGATGCTCGACTTACCAACGCTCTCAGTACTTTCTTATCAGCTCCTCCAAGTGAGTCGAGATACTGAAACTTTTTGTCCTTTTTGTTGATGACAGCCAAACACCAATGTATTTCTTTGTGAATAGGCACAAATATCTGATTAAAGCTGATAGCATTAAACATGGAGAAAACATGTTACAAAAAGTTCATGTAATACAAAAGCTAACCTTGTCACACTCATCAAGACCGTAGCCCAACTTTTTCTGCGCAGTCCATCTTTTAACGGACTCATAATCGTAGCCAGTCCTAGTCCTTCCACCTACTAACTTCATATATAAATAATAAAAAGTAAATGATACACTGTTTTAGCTTGAGACTAAAAATAAGATGGAAAAAATTACAGAGCTAACTACCTTCTTGTAAAAAAATGTGTTGAAGAAATGACATTTTAAAAACTTTTTGGGCTCCCTATGTTCCCTGTCTTTCAGCAACTCAAGATAAATGTTAATGACCTGCAATAAGGAAATCATCAGTGATATCTTGCATACATACATGTGGATTTGATCTGAAATTCAACAGTTAAGACTCACCTCATCATTTAACCACGCACGAGGTCTCAAACATTGCAAAGCTTCCCCTGTGATCATTATATTTGATTTTTCATGATTGACCAAAACCTTCTTCCTACAAAATCCAGACGACAAAACAAGTGAAACAACCTCGACTTGGGTATGGTTTACTATACACATGAATGTAAACACACACAAACATTAAAGTATACCGATTAGAATTAGATAGAGCATTAGCAACCATTTTCTCTTCTTCTTCCGTAAGAGGACTAAAAAGATCATGCACTACATCCTGAAAAGGAAACCAATTTCTTATGAGAAACATCCACCAAACATATAAATCAAGGTTCTTTTCTTGCATACAATACAACATACTTTTTCATTCGTCCCCTTTATGTATTTTTGTACATTTGTCGCATGATGGTAGCTCAATGGTGGGGGACATGTAGCATAAAAAAGAGGCCGGGGGGGGGGGGGGGGGGGGTTTCAAATCGTATTCGTGTGTCCCTTTTATATGACATTCCATCTCGTGTGGTCATTTTGATTCCTAACACTTTTCTATAAAGCTTCACGCATTCACATTAGATATTATCCAGCATTTTTATCAAAATCATTCATCATTGCAGTTCAAAAATAAAAATATAACTCATCATTTTTTTAGGCCGGCATATTATAATCACTAAAACAGGATATAAATGAAATAGAAGAGAACATCTACCTCTTCTTCCTCTTCTTTCTTAACAGAACACGGTTTTTGACACGACTTTCGTCTCAATTCTTTTGACATAATCTCAAACCTTAATTTCCTTAAGCTCGGACCACATCTTTCAACCGATTTATTATGCAAAGTCGAACCCACATCAACATCCTTAACATCACTCAACTGGTTCAATTCCTTATATTTCGCTCTTATTTCCTCTACTTCCCCCGACCCATTACTCTCCTCCTCATCAACATCAATCACTTCAACCACATTTCCGCTATCGCCCACATTTCCATTATCAACATCAATCACTTCAACACCATCATCACATTGTTCCACATTCTCAAACTTTACATGTCTACAACTCTCAATAGCCGATTCTTTCGCGCGAAAATCCTCTACCTTTATCCACAAGACTCGATTTTTTTCGCATATTTTGACTGAATCTTTTCTGGGTCGAGTTAAAACCGGATATAATTGTACATGGAGCTTGGATTTGTCTTTTGATTGGTGTTTTGTGATCTGGGTATAAATGCAATCTTGAAACAGAGTTTTTTCTTGATGGTTTTGATGATGATGATTTGGGTCTTTTTGCAATGTGATTAGATCCATTTGATGATGAAGTAGATTGTGATTGTGGGTTGCGTTTGTTTTTGCTGACTGATAATGTACCCATTTTTATCAATTTCATGTACCAAACAATGTTTTTAAAGAAGGTTTCATTCAATACCCAGTAGAGAGGGTGAACTAAACGGGCCCTAAGTGTTTGGTTAACATGAGGGGTCCACATTACATGGGAATGAAACATGGATATTATCCATACTCCATAGGAGTCTAAGAGGGGAGGAATGACTCTATCATAGGCGAGGGGCTCATCACTACTATCAAACTCATACCCATTATGATTCACGGGAGCATACCAAACGCACCCTCAAGGTTTTGAAAAACTGAATCGAACATCGAACCGGTCATGCTATTGGTTTTTGGTTCAATCAGTTCAACGGGTCACAACGATTTGGAGAACTTGATAGCATAATAGCACATTGTATCATACTAGTTGTGTGCTCGCGCATAGCGGCTGTTGATATAAATAATGCATAAAAACGTTATTAATATTTCTCGATATCCTTACGTTTTGACGATCACAAAATGTAAAATCATTACGTAAACAAGTATTTAGTTACAAATATCATTCCATCCAACTAAATCACTTAAGGTATGAATAAACAATTGCCTAATACATTTTATGATCAAATGGATTTTTATTTAAACACTACAAATTATATAAAATGATATAAACATTTTATATATTTAGAAAAACACTTTTGGTAATTAAAGGAAAATGTTTAATTTATAATAAATGTATGAATTCAAATTTTTAACCAAAATCAGTTAGTTTTTCATCAAATAAACTTTCACCAGGAAAGGACAAAAGATCTGGCCATTATAGGAGGGCGGCCCCCTTAATTTTAAGGGGGCCGACCACCATTTAAGGGGGCCGGCACGCTCTTGTGGCTAGATTCTTTTGCCTATAAATACTGGTTCATTCATGCAATTTTACCTCACCTTTTGCACTAAAATATTCGGTCCCAATCCTTTTCAAACATCTTTCTAAATCCATTGATCATAAGTTGATTAGTATTTGTTTCAAGTGATTCATTCCCTCACCAATCAAAAGTGCAAGAGAAGAATACTCCTTCAATTTCAAATCAAGAAGTATTAAAAATTAGTTGTGTAGTTTGTGTAAATCACTTGTAAAGTTGTGTAGTATTTGTAATAAGTATATTTAGGTGGATTTGCTATTAAGTATAGTAGAAGTAGTGGTGTGAAGAAGAAGTAGTGAAGTAGTGTGAAGTTGTGAAGTAGTAGTGGTGTGTACAAGTTGTGACAAGTCGTGAAGAAGTTGTGAGATTGGTTCTAGCTACAATTAGAACTCAACATTTAGCTTAGTGTCGTAAATCGGTGTAAGTAAAAGTTGTGTAGAGTTTCTCCGCCACAAGGGAGTTTGTTGACATAGTGAAGAAAACTCTCGAGTAAGAGACTCGGGGAGTGGAGTAGGGCGAAGAGGAGTTTCGTAGCCGAACCACTATAAATCCTTGTGTTGTGGTTTGATCTTTCTAACTCTATCTTTTCATTACTTTCATATTTACATTATATTTGCTTAGTTAATTAGATTAAATTGTTCATATAGTGCAAGTGTTGAATTTCACATAAACAAGAATCGAGGTTTTTGAAAACAAAGTTTTTTTTAATCTAAATCGACGTAAAACTATTCAACCCCCCTTCTAGTTTTCCACAATTGGCATCAAAGCTACGTTAAACAAGATTTTTAAAATAAACTGTATTTTAAAACTTGAAACGATCTATGGAATCCGAAAAATATTTAGAAGGACAATCTATGCAAAGACCACCACTATTTGAAAGTGATGGTTTTCAAATGAGACAATGGGGACCAACGAGATAATTTCGTCGTACTTCGGAAAACTTGGTGATTTATCCGCTTCCACAAAATTGTGCAATCGTTTTGAAGGCTTAATAGAAGAGATTATTGAAGACAAAAAGGTATACATCTCTTTTAAATTTTCTTGTCAAAGATTGCATGGTTAGTTTAGTATCTAGGTTACATATATGGTGTGTTTTATAGTTTATCATAGCTTTTACACACACACACACACACTTACAAATATATATATATATATATATATATATATATATATATATATATATATATACACACACACACACATACATACATATACTTAACATACTATATCTATACTAATTATAAAACATATTGCACCTTCTCTCCTATTTAATTTTTAAGATTTTCATATTTAGATTTTAAGTAATTTACAGGTGATAAAACATAAAACACAAGTATGTAAAGCACAAAGCAAACTAAAAAAACACTATGTCTTATATACAATTAATACATAATTTAAAACACCCCTTCACTAATATGTACAACTACCTAAGCACAATGTACAAAACAATTATGCTTTTGGCACCACAATACACAACAACAATCTCGATCTAAACACCATTTTGTCCCAAACTCCATGTTCGTTCAAGAAGCAATCCAAACACCATTTAATTAGTGCAAAACAACCGGAGTCCAAACACCCCGTTCGTCTGAAAACCCAAACGTCCCGACTCTTGTTTCGTAAAAAAAAAAAAAAAAAAAAAAAAAAAAAAAAAAAAAAAAAAAAAAAAAAAAAACTCAAACAATAATGAAAAAACCACTTTCGTCTAAAACAACCTCAATCCAAACCCATTCTTTCGTCTAGAAACACAAAAAAAGGGACACGAATGGTGTTCGGGTTTGTTGATATTCGTGTGGTGGTGTTCTTGTGGTTGACAGAAACACAACGAAAATAGTTTGTTGTTGTTGGTGTGGCGTTCTTGTGGTTGATAGAAATGACATTTATTTAGTGTTTGGGTTTGTGGGCGTCGTTTAGGTGTTTGAGGGAGGGAGAAAGAGTAGTTTAATGGAGTGTGTTAGATTTATGGTGAAAATGGTGGCTGTAGAAAGGTTTGAGAGAGAGTAGTTTGAGGGAGTGTGTTAGATTTAGGGTTTGTATAGTCCTATTAGGTTTAAACAGTGATGGGTTTTTGTTAGTACTGGGCTTTTACTAATTTTAAAATTTTATTACAAAAATATAAATAAATAAGATAGTGATCACGCAACCTTTTAGTTAGTTTGGGCTTTTATAGTTTTACATTATAAATGATATGCATAAGTATGTGATTACGCAACCTTTTAGTTATTTGCATTTACCCGTTAATGTCGACAACCACGACCTCCTACATCGTCATGCAACCAATATCCGCCTCCTTGTGATGTCGTCGCAACAACACGTTGACGATTACATAACATTTTAACTACTTGCAATTATACTAATGTCTTAACTAAAGTTATTTATTCGTAAATTAATTGTTAAAACAAAGTATGGCCTAATAACATTACATTCCAAGAAAATTTAGTCACAGGGTACCCGCCGCTGCATCGCGCGGGTACCCTGCTAGTGTATTTATAACCTAGACAACTCATTAGTTGATTTTCTAGAACATAAATTTTCGTTTATGAACCTTTTCTTTCCCCCTCTTTTGGCCTCTTTGAACTTTAACATTCAACATGAAAATCTTCGATGATCACAAGACTCATGTTGATGTAGAGAAATGAGTTGATCAATCTATGGTTGAAATAAACTCCCGTCGTTATTTGCACTCGTCTCCTTCTCATATTATCGTCTTATAAATCCATATTATTTTTAATACATACATATTTAATATATATATATATATATATATATATATATATATATATATATATATATATATATATATATATATATATATATATATATATATATATATATATATATATTTATATATATACCTTTCTTAATTCCCTTGTCAACTTGACGGCTTGATTAACTTTATCCAAAGTTATCAAGAAAATTTTAGTTGACGAAATGTCAAATAAAAGTGACAAGTAATTCCTTTCGTACGAATATTATCCAACGTATTTTTGATATTATATTAATATATATAGATACATACATACATACATATATATATATATGTATATATATATATATATATATATATATATATATATATATATATATATATATATATATATATATAGGGAGGGGTTAAAATAAAAAGAGGATTTATGGTAAAAAGAATAAGAAGGGTTTCTGACCTTTAGATTTAAGATCAATGGATGAGATTAAACTATAATTTTAATTAACACTGGAAGGGCCAAAAGGTCTTTTAATCTATTACATAAACATGTACTCTCTGTTACAATAATAACAGATTCCATCCTCACCTCCTCAACTACTTTCTCTCTCTAAAAAAATCATTCTCATCTCACTATTAATCCTTAAAAAAACCATCAAATCTCATACAAATCAAAACTGAAATCAACCATCTAAATCTAATTGAAGCTTCAATCATCTATTTTAAAGATTAAAATGGCGTCGAAAATCAAAGGTAAGTGAATTAAAATTGATTTTGTTCATATTATCATAAAGTAGACTGATTTTACTGCATTTTGTTTGTCAATTGAAGATGCAAACACTAATTGAGGATGCAAACACTGATACAATGGTAAGCTGAAAATGGTGATTTTACTGACTGAAATGCTTGTGTAAGTCAACTAAACCTAATTTTGTTCATATGGTTATAAAGGTGCAATATTTTAATTCATATTGTTTGTTAAAATTATATAGGTATTGATTTTATAACTTGGCATTGCTTTGTTAATTTATATTCCGCTAGAATGCATATCAGATTAAATTGTATCTATTTTTTACATGAAATTAGCTAAATGTGAATGTTGGTAAAAAGTGTGATATGTTTGGGTAATTGTATCTACTGTGTGAAATAACCATGTTTTGTTCATAAAAGTAAGCTAAATGTGCATTACTTTTATATGAACTTAGTCAAGTTATATGTGTAAGTCTTTAACACGCCTTAGTATAAAATATCACTGTTTTATGCATCAAAAGGGCTGAATCTGCATTAGTTTTCATAAGAAGTTAGTAAAACACATATCTTTAATGATGTTATAATTGATTTGGTAATCTCAATTTTGTTTAAAATATGTGTATCAGATTTCATATTACATGTTTTATGCATTGGATATGCCTAAATGTGCTTAAGTTTCATATAACGTTGGTAGGAATGTGACACGTTTTTGTAACTGTTATTTGTTTTAGGTTACATTGTTTTTGCATAAAACTTACATGTTTCTGTGCATTAAAATTGGTCTAAATGCGTATTAGTTTTCACAGGAAGTTATGCATAATGATAAGTGCAAGAAATTCGCGTGTTCTCGGCTGAAACTTAAACGTTTCTGTGCATTATTTGGGCTAAAGGAGCATTAGTTTTCATAGGAATGTAGGCAAAGTGATATGTATTGGAAATTAGTGTAAACTCGGTTAAAACTTACATGTTTTTGTGCATTAAATTCGCGCTAAAAGAGCATTAGTTTTCATAGGAATTTAGGAAAAGTGATATGTACGGGAATTAGTGTGATCTCAGTTAAAACTTATATGTTTTTGTGCATTAAATTTTGGCTAAAAGAGCATTAGTTTTTATTGGAATTTAGGCAAAGTAATAGTCGTCAAAATCATCGTCTTCTTTGGCTAAAGCATACACGTTTTTGTGCATTAAATACGGGTAAACTCACATTAATTTTCACAGGAAGTTATGTTTAGGCATTGGAAATCAGCGTGTTCTCAGTTAAAACTTACATGTTTTTATCCATTAAAAGCAAGCTAAACACACATTAGTTTTCATAGGAATTTAGGAAAAGTGATAGGCGTTGTAAATCATCGTGTTCTTGGCTAAAACTTACACATTTTGTGTTTTAAACACGGGCTAAATGCGCATTAGTTTTCATAAAAAATGAGTTGTGCGGAATAACACTATTTAGTGCATTAAAAAGTTGTCCAAAAGTGCATTTGTTTTTGTAGGAGGTTAGTAAAAGAGTTATTTGTTGGGATAATCATGGATTGTGTGAAATTATACTGTTTTCTACATTAATAATCTGCTATATGTGTGTTATTTTTCATATGATGCCAGTGAAAGTGACGTGCTTCGGTAATTTGTATGCTATTGTTTGAAATAACACTGTTTTGTGCATTAAAAATTGTCTAGCTGTGCATTTATTTTCATACAAAGTTAGTAAAGGTGACATGCTTGAATTAAAACTATATCGTGCATTAAAATGGTCTAATTGTGCATTTGTTTTATAATTTAAAACAGGGTTACATGCTTAGAAAATCAATACACTTGTTTGAAATGACACTATTTTGTGCATTAAAATTGTGTAAATGTACATTAATTTTCATAGGAAGTTAGTAAAAGTGAACTACTTGGTTAACAAGCATGTTAATATTTGAAAAGAATGGTTTTGTGCATTAAAAATGGCAAAGCTCAAATGTTGGTAGTCAAGTACTCAAGTCTTTTCGTACATTCTATAATAATCGTCTACGAAGTAGTAATATACATCAGAGAAAGGTTGATTTTTTCTCCTAAGTACCTATTTGGTTTAGTGCGTGATGAGCATCTTTAGAAATAAAGTTTAACGAAATAAAGCCTAACTTCTGGATGCATATTTTTCTTTTGCTATATAATTGAACCATCATGCGCATTATTTGTTCACTCATTTCTATTACATCGATTGGTACACGAAACACTTCAGCTCAAGCTAAAAAATCAGTTTCGAAGGAAAAGATGGCTTAATTGTGTTTGTGGGTTATCAAATAATAGAGTCAGATGTGAAAGAAGGCATTAACACTCCAATTACTAATGTAGAAAAGCAAGGTTGGTCCTCACTCTCGTTTGTTTTCTTTAGGCTTAGTAATTCCTAGTATTTGATTTGCATTTATGTAATTGGATTCCCGTAGCCTATATTCTGTTGGATTCACGTGAAACACGTTAATTGGTTTATACATCTATTCCAGCTTGTAACTTTGGTAAAGTGTTGTGGGTTTGCGCTGATAACCGGACTCTCTATTATGTATTTGGTTGTAAACAATGGTTGTCAGCGATGTGAGGTTGCCGCTTGACACACCGTACAGATGGAATACCTTGCTACTAAGGTTTTGGAATTGATGGGAAATGCTGCAAGAGACAACAATAAGACAAGGATTAACCCAAGGCATTTTCTTTTGGTTGTCGGGAACGACAAATATTTAGGGAAATTGCTTTCTGGTGTTACAATTGCGAGCGGCGGAGTCTTACCCAACAATAACCCGTGCTTTTGCCTAAAAAATATACTCTTGTGACCGATAGCGACAATACCAAGCCTTCGCCAAAGAAATCTCCAAAGAAGGCTTAACTAAGTTGATGTTAGTGAAGCAACTTGTTTTGTTGTTTAGTTTTAGTTGATGTTAGTGAATGAAGCTTATGGTGATGTAACTATCTGATTATTATGAATAGAATGGTACTAATGTTTGTGTTTCTTTATTCATTTCATGTTATGTATTCTGGATTTATGTTACTTCAGGTCATCAAGGGTGTTTGTTTATGTGGAATTAGTGGTCAATTGATTAGTTTTACATGTGCTTGTGAGTTATGATTAGCCAAACAATCAAAATGATCCTTCATTACTTTCTCAGTTTCACACTCATATAGTCATATCTAGGCCTTTTAATTTGCACCCTCCTTGTGTTGTTGTCTAATACATGGATGTGATATTATCCGAGACATTCATATTGCTTTTAGGCCATAGTTGGCATTATACCTGGACTCTTTGAGTGTTCATGTGTAGCTGTTTATTAACTGTATCTCATAAAAGTGCAGCATAGGCTGTTTGTTGTTACTTGTATGCTTTTTATTGAAGATTATTTTAGCAGTGCAATATTGTCAAACACAATAAAGGGATTTTTAGAAAGATATGCAATCCACTTTGTCTCATCGTTAAGAGAGCAAGATCCCTTCTTAAAAGAAACACCAATATCACATTTTACTTCGATCAAATGTCAAAAATGAAAATAGATTCAAATTCTAAAAACAAACAACCAAATATATGATACATGATCCACCGTAGTTAATAATTAACAAAAAAAATACAAAAAGACCAGAATATGAGTAAAACCAGTAGCCTTATCTACTTTTCTTTTTAAGGACTTCAGATTTGCTCAAAAATAATATGATAATCTTGATAATCTGCTATTGTTTTAAGTAGAACCACAACCAACTTTCTTCACTACAGAAACATCATCTTTGACTCGATGTTAATGGTTTGACCTTTAGGCAATGGCCTAGGATCGTTCCCGATGTCAAGTGCTTTTTTTCTTACAACATGGTATATTTGGGTAAGTACATCAGTGAAAGTATTTTCAACATCGAGGGCTTCCAAAGCCGATGTCTCAATAGAATAGGTCTTTTCATTTTTAGCATAGGTTTTGGCATCCTCTGTTGTAACTGCACGTAAGTGACGCATGTCTGCCTTGTTTCCTACTAGCATTATCACAATGTTCGAGTCGCTATGGTCTCTATGCTCTTTTAACCACCTCCCAATGTTGACATGGCGTGTTGTGTCTTAGAATAGCAAAGCACCAACAGCTCCTCTGTAGTATGCACTTGTGATTGCACGGTACCTGTGGTAAGATATTGGAACATACATGAATTTAGGCTAAAAATGAGACTCTTTATCATAAAGGACCCAAGTTAAATTGTTATATGTTGCCTCTAGCAAATTGTGCAGCTTGTGGATTCTACAACACCAAATATAAACCAGAGAGATCATTTTATTTATTTATATACATGGAGATCTAATTTAAAACCATAGTCACGATAAGCTTGGTGTCTACACCTTGGACATATAGCAATTTTTTAAGGAATATCTCAGTTCAATTATATTTAACTAAGAAAGGGGTCTAACTCAACACAAATGTACAACCTTGTTAAATTCTCACTGATAACAAGCTATTTGTGCATCAAATTCCATATAGAATCAATATTTGATCAAATAATACTTATAAGGCAAAATTATATACTGAAAAAAATATAATACTAATTTGTGCATCAAATTTACCAAAAATACAATTAAAAAAAAAAGAAAAAAAACACTAATACCAAAATTTTGTGCTACAGATGCACTAATTTGTGCATTAAAATTTACTACAAATACAAACTTTCAAATAATTACACTATAACATTAATCTGTGTAGTAAAATCCACCAAAAAGCCATAATTTCAGCAACTTACATTAAAAACACTATTTTACAATTTATTATCAAAATGCATAATCAGATGATATAAAACTAGTTAGTGCATCAAATTTCTACAAAAAAAAAAAAAAAAAAAAAAAAAAAAAAAAAAAAAAAAAAAAAAACCTACACTAATAACACATAATTTATGATACACCAATACAAGTTATTTGTGCATCAAATTCCACACAGAATCAATATTTGATCAAATAACACTTAAAAAGCAAAATTATGTACTGAAAATATATAATACTAATTTGTGCATCAAATTTTCTTAAAAAAACACTAATACCAAAATTTCGTGCCACATATGCTCTAATTTGTGCATCAAAATCTACTACAAATACAAACTTTCAAAAAGTTACACTAATAACACTAATCTTTGAAGTAAAATCCACCAAAAAATCTATAATTTCAGCAACTTACACTAAAAACACTATTTTACAATTTATTATAAAAAACACTAAATTCCAAAAAAAAAAAAAGAAAAAAAAAAGAAAAAAAAAACCCCTTGATTATAACTATTATTAATTGATGACATTCTGGAAAAATTCGAAATTTAGCTTATAACCGATTGGATTTACAAACCACAATTTGTTATAAATGTCTCCTTCAACTACTCATTAACCATCTTTCCTAATTTGAATAATCTTCAGTAAAAGGTGTGTACACACCTAATTTGATTGGTTTACAAACTCCTGATTTTACAAAACCTAACTTGATTGGGTTTTTTTTTGTCGACGGAAACTGTGTGTTTTAGTATGAAAGGAAGAAAAGAAATTGAGGTTCGGTGTGGAGGAGAGAGATGGAGAAATGAAGAGATGGAAGTGTGTGTTTCTGTGGGTGGGTGTGGATGGAAAAAGAAGAAATTGATGTTTCTTATCCAGGTTGTTGGTATTATAGTTAAGATATTACTATTATACCCTTATTAGTTAGTTAGTATAATAGTTAATCTCAACCATTGATTTTAAATCAAAGGTTCAAAACTCTTCTTATTCTTTTTACCAAAAAAGCTTTTTTTATTTGATCTCATCCCTATATATATATATATATACATATATATATATATATATATATATATATATATATATATATATATATATATATATATATATATATATATATATATATATATTGTTGGGAATTATACTAACAGTTACCACGACTAAGAGAAGAAGTTACAACTGCAGAAGATTGTACTTGCAGTGGAAACTCATTACCACTGCAAGAACATATATTACCACTGCTTATTAGATAACTGTTAGGAAACGTGTTATAGATAAATATAGAATAGATCTTGTGTATATCTTATTCTATTAGCTTTATACTTATCTTGTAGAAGAGGATTCCTTGTGCTATAAAAGGAGATCCTAGGTTAAAGGTTTGATATACGTTTTTCTAGAGCTTCAAGGTGTAACCCTAGTGATATCAAGATCACTCGTATTATTATCATTAATAATATTGGAGCTAATAATTTGTTTACATATATTGTTTATATACAACTGTCTTACTCACAATCAAACTTCTAAGTGTTACTAAGTAGATTCCGCATACTTAGTGATATAATTCAAAGTATCAATCTAACACAAGTTCAAGGTGTTTAGATCCATCAAGTGGTATCAGAGCCAGGCTTTGATACTTTGATTTAGAAGACTCAAGTTCACTCAGAAGAATTAATGGAGACAGAAACCAGTAACTCAAACATTGCTGCTAAGCTTCCAAAGCTTAAGTTGAATGACTTTGAGATGTGGAGGCTAATGATCGAACATTTCTTTATGGTCCAAGACTACACACTTTGGGAGATCATTATGGTTGGAAATTCTTTCAAACCAAGTTCTACTTCAGAGATGGTTGGTGGCAAGGAAGTAATTAAGGTCAACACTGGACCTGTTACTAATGATGAAAGACTTCAACTGAAGAATGATTTGAAGGCCAGAGGTCTGTTGCTGAGGACACTTCCCATAGACCAAGTTGTAGCATTCAGCAAGTTCAAGACTTCAAAGACTCTCTTTGATGAGATCTGTGAAGTTTTTGGTGGTAATGATTCCACCAAGAAGACTCAAAAGACCCCGCTGAAGCAAACTTATGAAAACTTTGGTTCAACAAGTAATGAATCTCTTGATAGCATCTTCACAAGGCTACAAAATATTGTTTCTCAA
Source organism: Artemisia argyi (assembly GCA_030686995.1). Classification (NCBI taxonomy): domain Eukaryota; kingdom Viridiplantae; phylum Streptophyta; class Magnoliopsida; order Asterales; family Asteraceae; genus Artemisia; species Artemisia argyi. The sequence goes on from CM060686.1 coordinate 181,448,295, forward strand.
CTCACTATTTTTGGAATTGAGGTGGAAAGAGAAGACCTCAATCTAAAGTTCTTAAGAAGCTTACCCTCTGAGTTTGGAACCAATGTTGCAGTATGGGAAGATAAGTCAGAGTTGGAGACCATGAAACTTAATGACTTGTACAATAACTTCAAGGCTATTGAACAAAGATTGAAGAAAGCTGGCAAGATAAGTTCAAGTTCAGGAAGTGTAGCACTCATATCATCATCTCTTGATGATAGTTCAGATGAAGAAAGTAATAGTGATGATGACTGTGCTAACATTGTTGTTTCCACTGGTAGTGGAAGTGTTTCCACTGGTAGCTCAAAGAAACAGATTGCAGGGCTTAGTGATACTACCTTTTATGCCTTTATATCAAGTCAAGTGGGTGGTTCAATCCTCAATCATGAGGATCTGGATCAAATTGATGAAGATGATATGGAGGATATGGACATTAAATGGCAAGTGGCATTACTAAGCTTGAGGACAAAGAAGTTTTGGAAGAAGACTGGAAGAAAGATCAACATCAGTGGCAATGAAACAGTAGGTTTTGACAAAAAGAAGGTGGAGTGCTACAATTGTCATAAGAAGGGGCACTTTGCCAGAGAGTGTAGGAAGCCAAGGAAGTCTGAAAACAGGTCAACCTGGTACAAGCAGGACAAGAAGAAGGAACCTACTACTGATGAGCCAAAGGGGCTATTGGCCATTGATGGAGTGAGCTTTGATTGGAGCTTTATGACTAAGGAAGAGGATGATGATTCAAAGTCTGCAATGGTTGCTACAGAGCTTGCACTAATGGCTTTTTCTGACTCTGAGGTACAAATTGATAATGCTTGTTCTAAATCTTGTAAGGTCTTAAAAGAGTATAAGAAATTTAAAGCACAATTTAATGAGCAACACATAGAGTTAACTCATACTAATTATAACTTAGCAAATCATAAAAGAGGCCTAGGAGTAGAAACTCAATTAGAGCATTATAGGGCAAATGAATCTAAGTTCAATGATGATATTGCAGTATTAAGAAGAGACTTAGATTATCAGGTCGCTGTTAATAAGGTTCTTAGAGAAGAACTAGAAAAGGTTAAAGTGGCTAGTGAGAATATAATGATAACTAAGCAAACATTGGATCATCAATCCAAGTGTATTGATAAAATTTGGGAAGCCCAAATTGTGAGCAAAGCTAAATCAGGTCTTGGATACAAAACTGTTCCACCACCTCTAAGAGGCGTTCCATCACCTCCTGGCATTGACTTAGCTCACACAGGTTTAGAAGAATTTCAGGAACCACCCATGACCTATGGACCAAAATTTGTTAAACCAGTTGAAATTGAAAAGGTTCAGGTTGAGGTTGATGTATTTGATAGTGCTAGTGACTCATCTCTTAAAGATGAAAATTTAAATGTTAAGTCTAAACCTAGTGTTCCTGAGAATGTTAAAGTGGAGGTTAAGAGAAGTATTCCTGATGTAGTCAAAGAGAAGCCTAGGTCACAACCCAATTTCACTAGGCCCACTACTAGATATGCAGAGATGTACAGAAGTAGGTCACCAACTCCTAGGGGTAATATGAGGAGTTGGAATCATGTTAAATCCAGGCAATTTGGTAGTGACTTTGTGTTCAATAACAAATCCTGTCATATATGTGGTAGCTTTGACCATTTGTCTTATAGCTGTACCTACCACTTGGGAAGAAAGGAAGTGTTTGGGAATACTAGGGTGAATGGACAAAATGTTAATAACTTAACTCACCCAAATCTACTTAGCAAGATGATTCCCAGGTCTGTTTTGCTTCATTCTGGCATTAAACCTGTTTCCACTGCTAGACCAGCAGTTGCCACTGCCAGAAATAAAAACAGAGTTTACCCTAAGCCCCCTGTTACTACTTTTGTTAAATCTACTCAAACAGGGAAAAAGACCAATTTTGAAAAGAAAGTTAACAATACTCAGAAGTGGGTACCTAAAATTTCTAAGCCAGCAGTTTCCACTGCTAAGGCAGCAGTTACCACTGCAAGGCCAAAGGTTACCACTGGTAGGTCTGTTAACAAGAAAAGGGTAAATGTGGGAAATGCTGTTAAGGCCTCAGCACGTTGGGAATGGAAACCAAAAGGAACCATCACCTCAAACAATCCTAATGGTGTATCAATGACCTTTGAAAGATATAATTATATTGATACACGAGGCAGATCCAAGTCATTTGTAGCTTGGGTCCCCAAAAGGAACTAATTCCTTTATTTTGTGTGCAGGGACATTCAAAGACTACTAATGATCAAGGATACTCAGACAGTGGATGTTCCAGGCACATGACTGGCAATAAGTCCTATCTTTCAGACTTCCAACCTTATGATGGACAATTTGTCAGCTTTGGAGGAGGAATTGGTGGCAAAGTTTCTGGCAAAGGAAAAATCAAGGCTGGAAACATTGACTTTGAAGATGTGCAGTATGTGAAAGAACTCAAGTACAACCTCTTTAGTGTGTCACAAATGTGTGACAAAAAGCATAGAGTTCTATTCACAGAAGATGAATGCTATATCTTATCTAAGGATTACAAGCTTCCTGATGAAAGTGACATTTTGCTTAAAATCCCTAGAAAAGGAAATTTGTATAGCATTGACATGCAGAACATATTGGCTAATAATGATGTTACTTGCTTGCTTGCTAAAGCCACTCTGGATGAATCAATGCTTTGGCATAGAAGACTTGGTCATGTTAACTTCAAGACCATCAACAAGATTGTGAAAGATGGACTTGTCAGAGGACTTCCAGAGAAAAGATTTGAAAATGACCAAACTTGTGTTGCCTGTCTCAAAGGAAAGCAACACAGAGCTTCATGCAAGACCAAGGCATTCAATTCAATAAATCATCCACTCTTTATGCTGCATATGGACTTGTTTGGTCCTACCTCTGTGAGCAGCATCAATTTGAAGAAGTATTGTCTTGTTGTGACTGATGACTTCAGTAGATTCACATGGGTTTTCTTTTTAAGTACCAAGGATGAAACCACAGGCATCCTTAAGACATTCATCACTCAGGTTGAAAATCAATTTGAAAAGAAAATTAAGATCATCAGGTGTGACAATGGGACAGAGTTCAAGAATAAAGTTATGGATGATTTCTGCAGAGACAAAGGTATTAAAAGAGAATTTAGTGTTGCAAGAACTCTTCAACAAAATGGAGTTGCAGAAAGAAGAAATAGAACACTAATTGAGGCTGCTAGAACCATGTTAGCTGATTCCAAGCTTTCAGTGACTTTTTGGGCTGAAGCATTTAACACTGCTTGTTACATTCAGAATAGGGTTTTAGTGGTCAAAACAAAGAACAAGACACCTTATGAGTTGTTCAGAGGAAGACCTCCTACTTTGGAGTTTATGAGGCCATTTGGGTGTCATGTTACTATTCTCAATACCATTGATCATCTGGGAAAATTTGAAGAAAAGTCAGATGAAGGCTTCTTTGTTGGATACTCTATGGTTAGCAAGGCTTTTAGAGTCTATAAATTAAGAACAAAGAAGATTGAAGAGAACTTGCATGTTCAGTTTCTTGAAAATAAAGCAAACATGGCAGGTTCAGGACCAGATTGGCTATTTGATCTTGAAACATTATCAAATACAATGAATTATGTTCCTCTCACTTCAAGTACTGGAGACAAAGATCTTGAAGATTCAGAAGAATTCATTGATGAAGATGAAGCTTGCAAAGATGATGAAGATCAAATTGTTATGCCACTTTGGGACTTTGGTGATAATTCTGAAAAACCAAGTTCCTACTAGCAGTGGAAACTCAATTCCCACTGCTACACCAGAAGTGTCCACTGTAAGCCCAAATGTGGACCATACTTCTCAGGAATCACCAAGTGATGATGTAGAGATCTCAAACATGCCTACAACATATGATATTCCTAGCACATCACAGTCTACCATTCACAAAGCGCATCCACTTGATAATGTTATTGGTGAACTTCAATCATTTGTGAAGACTAGAAGACAGACAAAGAAAGATGATATTCATGGGTTCATAAGTGAAGTGTATGAGTCCAAGAAACATAGCAAGAAGAATGAGTGTCTGTTTTTCTATTTTCTCTCACAGGTGGAGCCTAAGAATGTGTATATGGCTCTAGGAGAATCTAGATGGGTTGAAGCTATGCAAGAAGAGTTGCTGCAGTTTAAACTTCAAAAGGTTTGGGTTCTTTGTGACTTGCCTGATGGTATGAAGGTCATTGGTACTAAATGGGTTTTCAGAAACAAGAAAGATGAAAGAGGCATTGTAATCAGGAACAAAGCTAGATTGGTTGCTCAAGGATACACTCAAGAGGAGGGTATTGATTATGAAGAAGTGTTTGCTCCTGTTGCAAGGATTGAGGCTATTAGATTGTTCTTAGCCTATGCATCATTTATGGGCTTTACAGTCTATCAAATGGATGTTAAGAGTGCCTTTCTGTATGGAACTATTGATGAGGAGGTATATGTCTCTCAACCTCCAGGCTTTGAAGATCCTCAACACCCAAATAAAGTTTACAAAGTGGTTAAGGCTCTTTATGGCTTACATCAGGCTCCAAGAAAGTGGTATGAAACCTTAGCTACTTATTTGTTGAATAATGGGTTTCATAGAGGTAAGATTGATCAAACTTTGTTTATCAAGAAAGACAAGGGTGATATCCTACTTGTGCAAGTATATGTTGATGATATTATCTTTGGGTCTACTAAACAAGAGATGTGCAAAGAGTTTGAGAAGCTAATGAAAGATGAATTTCAAATGAGTTCTATGGGAGAACTTACATTCTTTTTGGGGCTACAAGTACAACAGAGTAAGGAAGGCATATTTATCAGCCAAGACAAGTATGTGGCTGAGATTATTAAGAAGTTCAAGTTTACTAATGCAAAATCTTCCAATACCCCTGCTGACAAGACCACTCACTTATTGTTGAAGAATGCAAGTGGTGCTAATGTTGATGTTCACACTTACAGATCTATGATTGGTTCCTTGATGTATCTTACTTCATCAAGGCCAGACATCATGTTTGCTGTATGTGCTTGTGCAAGATTTCAAGTGACTCCAAAGACATCACATATGACAGCAGTGGAAAAGATTTTTAGGTACTTGAAGACTTATCCTAATCTTGGATTATGGTATCCAAGAGACTCTCCAATGGAATTGATCACATACTCAGATAGTGACTATGCTGGTGCAAGTTTGGATAGAAGATCAACTACTGGAGGATGTCAATTTCTTGGATGTAGATTGGTGTCATGGCAGTGCAAGAAGCAAACTATGGTGGCTACTTCAACCGCTGAAGCAGAATATCTTGCAGCTGCTAGTTGTTGTGCTCAGATCCTTTGGCTTCAGAATCAATTATTGGACCATGGGTACAATTTCATGAACACCATTATCTATATAGACAATAGTAGTACCATATGCATTATTAAAAATCCTGTGCAACATACTAAAACTAAACATATTGAAATTAGACATCACTTCATTAGAGATTGCTTTGAGAAAAAGCTTATCAATGTTGTCAAGATTCATACTGATGACAATTATGCTGATTTATTAACAAAAGGACTTGATGTGGGTAGGTTTCAATACTTGGTAATAGGTATTGGAATGCTCAATCCATAAACTTTTGATGTCTAAATACTCTTCAGTGTTGCAGGATACTTTTTAGGTACTAATATTGTTTGTATTGTATGTATGGTTTTCTACTAACTTGTATGCAGAGTTATCAAGTGCACAGTGGTAATTAACATACAACAGTAGAAAGATTGGTGATAATAGCAAGACCAAAAGAGTACTTTTATTTTTTATTCAGAAAGAGTACATCACAACCATTATGAAAACATTGTCACCTAAACAAGAAAATCATTACATCTGACATGAACCTACAACCTAACACCTACTCCATAGGTTTCTTTCCTTTTCCCTCATACTGCTGCTTGCCTTTGGAAATTTTCTTTCTCTTGTCATCAAAAGAGAGTTGTTTCCTTGGACAAGCAAGTCCCAGAACTTGCTTGGGAGGCCTTGGTGCTTGAGTAGGCTTGTCTACAGCTGGCCACTTCATGTTGTTTATTGCAGTTGTCAATGCTGTGGTAAGGGCCTTTGGGAGTTCCTTGGAAAGATCAAAGGTTGGATCATTGTCATCATCTGATGAAGAGCTGGAATAAAACTCAAGAGATGGAGCAGGATCAGCTGATATCTTCTTATTTGACTTCATGCTTGAAGATGTAGCAGTTGCAGTATTTGGTGGAAAATATCCACTCCATCCAGAAGAAAGTTCTTTAGAATCTGATTAGTAGCTGATTTCCTCATCAGAAGAATCATCAGAGGAGATGTAGATTATTGGAAACCAACTCATGATGATGTATAGGGTTTGTGTTTGTTGAAGAAGATTGTTGATGAAAGATTAAAGATGTTTTTAGCCCCCTTTTATATGCAAAGTCAAGGTCAAATTCTAATTAATGAAGGATATTTACTCCTACTTGTTTTGGTAGGTTGGAGGAGTAAATTTGGTTATTATCGGGTTGACTTTTTGGAAGATATTTTTGTGAATAATAACTTGGTTAAAAAGTTACTTTGGGTTAAGTTTTATGGGTTAAGTTGAGTTGTTGAATACAACCCATATTCTTGGGGTCATTGGAGTAATAAGGTGTGTATCATGGACACACAACAAATGGTTATTGATTGACCATGTCTAATCCACATAAGAATCAACTAGTCCAGAGCAAACGGCTACTGGTAAAGACTTCTCAAATCCGTTTATGGTTGATAGTTTACCAAAAACTAGGTTATCAACTCACCATACATCCATGTGATCAAGAGTTGGCTAGTCCATAGCAAACGGGTAATGGTAAAGACATATCAAATCCGTTGATAGCTGGTAGTTTGCTAAAAACTATGAAAAGAGCAGCAAATTTTCATGTTTTATTAACCACTGCTCTTTGATATGTTGTGAAAATTTTACCACTGCTAGTTCATTAGTTACCACTGCAAGTGTTATTTTTCCACTGATGAACTAGCCGTTATAACTGTTGTGTCAGTAATCCATTTTTTTTACTAGCCGTTGTAAAATAACTGTCATTCCTTATTAATAGGGTAAAATCTTTTGTGAATTATCTACTTCCTTATTATAAATTATTCTTTTTCCAAAGATAATTCTTTCTAAAAATAATTCACATTGCGCAACCTCCTCAAACCCTATTAGTATAAATTCATCATCATACGACTTGCTTTTTATCTTGATTACTAACACTTTTATTCTCTTTTTCACAAATATCATGGCGATTCTAAAATTTGTCGAGGAGCACAACCAAGTGGCCTACTTACAAAAGTCAAATGAGAAGAGTGGCCCTGTTTTTCATCAGATTGTGGATTTTCTAAACACAACTCATATAAGGTATGCCTTAAATATTAATCCCACAATCTATATCTCTCATATCAAACAGTTTTGAAACACTGTGGAGTCCATAACTCTTGAACAGGGAGACACACAATAATCTGTGGATGTTCTAAGAGCCACAGTTGATGGGGTAACTATTGATGTTACTGAGTCATCCTTGAGGAGAATTCTCTAATTGGATGATCTCAATGGTACCATCACATTACCCAATTCAGATATTTTTGCCAATATTGCTTTAATGGGGTATGATACATCTGAACAAAAAGTCACTTTTAGAAAAGGATGTTTTTGTCCCCTTTGGAGATTTTTAATTCATACTCTTTTACATTGCCTAAGTCCTAAGAAAACATCTTATGAACAATTTGCATCAACCATGGCTTATCCTTTGGTTTGTTTGGCAACAGATAGGACTTTCAATTTTTCAAAGTTTATTTTCAATAATATGAAAGGCAATGTAAAGAGTCAATATAAATTTTTGATGTATCCAAGGTTTGTGCAAGCAGTGTTAAATGAGTTTCAACTGCAACCTCACAAAAGAATTTATGAACCTTCCACTCTTAAGCCAAAAGTTTTTCAAAATATGTCTAAGGCTTCAGAACTTTGGAATGGGGAGGTTCATCCACTTTTCCCTCAAATGCTTGCTAAAATTTCTCAAGTACAGGGTGAGGATGCACCAATCCCAGCTGCATCTCAAAACACACCCACTATTGTTGTTCCACCAATTCAACATACCCCTGCAGTCACTCACACTTATGAGAGAAGGTCTAAACAGCCAACTTCTCTTATCTCAACATTGCATGTTGCTGAGCCTTTTGGTTTAGGAACAAGCAGTGGTGGTTCAAGGCTTAATCCTAGTCCAACTAGGGAAGAGCCTGAATCCATGCCTCATGATTCACCTCTCCCAGCAGGTTACACAGTTGGAAGTGATGAAGGCAGTGTGCAACAAAATGAATTGATGGATATTTGTACCAAATTAGTCAAGCAGGTTCAAGCTCTGGCACAGACCAAAGAACGACATGCCACAGAGCTGAATACATTGAAGGCTGAGATTCAAAGATTGTAGATTGAAGTTGAGAATCTCAAGAAGCAAAGATCTCAGGTTGTATTATCATCATCTTCACCTTCAGATGAGTTTTCTACAAGTTCTACTAAAGTTTTGGGAGATTCTTCCAAACAGGGGAGGAAAATAGATGCAGAGCTTAAGGGGAGGAGTAAAAGTTTTGATAAAGATTTTGTTGAGCTCAATGATTCTGATAATGCTCAAGCAAAAGTTGATGTAGCTGATACTGAGGGGAGGAAATTGGATTTTGAAGATATGGATGCTGATGCAGGTTTTAACTTTGATGGTTTAGTTGGAACTGCTCAAGCAATTTCCACTGAAGCAGAACAAGTTCCCACTGATCAACCAATTACCACTGCAAGTGAAAATGTTCCCACTGCTAGTCAAGAAATTACCACTGCAGAGGAAGAAGCTGCCAGAAGAAGATCAGTTAAAGGAAAGGCTATTGTAATTGCTTCAGATCAAGAGTCAAGAAATATTTCTAAGTATGAACAAGCTCAGATTGATTTTGATGCAAGGTTAGCAGAGCAACAACAAGCTGAAGAGTATGAAAGAAAGAAAAAACTTAAAGAAGATGAAGTTGCTAGCTTTATGGAAGCAACTAGGTTAGATAAACTTGAAGCAGTAATGGCACAACCACTTTCAGTTGTTTCACCTATGATCATGCATGAGAAACCTCCATTGTTTACTTATGTGCCTACAGAAGAAGAGATTGATTACTTGATTAACAATGATCAAATAATCAGGAAGAAGGCTATTGAACTGATTGCTAATACAACCTTGAATGAAGAACAAAGGTCTGCTCAACTTAAAGATTTCATTCAGATGAAAAATCAGCAGGCTCTTGATGAAATCATTGGGGATGTTAGAAAAGGTCAAAAGAAGCCAAGAAAACCTACAAAGGCACAGATTATTGCTGAGATGAAGACTTTTTGTTGCCATGTTGGTAATATGAAAATGGCTCAATTCAAAGGAATGTCACATGATCAGATTGAAGGAATTTATTACAAGATCAAAAGACAAGATAGTAAATTCATTCCAATGGATCAAGAACCAATAACATTTAAGGCAAAAAGGACTGGAGTGAGTCTTGAATCAAAAGAAGCAAAGAAGTTGAAGACTCAGAAATCATCTCAAGCAGAAGAAGGTTCTAGCAAGTTGACTGAAGAACAAGTTACAAACATGTTGTTTATAGAGACTGATGTACTTAATATTGAACCTCTACAAGCAAAATATCCAGTAATTGGTTGGGAGATCTTTTCTGATAGTTTTGGTGTTGCTTGGAAGAACATCAGAAATGGAAGTGTCACAAACATCTGCAGAGACTTTGAAGATATTGTTAGATGTTGTGATATAGAAGATTTGGATACTTTGTGGAGAATTGTTCAAGATCAGTTTAAGAAGGATGAACTTGTTGATGTCAAAGCTAAGGAGTTATGGGTTCACTTCAGAAGATTATATGAACCTGATCCAAGTGATAGGTATTGGAGATTTGAAGCTCATGGTACAAGAACTTTGTGGAAATTCTATGATTTAAGTTCTGTGCATCATGTTTCTACTCAAGATGGAGTTGATGTTTTTATGCTGGCTGAGAAAGAATATCCATTGAGAGCTGGAGTATTAACAGTGATGTTGTCAGAGAAGCTTAGGTGTTGGGAAAGAACTGAAGTCATAGATGATTTGCTACAAAGGATTTATGATCAAAGTGTGAGAGCTGATAGAGAGTTAAGAAGAAGAAGATAAGTGTTTGGAAGAATTCCCATATCCTCATGTTTACTGAATACTTGAAGAAACTTATTGATTTATGTATTAATCATAAGTTAGGGGAGGATTGTTGGGAATTATACGAATAGTTACCACTGCTAAGAGAAGAAGTTACAACTGCAGAAGATTGTACTTGCAGTGGAAACTCATTACCACTGCAAGAACATATATTACCACTGCTTATCAGATAACTGTTAGGAAACGTGTTATAGATAAATATAGAATAGATCTTGTGTATATCTTATTCTATTAGCTTTATACTTATCTTGTAGAAGAGGATTCCTTGTGCTATAAAAGGAGATCCTAGGTTAAAGGTTTGATATACGTTTTTCTAGAGCTTCAAGGTGTAACCCTAGTGATATCAAGATCACTCGTATTATTATCATTAATAATATTGGAGCTAATAGTTTGTTTACATATATTGTTTATATACAACTGTCTTACTCACAATCAAACTTCTAAGTGTTACTAAGTAGATTCCGCATACTTAGTGATATAATTCAAAGTATCAATCTAACACAAGTTCAAGGTATTTAGATCCATCATATATATATATATATATATATATATATATATATATATATATATATATATATATATATATATATATATATATATATATATATATATATATATATATATATATATTCTTTCCAGAAACAACGCCGCGAAAAATAAATTTTTTGGCGGGGGGCCCTTTATAATTAAGGGGGCCGGCAGCCAAATAAAGGGAGGCCCCTTAATGTTTAAGGGGTCCGACCATCTGATTCTCTCTCCCGCTTTTCCTTTTGTTCTCCTATACCAAACACCCCATTTTTTCTCTCTTCCTCCTACTACTGCTATTGTTAACGAAAACCAAACCCAAAAACATCAAAAATCCACTTCCAAATCACCAAATTAAGCTTGATTGGCAAAGGGCAAATACCTATAACACGATTAGCAACAAGTATTGTAAGTTTTTCATAACATATTTTATCTAATTTCATTCAATTTTGGTCATAATCATAATTAGGCATTTTATATCAAATTTTCATTTTCATATTCTTCTTTCAATTGAGTCTAGGATTTCCATTACTAAATGCTCCCCATAGGATTAGAATGCGTAATTAACACTAAAACCCAATAATCACAAACCCTCTTATTAAAAATTTTGAAAAAAATTCATACACTCATTTTCGAAATTTTTCTTAAATACATTGTTGAATAATGCCATAAAAACTTGTTAAAACTAATCAAATTGTGTTTTTACAATTTATTAATCATGAAAATATATGTTTCAATGCATTGAAAATAATTTTATATACGATAAGAGGGTGTTTGAATTATGTCGAAAATTGGCTAAAATTTAGTTGATATAATTTTTTAAACAAATTGTCATGTTAATTAACACAAAACTAGTAATTTAGAGTCGTCAAGATATATAATTCATATATATATATATATATATATTGACATTTTAGTCGCAAATTTTCTAGAAAAGGGAGCGTTTGGTTTAACTTACAAAACGATACTTTTTAAGTCAAAATCTAAAAATATTTTCTCAAAACAAATCACTTGCATAAGAAACTCGTAAGAAATAGCAAGTTATACAATCTAATGTATATCTACCAAAGTTTCAAGATATATTAAGATGTTTAAAGGGGCGTTTGGATTATCCCATAACTACCTTCTAAACTTCGTAAAATATATCTAAAATGAGTTAAAAATAAAAATAAGGAACATAGTAAACTATTTCTTGGGTTTAAGGTCGTAGAGTCGAAGTATGTTTATGTTCCACATACGTCATAACAATATATGCATTATTTTTTTTTACTTTTTTTTTTAATTTTAATTTTATTGTTATCGTGTTTAGGTAAAAATGCCCTAAGTCATTACCGAAGATATTTCCCAAACCAAAAACTATATTCCCAAAGTTTCTCAACTTCCCACCACCTCTCCTTCCATTGCTCATATCTATCGTCAAATTGAGGATAGAAACATTCATGAAGGTTGTGTCGTAGATCAAGCTTACTATCAATCCGATTTCATTGAACGATTATTTACAAATGTCCGCTTCGAATGTCTTTACCAAATCAATGAACCCATCATTCCCCATTTCATTCTCGACTTCTATAGCCAAGTCACGGTCTAAACCGTTGAATTTGGTTCCATTCTCATCTCATTCATGATCCAACATGAATTCATTACTCTAACTCTTGCACAATTTGGTCAAATCCTCCAAATTCCTTTTACCGGTCAATCCGTATTCAACAACGAATGGGATCTTAGTGCTCTTCAACGTTCTCGACCAACGTATGGTCCTTATTTCTCCGAAATTCCTTCTCCCGGAGAAATTCGTCAAATGCTCGGGTTGGGTCGTGAAATCACTACCCGAAAAATCAAGTCCAAAAATGTCCAAATTTTTGAAAATCAATTCCTCCTCAAAGAACTACGCCCCGACATGAAGCGTTGGGAAGAACTCATTCGAGAGAATGCGTTTGGTACCGGAGGCCACCGTGACCATCTCCCGGCTAGCCTCGCTCACATGTTGTATTGTATTGTTTCCGAACAACATTACAATTTGGCTTATTTCTTTATCAAGCATATCGAATGTGCAAGATCCATTCCTAAAGCTAATCTTCCATATGGTATGTTCCTCACTCGTCTCTATCGTCATGTCATCGAAAATTATCCCGATCTTGATGATAGTATCTATTAACCTATCTATCCGACTTTGCGTCCTCTCGTCCTTAAACAAACCCGTAAATCTCGTAGTGATAAGGGTAAATCTCGTCGTCATAGCTTCCATGGCTCATCCTCTCGTCAAGAGGATGACGAGGAGGATGAATACATTCATCGTGCCTATCCCCCCACTACATTTGTTGATGATTTAGAGGACTTAGACTACTCCGAATACCAAGTGCCATCTCCTTCCTCTCAAACCAACCAAGTACTATTTGAGCGACAAACCAAGTTGCTCAACCAAACGCAAATGATGCATGAGGAGATGCGAGGAGGCTTCAAGTCTATTTCCAAGACGATTGGAGGATTGTTCTGAAAGAAAAAAAAGTGATGAGGAGCGTGATATTAGCTTTGGATGCTTATGTTTGTTGAAAAATTAGTATTATGTGTTATTTGAATAATTGTTGCTTATGTGCTATATTTCCGATGTGTATTCGGAAATGTTTATGTCTTGCTATGGATTATGGTACTTTAGAACTATAACTTTGGTGACTTATTATTATTACTTGTTCTACTAATATGCATGTAATTCTCTTTGAATTTAATATATGTTTGCATGATTATTATATGATTATATATATGAATTACTTGTTTTCTAATAAACCAAAACTAATATGAAATGTTCCAATAGAGCTTGCTGCAAATATAAAACAAAAATAAACCATTTTTAGAAATTTTTTGAATGATTGCCTGGAAATTCACCAGATGGGAGCCCCCCATAATTATAAAAGGCGGCCCCCTTAAAATTAAAGGGCCGGCCATGAATTAAGGGGATCGGCCATCAGGAACAGTTTTGATGCGTGGAATTGCACCCTCGCAAAAGGTTTTACCTCTCAAGGGATCTTGAGAAGCTTGCAATCCCCACCAGGCAGTGTACTTGTCCGTTGTAGTATAGTATAGTGACAAGTACCAGGGGATTGATCGTTCAACTCAGGAATAGTGTTCGCTAGGATTAAAAAGTCTACTAAACTAGGTCTAAATGTATGGGATGATTCTTTTTGTATTTTTATATTTTTTATGAAAGCAAGTAAAATCTCGGGTTTTGAAGGAGTGGGCGGAATTAGTTGCTAGTCAACTAACCCAATTAACTAAAGATGCAATCAAAATAAAATAAAATAAACTAAAACTAATTGTGGTGTAAACAATAATAAGAGAAAATGTGTTTACTTAGATTTCATTACTCCCTAGATATCTTTTACCGGTTGATTAGCTTGTTACAATTGCATGGATGACGGTTTATATTCCTTAATATCAGTCGTAGGGCCGTGTACAAAATTCCCTAACTCTATAAGCTCCTACTTCAGTCCTATGTCGAGCCGACTAAAAGCTCCTAACATGGGATCACTAGAATTCGCTCATGCATTAAATACAACCATAAATCGTAGTACACCTCCGATCATGTTTTTTAAGATGTTAAAGCAAGTTACCAATTGGCAGTCTGCCAGTTTTCTTAAGCCTAACATCGAATACAATCATTCACAACAATTATAAACAAACCATCAACCAATAATCAACATCTAGGTTTCATTACATCTAAGCAAACACAATATAAACCTAGCCTAGCATGTTAAAGAGAAGAAAAGCATAAGATAGAATCACACAACACATAGACATATTGCATGATTATTGGAAAACTTATCTTCAATTGAACATGGATGGAACAAAGGTTGAAACCCTTATTATCACAGAAAATTCGTCTAGGGTTTTTACAGTATTATTATTATATTATTTTTACAGAAAATTCTTCTTCATTAACAAATATCAGTTAAAATTATTATTATTATATTATTTTTATTATTGTATTAGTATTATTATTATTTAATTAAATTCAATTACCTGGTAGTCATATATCATTAAGAAATTGGTCATAAAACTAATCAATTTTTAAAATTTACCATAAAAAGTAAACCAATATGCCATATCGCCTGTATTCTAGACACAAATTTCATGCCCATCAGCTTTTTGTTGCGAAATGCTTCCAACTTCTAAGTAAACTTTAAGCTAATAACTGTGAAAGTAGACTACATTGAAGTGCTTAATATGCTTATGATTATGAGCATAACCTTCATTGATCATGTATAGTACCCCCGGACCCAAGAGTAATAGACCGGGTCCGGCCCAAACTAAACCACGGCCCCCAAGGCACAACCGCGGAACATATTCCGCAACCAGGGACAACCTAACCCACTAAGACAGGTACCAAACCATGAGTGCCGGGCCAGATCCGACTATTTGAAACCCGATGACCCACATCCAAATACAACAGGCCGTGGGTATAACTTATCAAAGAGTAACCCATGACGCGGCCCAATCCAATAGTACTGCCAGCTACCATATTAGCATATAGTTGCCCAGAGACAAAAAGGACACAGGGTACAAGATAGTGGGATGAACCGAACATCAAGGGAGGTGCACCACTCTGAGAAATACGTGCAAACGGTCGAAAAGGACGAGTATACCTCACCTATATAAAGAGGAAAGATCCTCACCTTGAGGGTAACATACAACTCTCTCTCTTTCTCTCTCTCTCTCTCTCTCTCTCTCTCTCTCTCTCTCTCACTTACTTAAATATTTGATCTCTCTACATTATACTTACTCTCACACCCGAGGTTGACCGCGGAAGTCCCTCTTCCGTGGTGAGACTAACGGTGCTTCTTTCTTAGCAGTTTAAACTCAAGATCTTCGTAGTCTGAAACCCAACCTCTCAAGAGTTAGTCCAAGCTAAATCTTGAATCGTGTCCAGGTTTTGTACTAACAAGTGGCGCCATCCGTGGGACTCGAACCCACGACCACATGGTGGAAGAGGGACATCAACAACAAACATGGTCCCAGAACCATGATGAGAAGACTCCTCAACAGCCGGGGCGGAGCTCTCAGCAGGCTTCTCCCCCGAGGGAGGGGGAAGAGGGACATTAGAATCAGAAGAGATCACGGTAACATTCTTCATAATATTGGCATCAGTATGAGGACTGGTGCGCTCCAACCCCTCAATGGACTCATCTTGCAATTCCTGGAGCGCAGGAGAAACGTCCTCTGATGCAGCACCTAAAAAAAAAAGAGGAGAAAGGGATATACAAAGAGGAGACTTCATTTAAAAAAAAAAAAAAAAAGGCTTACCAGAACCAGCCGCGGCCTCCTTCAGAGCCAATGAAGAAATTCTTTTTCTGGCAACCTTCTCCGGAGCATCAATAGTAACTTTCCTCTTCCCAGCCTTCTTCTTTGCTTTTGCGTCTCCCACCTCCTGAACCACGGTATGCTCCACCAGCCGGACAATATTCTCCGAAGGCTGAACGACTCGGGAAATTGTTTCTTCCCTTAGAGTCTCCTCCCCCTCTAGAAGGGTTCTTTCCCCGGTAACAACTTTGAAGGGATTAGGCTGATTGATAAACAAAAACAAATCCATCTCTGTGGAAAATAATAACAAAAGATCAGACGCGGCTACACATTAAAATTGCATATATCAACGCACACAAAAAAGATAACGACAAAAAACTCTCCAAGACACCCACCCGTTTCATCATCCCACAGAAAGGTTGGACGACTGGTGTCATCATCCCAGGTCTGACTTAGCCCAATAACATTCAAAAAAACATCAGGATACTTCTGGAAAGGGGCCCTGTTGGTGTTCAGGAGCCGTAAAAGCTCCTGGTCCACATCCGCGTCTGACGGAGGAGGGTCACGATCCACGAAAACCTTATCAAACCAAGAAACCACTATAGGAAAAATGGTCCACTTAACAAAAAAGAAACGGTCCTTCCAGTGCTTCACCGAGTCTAAAACCGCGGTATAGCAAACAGGAACCTGCAACGACTTGGGACCACGTTGCTTCTCTAAAGTCATCCAACCGTTATGAACACCGGCATAATAAAACTTCCTAAACAAGGACACGGTAGGGGTCCCCCCATGAACACGACAGAGTATTTCAAAGTGACTAATCCTACATGCCGCTAAAACTGAAAACTGGGAAAGATGAATCTGATAATACTCTAGAACGTGGAGCAGAAACACCGAAAGAGGAATCCTAAAATTACCCAGTTCAAAAAACCTAGTATATACACCAATTTTCCCCTCCGGAGCATTCCTAATTGTATCATTCACCCCTGGAGACTCCGGTAACAGATGCCCAGGAGTGTTATATTTTTTACAAAAATCATTCACGTCTTCTTGGGTAAGCTTAGACCTAAAGGAGTCTATATGATCAATGGTACCCATCCTAGCGTTATCTATGGAAAGCAAGGATAAAAGACTTCTCGCCTAGAGGAAAGAAAAAGCCTAACCTGAAACACTAGACCGGAGATCAAGATGGCAAGAAAGGCAAAGACGGCAAAACTCACGAAGCAGTAAATTTTTAGAGAGAAGTAAAATTGCGAAGAACGTGTGAAAAAGTGGTAAAATGGGAGAACGTTGGCTATTTATAGCCACCAGCTCACACAGATCTAAAGGAGGACGAGGTGACACGTGCCCACCATGCGTATCAAACGGTGGAGATCATCCCAAACGGACGGTCGTGATCGTCGCAGAAGACGAACGGCCAGCCGTCAAACAGTCACATCAGTCAGTAAACGAGTGGGTAAAAAGCGTTTTGCGAATACCAACGCCAGCTGGCATAAAGTGGAATATCTAGTCAGCAGCATGACATATGGGTACGTCGGACCCCTACAGCCGCGGTACAATGAAAAAGTCTAGACACTCGTTTTCTCAGATAACAAGTATACTAGACTGGGGGGACTTGATCATGTATAGTACCGCCGGACCCAAGACTAATAGACCGGGTCCGGCCCAAACTAAACCACGGCCCCCAAGGCACAACCGCGGAACATATTCCGCAACTAGGGACAACCTAACCCACTAAGACCGGTACCAAACCATGAGTGCCGGGCCAGATCCGACTATTTGAAGCCCGGTGACCCACATCCAAATACAACAGGCCGCAGGTATAACTTATCAAAGACTAACCCATGACGCGGCCCAATCCAATAGTACTGCCAGCTACCATATTACCATATAGCTGCCCAGAGACAAAAAGGACACATGGTACAAGATAGTGGGATGAACCGAACATCAAGGGAGGTGCACCACTCCGAGAAATACGTGCAAACGATCGAAAAGGACGAATATACCTCACCTATATAAAGAGGAAAGATCCTCACCTTGAGGGTAACATACAACTCTCTCTCTCTCTCTCTCTCTCTCTCTCTCTCTCTCTCTCTCTCTCTCTCTCTCTCTCACTTACTTAAATATTTGATCTCTCTACATTATACTTAATCTCACACCCGAGGTTGACCGCGGAAGTCCCTCTTCCGTGGTGAGACTAACGGTGCTTCTTTCTTAGCAGTTTAAACTCAAGATCTTCGTAGTCTGAAACCCAACCTCTCAAGAGTTAGTCCAAGCTAAATCTTGAATCGTGTCCAGGTTTTGTACTAACATTCATGTAACTGGCGTTATGGACATTAAACCCACATGTACGAGAGCAAAGGCCATTTGTATAAAGATTCGATAACCAAAATTCTCTCAATTTCTTGAACAAACTGATAACTTAAAATTGATGTTCCTACTTTAACAACTCCAGCAAACAATGTCTTATGAGCTCCTTGTACTTGACGTACCTTTTGTTGAAAAGCAACGCAACACGAACTTATTGTTACTAGGAAATGAAATCTTTTGTAATAGATCCTTAATAAGAGAATTTAAACTAAAGTTTCAACTCATTATTTAGTTGGAAGGTTTTGTGCAAGTTTGATGTAGAAATTATGTAGATTGATTATTTCACGGAAAAAGAAACAATCATCATCATTTGAAGCATTTGGAGCGGGGGTGTATAAAATGATGATAGTGCAACATTTGACCCAGAATGGTTTCACTTTTTCATTGTTCAAATGCTGCGGGAATATAAATAAAGACATAACTGCTCATAAAGAGACCAAAACAGGCGTCTTTTTCAGACAGCCACATATTTAGTGAAAATACCTCTGGAATTTACAATAAAGGTTATAACTATATACCAAGAATCAAGAAGAAAGGAAACAAGCCCTGCATAAAAAATGGCTTTCTAGTTTCTACTCTCTGATGACTGGCACTTTCAGTACAACTCATTCCATTGATCCACATGTTTCGAGTCTTAGAGCGCACCATGATTTTTAGTTGGCTGTCAATATCAATATCTCTTTGGCGGTCCTCTTTCTAAAATATGGCATATCATCCTACATTAAAATGTCAATAAGTATAAGATATATTCTTATATATGCTACACATTAAACGTGTTCAATATCTTGTCTCTGTAGTTAGGTTACTACTCTGACTAACAAGCTAGCCAGAGTAAAAAAGGTGGAACCAGTTACTATTCGATTATTGTTGTATTACACATAATTTTGAAATAACATCTAACACATTCATTATTATGGTTCTTTTTAAAGACATGTATGTTCCAGGTGAACCGAAAAGGCGAAAAAGAGCTAAAACATTATCTGTATTCACACGAGCCCATTACCGAACTCGCCCGCCCACCCATTTACCTCTACTTGGATTTTTTAGTACTATAGCTTCGTAAAGACTTGAAAACAATGTAAACCTCTGATGGGTCGACAAAAATTGTTCATTTAGGAACTCCCCTTTAGCCAAAAAATAGAAAGAAGAGCTGTAACATTGTACCTGGCTGAAGCATAGTCCTACATCCCTGCTATAGAAGTCTATATATTTGATCATGAACATACCACAATCATACCTGCCCACAAAATAAATGACGATCAAAATTAGTGCTATGTAAAAATATCATACAAATACTCAACACAGTAATTTCAATCATTCCTTTAAAATGTTTGAATTTTCTTAATTAGTAAAGCATTATAATTTTATACACACCCATTCTCTTGATTAGGAAGGTCAGTTACATATTCTTGCTCCCAAGAAGTAACATCAATGCTTTTTCCAGTCTTGTCTTTCACCTCATCCGTGAGATATTTAGCCTAAAGACATAAGGTTCTAGCAGATAAGAAACATCTACGCATATATAAAGTAATGTGCATCATGTAAAACATAATGCAAGATTGAAACCTTTTTCATACATGCAGATAAGTTATGAATGTATCAAGAATGCTTTGACATACCAACGCTCTCAGTACTTTCTTATCAGCTCCTCCAAGTGAGTCAAGATACTGAAACTTTTTGTCCTTTTTGTTGATGACAGCCAAACACCAATGTATTTCTTTGTGAATAGGCACAAATATCTGATTAAAGCTGATATCATTAAACATGAAGAAAACATGTTACAAAAAGTGCATGTAATACAAAAGCTAACCTTGTCACAGTCATCAAGACCGTAGCCCAACTTTTTCTGCGCAGTCCATCTTTTAACGGACTCATAATCGTAGCCTGTCCTAGTCATTCCACCTACTAACTTCATATATAAATAATAAAAAGTAAATGATACACTGTTTTAGCTTGAGACTAAAAATAAGATGGAAAAATTACGGGGCTAACTACCTTCTTGTAAAAAAATGTGTTGAAGAAATGACATTTTAAAAACTTTTTGGGCTCCCTACGTTCCCTGTCTTTCAGCAACTCAAGATAAATGTTAATGACCTGCAATAAGGAAATCATCAGTGATATCTTGCATACATACATGTGGATTTGATCTGAAATTCAACAGTTAAGACTCACCTCATCATTTAACCACGCACGAGGTCTCAAACATTGCAAAGCTTCCCCTGTGATCATTATATTTGATTTTTCATGATTGACCAAAACCTTCTTCCTACAAAATCCAGACGACAAAACAAGTGAAACAACTTCGACTTGGATATGGTTTACTATACATATGCACGTAAGCACACACAAAAATTTAAATATACCGATTAGAATAAGATAGAGCAGTAGCAACCATTTTCTCTTCTTCTTCCGTAAGAGGAGTAAAAAGATCATGCACTACATCCTGAAAAAGACACCAAATTTTATATGAGAAACATCTGCCGCACATATAAACCAAGGTTCTTTTTTGCATACAATACAAACATACTCTTTCGTTCGTCCCCTTTTTGCCAATGTATTTTTGTACATTTGTCCCACGATGGTAGCTCAATGGTGGGGGACATGTAGCATAAAAAAGAGGCCGGGGGTTCATATCATATTCATGTGTCCCTTTTATATGACCATGCATCCGGTGTGGTCATTTTCATTCCTAACACTTTTCTATAAAGTTTCACGCATTCACATTAGATATAATCCAGCATTTTATCAAAATCATTCATCATTGCAGTTCAAAAATAAAATTATAACTCATCATTTTTTTAGGCCAGCATATTTTAATCACTAAAACGGGATAAATGAAATAGAAGAGAACGTTTACCTCTTCTTTCTTAACAGGACACGGCTTTTGACACGACGCTCGTCTCAATTCTTTTAACTTAATCTCAAACCTTAACTTCCTTAAATTCGGACCACGTCTTTCAAACGACCCATCCAACTTCTTATGCAAAGGCGAACCCACATCAACATCCTTAACATCATTCAACTGATTCAATTTCTTATATTTCGCTCTTATTTCTTCTACTTCCCCCGACCCATAACTCGGACCATATCTTTCAACCGACCCATTCAACTTCTTATGCAAAGGCGAACCCACACCAACATCCATAACATCACTCAACTGATTCAATTTCTTATGTTTCGCTCTTTTTTCCTCTATTTCCTCATCAACATCGATAACATCAGTCAACTGATTCAATTTCTTATGTTTCGCTCTTCTTTCCTCTACTTCCTCATCAACATCGATAACATCAGTCAACTGATTCAATTTCTTATGTTTCGCTCTTCTTTCCTCTACTTCCTCATCAACAACAATCACTTCAACCACATTTCCATTATCAACCTCAATCACTTCAATATCATCATCACATTGTTCCACATTCTCAAACTTTACATGTCTGCAAGTCCCAACAGCCAATTCTTTCGGGCGATTGTAAT
Organism: Artemisia argyi; assembly: GCA_030686995.1. Classification (NCBI taxonomy): domain Eukaryota; kingdom Viridiplantae; phylum Streptophyta; class Magnoliopsida; order Asterales; family Asteraceae; genus Artemisia; species Artemisia argyi. Next base: position 181,470,179 of record CM060686.1, read on the forward strand.
TATTTACCAGACCTTTTTCCTCAAGACTCGATTTTTTTCGCATATTTCGACTAAATCTTTTCTGGGTCGAGTTAAAACCGGATATAATTGTACATGGAGCTTGGATTTGTCTTCTGATTGGTGCTTTGTGATCTGGGTATAAATGCAATCTTGAAACTGTGTTGTTTCTTGATGGTTTTGAAGATGATGATGATTTGGGTTTTTTGGCAATGTGATTGGATCCATGTGATGGTTGTGATTGTGGGTTGCGTTTGTTTTTGTTGTGTGTTAATGTGCCCATTTGATTAAGTTTGTGGAAATGGGGTTTAGGGTTTGGTATAAACCCTAGAATGAGGAGTGAGTTTGAATTTGGGGGTAAATGGGTTTTGAATTTTTTGTGCGTTTGGTTATCACAATGACTATGAGAGTTGGTACAGGGTACAGGGTCGAATGGTAATGGAGGGTATGATAAAACCACCACACACATAAGATATGAGAAAACTTTCATATTTCGGTATCTTCAATCTATTATTTTGGCCCTCATAACCAACCAAACAACATTAATGACTATCAAAGTCATAGATTTATACCCATACACTCCAACCAAACGGGCGTAACAATATATTTTCTTGGTCAATTATTTTTTCTTACGTATTTGAAGACTAATTTAGTAGGATTTGGACTGAATGTCAAACAAACTTAAACCGCATGTAACACTTCATTTTTAGCAAGAGGTTGTTGTAGTCACTTTTAGTTAGGGTGCGTTTGGTTTGAGCTTATGGGAATAAAGGAATGAGTATGAGAATGATATATATTGTTTGTTTCATGTTAATTGGCATGATGAAATTCATATATTGGTCATACATAAAAGGAGGCAAAAGAGCATGGTGTGAATCTATTATTGTTAAGGGGCTCACCACTACTAATAAACTCATGCCAATTGTGATTTCCTATCATCAAACCAAACGGCCCCTACCTAGACCTCTCATACTATAATGACGACAATCATAAATATTTTTGCCACTAAGGGCACCCTTTGGTGATTCAAATAGCAAATATTAGAAAAAAAATCAAACATCTTTTGCTCTTTTTAGTGTTATCACTGATTTTGTATACTTGAGCTCTACTATTAAGTTATAATCCCAAGAGCACCCCCTCGAGTAAAAGCTTCTACAGCCGGTTGACCAAATACAAGTTAGGAGATGCCAAATGGATATTCATAGAAAGAATTCTTATTTCTAAATGTGAGGATGATTCCTTCAATTATTGGGTGTGTGTAAATTGATTGGGCACATGGTCAACTGGCTTACCTAAGTGCATAAAACTTAATGTGACCTTTCTTAAATGGACCGATTATAACCTAATTCGATCATACCATCCAGTGCAATTTAAAAATGTAAAGTTGCGGTTTTTTTTGGAAAACCATTGTGATGTTGTCTTTATTTCAATAACCTTAGATCGGTTCTTAACCAACACCGCTTATTGATAAAAATAAAGTTAATTGCACAAACGGTCCTTATGGTTTGTTGGGTATCACAAATTTAGTCATTAGACTTTTTTTTGGCGGATCCTCTTTCTATGGTTTTGACCTGTTACGGATTTGGTCTCTTGATCATTATGTCTGGTAGTTTGAAGGATTAAGAATTTATTTTTCCTGTTACGGGATGGTGTTGTGACATAAAAACTGATATGACGCAAACCAACATTGAAGTTATGATTCCTGATGCTCTAACAATTTAGTTTAGCCGATTTACCACTCAATTTCCTTTTGACCCTTTTAACATATAAGCACAATCAACCTAGATGATCAAGAGACCAAATCACACCGCATCTCCATCATGAACACCCTCCTTCACAACATGCCATAACACTACCATTCCGGTTTCACCATTTGATTTATTTTCCATTTTTTAAACAAACTAATAGTGTTTCATTTATTAAAAATAAAAATATAAATAAATTGTTTATTAATTAAAATATATTCACTTAATACTTGTTAGGAAACCAAACCAATAAAAAGACACATGGACTATTAAATTAATTTTTTAGAGACTAAACTTAGCATATTTATTAACAAAATTAAAGAAAAATAGAATTAAGAAAAAAGAAGTGTTGTCTTCAATCATACACGCGTGCACAAAAAAAATAAAAATAAAATAAAATAAATAAAAAAGAGAGAAAAAAAACACTTCCTAGTGAGAATAATTATTCAAATAAGAAAAGTGATAAGATATTCTAACAGCATATTTCAAACAAGAAAGGAAAAATAATAGAGAGTTGCATATACTTTTGTAAGTGCATCTTAAATTTGTGGTTGTAATTTTTTCTTCTTATTATCATCTTAATTAAATTTCTTGTTTGATCCTAATTCCACTTCAGGCACATCAAACATAAACAAAAATACGATATAAACCCATAAATTTAAGCACAAAACAAAAAGAAAAAAAAATTAAGTGTTATAACACCCGCCAACCAATTGGCGTCCGCCTCTTGGCGCGGCTAACGATGTCATATGGCACCTGTCATGGTGGCTTAATGGTCTCTGTTAGCATTAAAAATATATATTGAAAAAGTGATGGTCATTCTCATACGTGTAACTTTGTAATGTGTCGTAGTTTACAATAGAATAGTCAAATGAGCTTATGGTTTGGACTAATCTAATAGGTTATAAGTTATGTATTATGGCTAGTCCATAGTTTATGTAAAAGTCCAAGTCCATCACCAAGCCCATCCTAAGGCCCACAAGGTCTTAAGTCTTATGTATAAAAGACATCACACACCTCATTTGTGTGGTGTGCTTGTGTGTGTATTTGTGTGTGTTTTATTAATCAAAGCTCTCATCTTTTCCATCTCTCTCTCATATACACGAATTACATATATACATATCAAGTCACCATCTTTCTTCTTCTAATCTTTTATATTTGTGATAAAATTGTGAAATCTAAGGTCCTACAAGTGGTATCAATCGCCTAACAATGATTTAGGAGTGTTGGGTGTTTGTGTTTTTCGTCTTTTTTAAGCTTCCTACACGTTTTTTTCAAGAAAAAATCATTACTTTTCTTGTTTGTTTTGTGTTTTTAACACTTTTTTGATTACAAACTAGTGTTATAAACCTTTCCCAACAAGAAAGTTTTAATCTTTTTGAAAATTTCTAGCTTAAAAATTCGATTTGGTTTTTGTACTTGTTTTCGAGATCTCAAAATGTTTTTATAAAAATCATCAAGTTTGGAACTTTCTTCAAGTTTTGGTGTTTTTTAGCTTAGAAGTACAAGAATCTTGGATTAAAAACTTCATTTGGGAGTGCTTTTTGCTAAATCAAAAAACAGCCATAGTTTCGAAATCTCTAGTACTTGTTTTCGCAATCCCTGTTGTTTTCGAGAACACAAGAATCGGCTCCTTTCGTGATCATAGTTGGATACTCGGTACTTTCTCTCTTGTATAAGAAAGAAAATACTTCGACTTTTGGCTTAATTTCGAAATTACATAATTTCGAAATCTATTTGTGAGATTGCATTCTCGAAAAAATCGAATTTCTTCGAGAACACTTTTTCGCAAACACTGCAAAGTTTCGAGATTACTCAAACTTTCGAGAATACTCAAAGTTTCGCAAACACTGCAAAGTTTCGAGATTACTCAAACTTTCGAGAATAATCACAAGTCTCGCAAACACAGAAGTTTCGCAATCCACAAGGTTTCGCAATCATCAAGCAGATTTTCGCAATCACTCAAGTCTCGCAATCATAGAGTTTCGCAATCCAAGTTTCGCAATCTGAAGTTTCGAAATTCCAAAGTTTCGCAAACCTAAGTTACGCAAACCAAAGTTTCGCAAACCAAAGTCTCGCAATCAGAAGTTTCGCAATCCTGAAACTTTCGCAATCTCTCAAAAGTTTCGAGAACACAGCAAGGTTTCGAGAATTTTGACAAAAGTGAGGTTTTTGACGACCAAACTTCAAACGGCCATAACTTTTGAACCGTAACTCCGTTTTCGACGAATTAGCTGTCAAAACGACCGTGAGACAGAGGAGAACGACACGCTAAATGATTTATCGATTTAGGCGAAGTTTCGAGGCGTAAAAACGCTCCGAGAAGAAGTTATTGAGGTTTCAAAGTTTTAGTCAAAATTTTCACCATAAAAACTTGCATCAACTTACTCCAAACTCAACTCCTATTTCGTTGAAAAGATCCAATTCTCAACTTTATCCATCTAAACTTCATCAAATGGCATCTCAGCAAGATATTGATGCAGCCGGTGCGGAAAACCGACCTCCTATGCTTGAAAAAGGTGGATATCTCCCATGGACAAGCCGCATGCTTCGTTACATCAAAACTAAGACTGGTGGTAACCTAATGCTCAACTCCATTAAGAATGGTCCATTTCAGCCAAGACAAGTTCAAATTGCTGGTAATCCAAACTCAACAAATCCTACTGAACCATACATGCGTTTACAAACAGAAGAAGATTACTCTGATGAAGACAAGGCGCAGATCAAAGCTGATGATATGGCAATGCATTTAATCCAACTTGGATTACCACGGGAGATCTTTGATGCGGTCGACAGCTGTGAAACTGCTCATGCTATGTGGGAACGTGTTAGAAGGATTTGTCATGGAACAGAGATTGGACAACAAGACGTTGAGAACAAACTTCTTACTGAATGGGAGAACTTCACATCCACTAAAGGTGAACAGATTGAGTCATACTACACAAGGTTTTGCACGTTGATGAATGAGTTAATCAGAAACAAGTTGACACCTCGAACAATTGCAACAAACATCAAATTCGTCAATAACCTTCCAGAAGAATGGGGTCGTTATGTTACAATTGTTAATCAGACAAAGGATTTACATCAGGTGAATTATGATCAACTCTATGACTTTCTGAAGCAAAACCAAGCTGAGGCTAATGAAGTTAGGAAAGAAAGATTGGCAAAGAATCATGATCCTCTCGCACTAATTGCTAATACACCAACACCATTACAAGTGCACACTCAACAACCATCATCATCCATTCACAACTACATGCAACCATCATGCATTCAACAACCAACACCGGTCTACCAACAACAATTCTACCCACAACAACAAGAAGTTATTCCACAATAGACATACCCACAATTCCAAGAACCAGAATTCACTGACAATGATAAAGCTGCTGCAGCATTGACTCAAGCGTTTGCTTTTCTGTCAAAGGCATTCCAAGGACGCTATTCTACACCAACAAACAACAACCAAAGGATTTCATCGAATACTCGCAACAGGCAGATCGCTCAGCCGAGTTTCAATATGGGCAACGGAGGCCAAATGGTTGGAGTTTATGGGAATCAGCAAGGATATGCTACGGGATTTAATATGGGCAATCAGAATATGCAGAATGCAGGTCAGTATGCAGGGAATCAGTATGGTCAGAATGTAGGGAATCAGATGGGTCAGTTTGTTGGAAATCAGAGGGGTCAGAATGTTGGTAATCAGGCAATGGGTAATCAGAATAGAAATGTTGCAGCTCCAGTAGTTGGGAATATGGGAAATCTGAATCAGGGTAATCCGGTAAAGTGTTTTAACTGCCAGGGTGTAGGTCATATGGCAAGGAACTGTCCTACTAAGCCAAACAAGAAAGATCTAGCGTACTTGCAGAAAGCAGTAATGTTGGCACAAAAGGCAGAGGCAGGGTTTCAGTTGAATGCAGAGGAGAATGACTTTATGGCTCTTATGGATGACATGGAAGATAGAGAAGATATCGATGCGAACTGCATATTCATGGTGAATCTTCAGGAAGCTAAGTATGACACGGATTCTGACACACTTCCTGTTTATGACACCAATGCACCATCTGAGGTATCTAACTTCAAGACATGTCACAATAATGATATATTTGATATGTCTCCTCATGAGGAACAACATTTTGAGAAGCAAGCACCCACTTATGATACATTCCTGGACACGCCAAGTAGTAGCAATACTCCTTCAGCAACTCCAGATATGAATCATAATGGAGGCTTCGTTTCACAGCATGCTGAGAATGATGAGGAAACACGTGCTTTGTTTGAATCATTATTGAATAATTGTCGTATTGAAATTGAGAATGTGCAAAAGGTCAATCGTGATGTTAAGGCCGCGAATGTTAAATTGACCGCTGAGCTTGAGAGTTACAAATCAACCGTTAAAGCTTTTGAATTTCATAACAAAAGATTGTCTGAATTAGAAACTGGTTATCAAAATTCCGTTTCAAGGGAACAACAATTGCAACTCAAGTTTGATACACTTGATGTTAATTCTTTCAAAAAGATAAAATCTTTAAACACGGAAATTTCTGATTTACAAAACCAACTTTCTAAACAAAAAACAGCTTATTCCAATCTTGAAAAAGAAATGGATGAGTTGAAAAAGGATTTTGCAAAGAAAGAAGACAAACTTTTGGAAGAAATCGTAGAGTCAGAACACATGATTGCTCATTTAGAGGAATTAGTGGTTAAGTCGGGTCAGTCGAGTCAAACAATGAAAATGATTTCAAATCAAATCAATCCAATTTACCATACGAAACATAAAATGGCTCTTGGTAACAACACCCCTTGTAATCTCAAGAAAGCTCAGCAAGAACAGAATGTTTTGTACAATGGTAATGTGATTTATACCAAACATGATCCTCCCGTCGTTCGGGATTCTGTGCTAACGATTGAACATGTCGAAGAGAGCATTAATAAAATGAAACAAAAGGATTTGAAACCCATTGATTACAACAAATTGAACAAACTTTCGGGAATCACTTTTGTTCCACAAACAGAACCATCTGCGTTTTCCATAAAATGACCATTTGCGAAATTCTTGTCTAAAAAGAAAGTTGTTTCCAAGTCTCTTTCAAAATTGGAACAAATTTCCTCTAACAACACTTTTAATACAAGTGAGGCTAGAGAAATTCTGGATGACGTTAAAAAGAGAATTCAAGAACTTCAAAACATTGTTAAATCTAAAACTTCCATCGATATTAACAACTGGCATTCTAGTTTTCACATCGAACAGAAAAAGGTGTTTCAAAACGAAATTACTATTCCACTGAATAACATCAGCGCGAGTGTAAAAAATTTTGAACAAGTTTTCTTAAAAGAAACGGCCGACTTTGTCAAGGACCACAAATCCCTGGTAACCGAAGCTAATGATATTCGTGAAAACATGATTGTTTTGGAAAACCTAAATGATTCTCTCTTCGAAGCTGTTATGACCACTGACATTATGTCCATCATTTTACAAACATATTCTGTTCAAGACGATGAACGACTAAGAGTTGAGACCTCCGCAATTGTTTCAAAATATGAAAATGCTCTTATAAAGCTTGAAAAAGAAAATGTGTCATATTTTAAACAACTTGATCGGAAAAAGGAAGAATGCAAGTATGACAAATTGTCGTATGAGCGTGACTTAAAGAAAATGAAAGAGCAAAATGATCTTTTGAGGGCTCAGCTTGAAAGTCAAAAAGGAAAGGGTGAGGAAACTAAGTTTGCAAAACCATTGACTTCGGAGAAACCAAATGTGTCTAACACGGTTCAAAAACCAAAAATGTCAATTTCAAGGTTTGCTCCAAAAGTCGATGAGAAAAAGGATTTGACAAAACCAGTCACTCCAACACCCTTGCCCAAGAAAAGTGAAAATGATAAGATTGTTGATAAAGGAAAAGCGGTTGTCGATACTCTTAAAGTGTTAGCACCTGGCCTTTTTAGGATTAGTCCCACTAGTGCGTCTACCTCAACATCTAAGAAAAATGACAAGTGCCTAAAGGCTAATTCTAAAGAATCTAGGGATGCTAAAAAGGACAACAATATAAATCCTAATGTGTGTGCCTTACCTTCTACAGGATTAGAAAGCACCTCTAGGAGCAGCAGACTACAGCCTAGGAGCAATACAAGGAACAATAGAGTCTCGCCTGCATCTAAGAGTAGTAGCAAGAATAAAGTTGAAGAAGTAGAAGAACACCCTAGGAATTTATCGCTTTGTAATAAGAGACATGTTTCATCTGAATGTAATGTCGAACGTACTGTTTCTAATGCATGTAATGACTCTGTTTGTTTAATATGCAAGAAATGTTTAATTAATGATGTTCATGATGAATGTGTTTCTAAGTATGTGAATGTTACGCCTGAACAGAAGAATGTTCCGAAAAGACATAGTGCTAGATCCAGATCTATAGAAAGATTAGTTGCACGATTTAGGACTACCACTATTAGTCGAATGCCTAGGAACTATCTTAAGTTTTGTATGTGGATTCCGACAGGTAGAGAGTTCACTCTTAAGGACGGCAAATTAGAAATAACTCAAGATAAACAAGTAGCAACTGTCTATGAGTGTGATTCTGCTTTTACTCCTAACCCCATGGAACCAAATTCAACACGGTTTCCAAATACAAACTCTTCTGTTCTTGGCAGGTTATCGAAATATGTCTTTGGATCGTCGACTCGGGTTGCTCCAAGCACATGACCGGGAATTTAAAGCTGCTAATCAATTTTGTCTGGAAATTCATGGGAACTGTACGATTTGGAAATGATCATGTAGCAGCTATTCAGGGTTATGGAGATCTTCGGTTTGAGAATTTTTTAATCACTCGAGTTTACTACGTCGAAGGGTTGGGACACAACTTGTTTTCAGTTGGGCAGTTTTGTGATGCAAATTTAGAAGTTGCTTTCAGAAGAAACACGGTTTTTATTAGAAATTTGGTTGGTGATGATCTCTTAACTGGTAATCGTGGTACAAACTTGTATGCTATCGACATCAACCAAATGGCTTCTACATCACCAATTTGTCTTATGACAAGGGCATCAGATACTAAGTCCTGGCTGTGGCATAGACGTTTATCCCATCTCAATTTCAACACCATCAACAAGTTAGCCAAAGACAACATCGTCACCGGACTTCCTAAGTTCAAATACACCAAGGAACACCTATGTCCATCATGCGAACAAGGAAAAAGTAAAAGAGCATCATATAAACCCAAAACCGTACCTAGTTCGGAAGCAAGGTTACATATGTTGCACATGGACTTATGTGGCCCAATGAGAGTTGAAAGCATTAATGGGAAGAAGTATATTCTCGTTATTGTTGATGATTATTCAAGATATACTTGGGTAAAGTTTTTGAGATCAAAAGACGAAGCACCAGGCATCATCATCACCTTTCTGAAGCGTATTCAAGTTCTACTTCAAGCTCCAGTAAGAATTATAAGAACAGACAATGGCACAGAATTTACAAACCAGGAGTTAAGAACTTACCTTGAAGATGTTGGAATCACACACCAAACATCAGTTGTTAGAACTCCACAGCAGAATGGGGTAGTTGAAAGAAGAAACAGAACTCTTGTGGAAGCTGCTCGCACAATGCTAATTTTTTCTAGTGCACCTCTATTCTTATGGGCAGATGCTGTTGCCACTGCTTGTTTCACTCAAAACCGATCCCTAGTCCATCCGAGATTCAATAAAACCCCATATGAGCTAGTGAACAACCGTAAACCTGACATCTCTTATCTTCACGTATTTGGCGCTTTGTGCTATCCGACGAATGATAGAGAAGATCTAGGAAAGTTAAAAGCTAAGGGTGATATTGGAATCTTCATTGGATATTCAGAAAACTCGAGGGCATTCAGGGTGTATAATAGAAGAACGAAAAAGATAATGGAGACGATGAATGTGAAGTTTGACGAGATTTCACAGATGGCTTCTGAGAGATACGCTCTAGAACCCGCGCTTAATCCGATGGCTTCTAATCAAAACATTTTAGGACCCGCACCAAGCATGCAGACTTCTGGACACATCAGTTCAGGACTCGTACCTCAAGGAGCTCAGTCAACAAACATGGACAAACCTTCAGAACAAGAACTGGAAAATTTCTTTGAGTTAATGTTTGATGAATACTATGGTGGAACTTCGACAAATGCATCTCCACAACATTCCGCTGCACCCGCTCAAAACCATCAACCACCACCACCACAAGATGCATCCACAATAATCGAAGCTGAAGCACCAACTACATCAACATCATCTACATCTACTCAAGCACCTCCAGTACTTGAAACTGTTCTACCAAGAGTTGATGAGCAAAACCAAAACGCAAATTTTCAAGAAGAACCAACAAATAATTCAAACAATGTTACGTTAGAAGAAGAAGAAGAAGTATTTGAAAACCCATTTGCAACAGACTCTGCTGAATCTTCTTCAAGGTTACAAGAACCATCTAACACACATTCGTTACACCCGAGGTACCCTTCTACGTTTCAATGGACAAAAGACCATCCAATAGAACATATTATTGGTGAACCTTCAAAGCCAGTTCAGACAAGGAGACAACTTGCCACCGATCTCGAATTGTGCATCTATGTTTGCTCAATCAGCCTCAAAGAACCAAAGAACATTCGGGAAGCAATGGCAGAAAACCCTTGGATTGAAGCGATGCAGGAGGAATTTCTTCAATACCTGTTACATGATAGTTGGGAACTTGTTGAATGACCACTTGATAAACGAGTTCTTGATCTCAAGCGGTTGTGGAAGAACAAACTGGATGAGGAAATGACTGTTATTCGCAACAAAGCTCGTCTCGTAGCTAAAGGTTATCCACAAGAAGAAGGGATAGATTTCGAGGAATCATTCGCGCCTGTAGCTAGACTTGAAGCAGTCTGGATTTTCTTAGCCTATGCCGTTCACAAAAACATCACAGTCTATCAGATGGACATTAAGACAGCTTTCTTGAATGGAACTCTGAAAGAAGAAGTGTATGTGAGTCAGCCAGAGGGATTCATCGACAAAGATCATCCAGACTACGTCTACAAGCTTAAGAAAGCAATTTATGGTTTAAAACAAGCTCCAAGAGCGAGGTATGACGAACTATCATCTTTCTTGCTTAAAAACAATTTCACAAAAGGAACGGTTGATGACACCTTGTTTACCAAAAAGTTCAAAGATGACATTTTGATCGTTCAAATTTACGTGGACGACATTATTTTTGGATCAACCAATCCTAACCATTCAAAACATTTTGAAAATCTCATGAAAAGTAAATTTGAAATGTCCATAATGGGGGAACTAAAATTCTTTCTTGGTTTACAAATCCATCAGTCCCCTCGTGGTATTTTTATCAATCAAGCTAAATATACGATAGAGATTTTGAAAAAACATGGAATGGAAAATTGTGATTCTGTTGGTACACCAATGGTCACTTCACCAAAAATAGGTGCTGATTTGTTTGGGAAACCAATCGATCCTAAAAAATATCGTAGCATGATCGGTTCTCTCATGTACCTAACTGCTAGCCGACCCGATATTCAATTTGCTGTATGTTTATTAGCACGGTTTCAGGCAAAGCCCACCGAACTTCACCTCAAAGAGGTTAAACGGATCTTTCGGTACCTACGAAGCACCATTAACATGGGACTTTGGTAGCCGAAGGATTCAGAGTTTAATCTAACAACATTTTCAGATGCAGACCATGCTGGTGATCAAGTTACAGCAAAGAGTACATCAGGTGGAGCACAATTTTTGGGTGAAAAGCTTGTAAGCTGGTCTTCAAAGAAACAGGATTGTACTGCACTTTCAACCGCCGAAGCCGAGTATGTGTCTCTATCTGCGTGTTGTGCCCAAGTTCTTTGGATGCGGACACAGCTCACAGATTATGGCTTTACTTTTGATAGAATACCTATGTATTGTGACTCAAAAAGTGCCATAGCCATCTCGTGCAATCCCGTACATCACTCTAAGACGAAGCATATCAAAGTCCGCTACCATTTCATCAAAGAACACGTGGAAGAGGGTACTGTTGAATTATTTTTCGTTAAGACTGATTATCAACTCGCCGATCTATTTACTAAAGCCCTTCCAAAAGAAAGGTTTGACTATTTAGTTCGACGAATTGGCATGCGAAGCCTAACTCCTGAGGAGCTAGAACGTCTTCTCGAATCTTCTTGAAAAATGTTTTCAAAACCGCTTCGCTGTAAATATTTTTGAAAAACAAAATACAAAATTTGAAAAACCAACAAAAACAAAATACAAAAATATAAAATTTCAAAAAATCCAAAAACAATATAAAATCAAAAAATCCAAAAATATTCTTCTCACGACATGTCTCTCGTATAAATCAATATTCTGTACGTTTCTAGAAATGTCATTCAACAATGATACGGACATGTACAGATGCTTGAGCGGGAGTTCCTTTTTATGTTTTTCTAAAACATGTCGTTTCTAAAAAGTTTCTTCACTATGGCTTTCATATACTTTAGTACGAAACCCGTACTTAAACGATGACTTCTGATTATTTTCAAATCAAGGACTCGTACGTTCAATGACGCAATCTTTTTCAAAATGTTCGAGTCTAAACAAACGAAAAAGATTTCAAGCATAAACTCGTTTTCAAACAAAATTCTTGAGCACCTTTCAAAATTGTTCAAAAGATTTCTCAAAATCTCTCAAAGTTAGTGCTCAAGATAACTCCCTCAAAACCCTTAAGTAATTTTAAATATGCTATCATTAAGGGGGAGTACAAACACTAAAATGTTCCGATTTCATGCAAAATCAAATCTGTCTATCTCTCCAAAAAGCCTTTTATTAATCAGGTGATATCAAAAATATCACGCTCTGCTATTTTTGAGGGGGAGAAGACATGATTAAATGTGATCAAAATGTGTAAAGATTGTGATTGAATCTCAAAAGAGCTCGACTCAGAATGTACCAATGAATTGACGAAGCTTAAAATGTCAGTAATCAAAAAGACTTGTCCTGGACGGGTAATAATTTCAAGCTAGTCTAACTAGTGATGTAAGCGTGTCTCGAATAGGACTTGTCTGAGTAGAGTGTACCGTATCGAGAGACTTTCTTTGGACTTGACCAGGACGAGTAATAACTTCAAGCTAGTCTAACTAGTGATGTAAGCGTGTCTCGAATCGGTCATGTTCACTGAAAGTGGATCAATTCAAAAAGTACAAACTCCTCACGCATGTGCAAATTTCTAAAAAATTCATGAGCACATGTGAAGGGGGAGTCCTTCTAAAGAAATGCAAAACTCTCAAAGTGGTAACAACAATGTGTTTTATTATCATAAACACTTTGAGAGATTTTCAATCAAAGGTTTCATGGCAATTATAGGATTCATGGAGTTATAAGGTGATTAAGGTTAGGGAAAACCGTCCTATGATCCGCCAGAGCCGGAGGGATCTACCCAAGGACAATTCCAATAGATTAGAATTAGAAGTCCTTAGGTATGATTTGAAAAAAGGAGAAAAGAATGAAAGGAGAAAGAAGGGGTTGAAGAATTAAAAAGAAAAGCAAATGAAAGGGTGAAAAGAAATAGCCCTCCATATGTTCAACCTTAGGGCAGACACCGGGTTCAACTCATATGCTACTGGTTGTTACTATGGTGACACCGGTATTGAAGACAAAGAAGTCATGGACCCAGTGACGCACTGCACTAAACCTTCTTAACCACTCAAGTTCTCTTAAAAGAGCTTGTTTCATTCTCACGGGGAACCGGTGTAATCTATCGACCTGTCTCTTAGAGATGGTTGATATTGAAGCAGGAGACCTCTCCCTAATCTCCGCATAGGAAACCAAATGTGCACTTATCGAGTCTAGAGCCCCGAGATTCATCAAAAGATCTCATAGGAACACATGATATTTCTACACTGGTTGTTCATCATTAAGGATGCCAGATGTAAACTTAAGAGTCCTACGCAGATCTTAGCAATCTGCCAGAACATTTATGAGAGAATTCACACAAGTGATTCTCAATGATTGAATGGAAATTCCTGCCAGGGTCAACATCAAGCAGCCCTGACAGCAGGTCACTTCGGTAATTCTTTATGGGTTACGCTTAGTGTTCGCGGTGGTTTCAAACGGTCTACAGTCGTAGAGTGATCCCCAGCAACTCACCCAGTCATTGAGCTACTAAGTAGGTCTCGTAAGCTCTCTCGAGAGTATCTGACATGGGAACGGCCTTGGTAAGGATTAGAAGGAGTCTTCACACTATGCTGTTGACGATCTCTAATTCTTATCTGTAAGTACCGGATGTTTTATTGCTAACTATTTATATGCAGGGACACTTCATCTCCATGGCGACAGATTCCACATGCTCATACATGCATCTCGAAGTCAAAGGAAAGTTCACACAAAGATCAAAGCAAAGCAAGGTTCAAAGAAAGATTCTACGCAATGTGAATGAATCTACAGAAGTAAAGTGACAAAGATCTGTGTAAAAGAACTGGAACTAAAAATGCATGTATCACAAAGACTGAAGATGTATGAGCATGTTGGAATAGCAAAAAACCACCACAGACGCAGAAGTGACAAAAGGCAGACAACGAATGATGAAAAGTCAGTCATCAAAGATCACAAAGCATGAAGGAACAAAAACTAAAGACTATTCTACTACGACACACAATGGACAACAACAAAGAACAAAGAAGATTAAATCACGTTGAGCATCATTCGAATGACCACCCCTTAGGGGGAGATTGTTAGCATTAAAAATATATATTGAAAAAGTGTTGGTCATTCTCATACGTGTAACTTTGTAGTGTGTCGTAGTTTACAATAGAATAGTCAAATGGGCTTATGGTTTGGACTAATCTAATAGGTTATAAGTTATGTATTATGGCTAGTCCATAGTTTATGTAAAAGTCCAAGTCCATCACCAAGCCCATCCTAAGTCCCATAAGGTCTTAAGTCTTATGTATAAAAGACATCACACACCTCATTTGTGTGGTGTGCTTGTGTGTGTATTTGTGTGTGTTTTATTAATCAAAGCTCTCATCTTTTCCATCTCTCTCTCATATACACGAATTACATATATACATATCAAGTCACCATCTTTCTTCTTCTAATCTTCTATATTTGTGATAAAATTGTGAAATCTAAGGTCCTACAGTCTCTTTGACAGAGGGGACTCGGAGGGGTGTGTAATAGGTGTCGACGCACAGGGTATCCACTTAAAAGGGGCCACATTTTTATTAGTTTTGCATATAAATACGTATGATATTAAACATATCTGAGTCATATAATTCAAGTTTATGTGCATTTTTTTTTCTAATTTACAAGTGTGATAAGGCCTCTTTGTTGTAATTTCCTAGGGCCACCAAAATCATGAGACGACACTGCTCTTTGACACTATAAAACCCGATGCTCTTCATTGTAATTTGTTGCTTACACCCATCTAGAATGCATCCCTTACAAAATACGACTAAACATCTTTTGTAAGGGAAATCTATCTTTTATATAATAAAAGAATTACATCATTTTGGAGTGATTTTGCAAAATTATTCTTATTGAAAAAAATAAAAAATAAATAACCAATAGAAGAGCTTGATTTTGACACATAGGAGAAATCAAACTATATGATAAGCCAACAAAAGGTCAAAACTGAATTGATTTTGGTTAACCTTTAATAAATTTGGTGAAGAATTTGGTTGAGGAAAAAAACACATAAAAACATAGGTGTCTAATTTATGAAAACAAAAACTTAAAAAAGTTGATGTAATTAATAAAACTTTAATGGTTGAATTTTAAATATATTATATAGAGTTAAGTGTAAAATTACAAGTCTCTATGTTTTTTAATAACTTTAGATTTTAGATAATAACAAATAACTCATTACACTTTATACCCCCTAGACTTTATAATATGAACTTTGTTTACAATTACATGAGTATTATTAGTATTTTTTTTAATGGACATGAGTATTAGTATTATTTTGAAACTTTCATCCATTGCAATTACCAAATTTGTAAATATGCGAACTAGTTTTAATATTTGTCAAATATTTTTAAAATAAATATTAGTTTTAAACTTTCATCTATTACTTTTTTTACTATATACGTTAAATAAGAATTCATGTTATCCTATTTAAAAGTTTAATCTATGTGTACACGGGTTTGATTATTAAATACGGCTAATATTATAAAAGGTAATATAAGTATCAGATGGTAAGCACGAGTTAGTGTGATATGAAAATAAATATATGCGATTGTACTTATAACAACAACTCATGTAATTATTATTTAAAGTTTATATATGGATATCCGGGAAAACATTTTTAGAAAACTTTATGGAAGCTTATTATGTGCTATTAAACTCGCACATTTTTTATAACATAATATTAATAGTTAAAGTTAAACAAAAACATCAACCTCAACATCTATGTCGGATAAACAAAGTTAAACTTTCATGCAATAATTTTTTTTAAAGAATATTAATACATACTGAAAACTCATGCATATTTATTAGTTATACTTATATCACAATTCGGGTAAATTCTTATATATACATATACTCCCTCCGTCCCAATTTTATTGTCCATGTTTCGTTTTTGGGATGTCCCAATTTAATTGTCCACTACTAAAAATAGATAGGGAAGTTTAACCAAGTTTACTATATTACCCTTGTTTAAAATTATTATTACATACCTTAAAGAAGACTTTAATTAATTACCTAAAGGCAAAATTGTCATTCTGTCAAAAAGTAAGAAAGAGAAAGCTGTAATAAATATATTTTTCTTAAATTGTATGTTTTTTGTCGGAGGACAATAATTTTGGGACGGAGGGAGTAGTAAACTAAAATTTTAAAATAAATTTGATTTATGTGTAAACCCCGTGCGTGCACGGAACTTATAACTAGTTAGAATTTAAGATAAGTCCACGATTCACCTAAGTCTTGAATTATTAATAGTGGCTCATGATAGGAATTGAATTGTCCACAAACCTTAATCTGATTAACTAAAGAGACATAAGGCCGTAAACGAACATGACGAATACACTTGTTCAAATTCGTTTAATTTTAACCGAAAAATGAACGGACACAGACACGTAAAACGAACAATTTATTATTATTATTATTATTATTATTATTATTATTATTATTATTATTATTATTATTATTATTATTATTATTATTATTATTATTATTATTATTTTAGATTTTAAGTAATATTGATTTTCTTGAAATTTCCGATATATTCGGCCCTAATTTTGTCTAACTTTAAAGACTACACAACTTAAATCACAAAAGTTGTAGCTTTTTGGCCATTATTTACCTAGAAATTTTGAAAATGACGTTTTAAACATATTTAATGCACATAATATGTTTGATAAAATTCCTAAGAGAGATTTTTTCTATACATTTAAATGAACTAATTATTATACCACAATACATTTTTAGTTATTGTTCATAAAAAAATTGATGAACAAGATTAACGATGAACAAGACTAACTTATGAACAAGACTAAGTGATGAAGGTTTTGACGTAAGATATTTTTATGTAGGACATTTTTTTTTTGTTTTGGAAATAGTTGCGAAAAAAAATAAACGGCCAAAGAAAAATTTGTTCATGGCATAGATTGATTGGTGAAAATCAATAGTATATATTTATAAGTATCGATGAAATCCGTGAGAAATACGGATTTACCGAGTCGTTTCCCAACGAAAGTTGAATGGAATCTTAGAATTATCGATTTGTGAACCGTGTAGTGACAAGTGAATAGTGAAAATTGTGACGGTGAAATTCAAATTATGAAAAGAAATAGTGAATAAAGCAGAAAGTACAAGTTATATATGCACAAATGACTAAAATCTAAAAATGGAAATGCAAACGCGATTATTAAACGTATCGTACGAAATAAAACGTAACTTTTTAACTAAAAATGATCCTGTTAGGAATACAAATATTCTTGTAAAAGTCTCGGTCACCTAATTATTGTAATAGCGTTAAGTTAGCTCGTAGTTAGTTTATATATTAGTTAGTTAGTACTAGTTTAAGTAACACCGTGGAAGAAGGACGGGTCTTTACCCACTATATGCCTGATCCACAGCCCGGGTGTGGGCGTTTGTAGCTTAGTATAAATACCCCTCTCCACATGTGGAGAGGGTTGGACCTTTCATAACCTTAATCTAATATTCACTATTTTCTCTCAAGGTTCCCTTCTACTTTCTCTCTCTAACTTCTCTCTACTAATTCTTCCATCTTTGATCCATATTATACAAAACCAATACGTGTTATAGATTATGAGTATATTACAATTGGTATCAGAGCCATGGTTCTATCCTAGGATTCGTGGTATGCTCGAATTTATAGCTTGGTTTTGTGTTTTAGGATGGTTCGACTTTACTTGGTGGTTTTCACATTAGTTTGATCTCGTTAGGTGTTATTCTTGGCATTTTGCTTGTACTTTTGTATCTAGAAGTGTTGTAGGCATCTTGTGTAGCTTTTTGTTAAGTTATTTCATCATTTTCGTGGACATTGGAGGACTTTTGTGTTGTTTTTCTTGCTAGAGAGTTGCCATTTCATTGTAGAGGGTTGACAAGTTTTTCTAGAGAGTTGGGTGTAGAGATTTGGCAGTTTACTATAAGGGAAAAGAAGACAAAACGCTAGAAAGTGACAGTTTTGTCCTGTTCTTGGTAGAGAGTTGGTTCTAGCGAGTTGGTTCCAGAGAGTTGGTTCCAGCGAGTTGGTCTAGCGAGTTGATCTAGCGAGTTGACCTATTCAACGAGTTGGTCTAGCGAGTTGATCTAGCGAGTTGACCTATTCAGCGAGTTGGTCTAGCGAGTTGGCATTCTAGAGAGTTGCCATTCGAGAGAGTTGGTTCTCAGCGAGTTGCCATTCTAGAGAGTTGTCATTCTAGAGAGTTGCCATTCTAGAGAGTTGCTATTCTAGAGAGTTGCCATTCTAGAGAGTTGCCATTCTAGAGAGTTGCTCATTCAACGAGTTGGTCATTCAGCGAGTTGACCAAAGTTGACTTTTTACGTCAAAACTTCAAACGGCCATAACTTTTGAACCGTAACTCCGTTTTCAGCGAATTAGCAGTCAAAACATTCGGAACAGGCTGAATATTGTGAGGCTTCACCACGAAGTTGTGAAACAAAATTTTTTTTTGAGGCCCAAATCACCTCCGGAGTGAAGTTTTTGAGGTTTTAAGTTTTTAGACCAAACTTTTCAACATTACAATTTGCATCAACCATTCCAAATCATATTGCTTGTTGATAACTCATTGTTGGTTGACTCTTAGTGCGAATTGATAACTCACTGCTAGTTGATCAAGTTGTTGTGAGGTGACTATACGCTGCGAGTTGAATAGTTCTGTGATTTGAGAATTGTTGCAATTTGAGTTGTTGCAAATTGTCCAATCACAATCTGACGTTCGAGTTAATTCTTGAAATTTAACTAATTATGATTTGACTTGGTGTGATTTGACTCGTTGTGACTTGACTTAGATAACTAATTGTACCTTGCAAGGTTTATCATCTCACACTCAATCACTAAAGTCCTCTTGCATCATTTCACGGTTTCTTATTGATTTTGTAAAATCTCGCGAAAGAATCTATTTCTCAGTTTAAATCATAGAATTGTAAAATCCCGTGCACGTTTACATCATGTCTACCACTTCAGACTCTGTCATTTTTGAGAGAGAACTTCATCAGCCGCAAAAATTGCCCGATAATGCAAAGGAAAGGTGCATTGAATGTTTTCGACTTCTGCACTCACATCTCAAGGTTCTCTTTAAACGATCTGGATACTTAACAGGATACGAACGCGCATTCGCTTACGAACGTGCATTCACATCACTCTTTGGTCAAGATGTTCAGACTTTCACAGTCAAAATGACTCTGTATTTAGACCAACTTGAACAACAACTTGACAAAGGAAACTTTTCTGAAAGAAGATCCATGGCTGCCTTTTGTGTGATCAACAACCAACTCCAAGTGTTCATTGATTCACAAATCACTGAGAACCAAATGACTAATAAGTATTTTAATAATTACACGGGAGTTGAGGTTGACATGTTCAGAGATACACTACTCCAACTCATGGGTATTGTCAAGAAGTACATTGAGAAGAGAGCACAAGACAAACCTAAGTGTGACATCAAGATGAATGAAAGTCGGGTGCAATCATGTGATAGTATTGTTGATTCGGGTAAAGCATCGAATGTTGGGTCAGTTATCACTGAATGCAAAGGATCAAAGACTGCTAAGCTTGACACTACCAGCAGTTCAGTGACTCTTGTTACACATGATATGGATGCAGATTTTAGACCGGTAAAAGAACAGGAGTCATGTGCTGAGGTACCCTTGACTGATCAACATAATGTGCTTTCTAATGAACGGCAACATACTGATCATATTAAGCCCAGTTATGACACAAATTTGTTGGAAAAGATTGATAGCAATACCATCTCTAATTCAATAAATATAAGTCATAAAGGGGGAGAAAGTGATCAGGATGCTGAACGTGATGATGTGTCAAGTTCTTTGGTTATGGCTGAGTCTTTTAAATCAAATGATGTGGTTGATAAAGAAGTTTTTAATAAACTTTCAAACAAATTTGCACAACTTGAAAAACATTGTGTTAATCCTTTGTTTATTGCTGAGTCTTTTAAATCAAATGATGTGGTTGATAAAGAAGTTTTTAATGAACTTTCAAACAAATTTGCACAACTTGAAAAACATTGTATTTCACTTGAAATTGCAATGCAACAAAAGGAAGAAAGTTTTCAAACTAATCAACCGTGTAAAAATCCAGAACTTCCTGATTTCCGCGAATTCTTCATGATAAATGATTTGAAAGCTCAGCTGGAAGCCAAAAACTTGACAATCAACAACCTGAAAAAACGTATTTCTGAGATGTGTGATGTGTGTAATGAAGTTGAGGATAATCATGTCAGTAAGACTTTTGCAACAAGAAATTTTGAATTGGAACAATATGTGGCTGGGTTACTTAAGGAAAATGAGTCTTTGAAAATTCATTGTAAAGACTTGTGTGATTCAATCAAAGAAACGAAAACTAAGACTATAGAACAGATAACCGCTTTGATTGCCAAAAATGATGAATTCAAAGCTCAAATTCTAGAAAAGGGGTTCACAATTACAGCATTAAAGAACGAACTAAGAAAAGCAAAAGGGAATAGTGTGAACACTAAGTTTGCAAAACCATTAATCTTGGGGAAACCAATTTTACAATCCAATAGAAACCAATCAGTTGTTAGACAACCGAGTGCTTTTAGATCTGAACGACCAAAATTTTTAAAAACTCGGTTTGCCTCCCAAGTTGATGCAGAAAAAGTTTTGACAAAACCAGTCACTACACATTATTGGCCTAAAATTATTGCCTCTAGTTCTGCTAAGCCTCAACAAGTAGTTACTCCTACACCCAGCACCTCTAGGATTAGTTCTAAAACAGTGTCGAAACCTAGCATTAAGGTTCAAAACACTTATTATATATATGACTTGCACAAGAACTATGATCTAGAAAAGGCTAGGAAAAGGGCACTACTTCATAAGGATGGAATCTTAGGTTCACAACCTTGTATGATCCCTCCTAGGATATTGAGGAACAATGCTAAGGTTCAACCTGTTAAGTCTAGGATTTATAGTAAGTCATCCACAATGCATAAGAAGCAAAATAAACCTATAACTTCTCCTAGGTGGATTCAAACTGCTAAATCTTATAAGACTAGGAATATCGACAAGCCTTCCACTGTGCATAAGAAGCTTAACAATCCTAGACCTTGCCATAAGTGGATTCCAACTGGTAGAATTTTTAAGGATGCTGGACTTAAGTGGATACCTACCGGAAAGATACTTACCAATGGCAATACCTTGGTTGACCGTGAAACCCCCAAGGGTTTGGATACTTTTGTCACTAACCCATATATATGCAATCAAATTTGTAATGTTAGTGCATGTAGCCCTTACTCAGTTACAGGTACATCAATCATTCACCACATGAGAAGACTCAAAGTCTGGAGGCCTAAAGCAAGCATATCTCCTACTTCAGGAGGTATAGAAGGTCAATGTTGATGTATGTTCACTATGACGTCTGTTCAGTTCAGTTCAAGCCTCGCTCTTCAATGACTATGATGTTTGAACATCTCAGTTCAAGCCTCGGTCCTCAATGTCATCATTATGGTGTCTGCAGACAACACTTCAGGCCCCATTCATCAAAGAAAAGAAAGGTGTACGATTCAGTGTGCCTTATCTTTGGAAGAAGAGAAATCTTCTTAGTTTTGACCATTCTCAACAACACGGTTCATGCTTCCTCCATGTTCGTTCAGTCATCAAGTGGATCTACTCATCTTTGCTCGCATTCGTATTCACTTGCTCATTCAAAAATGGCAAACTTCGTATGCAATTTTTGAGGGGGAGAAGGGTGAATAAACTACATGATTTAGTGTATTTCTTATTCACATGCTCAATCAAAAATGGCAACCTCGTATGCAATTTTTGAGGGGGAGAAGTGTGAATAAAATACATGATTAATTGTATTGTTATTCACTTGCTCAATCAAAAATGGTAAACCTCGCTTGCAATTTTTGAGGGGGAGAAGTGTGAATATACCACATGGTGATGTATGATTGTAGAATGGTCATACGACTCGTCATACGACTCTCCTCCAACACCTAATGTTCCATTAACTAAGGATGACTGGGATTTATGTTTGATGATTACTTCCAAGCTTCAATGAATGATGATTGATCAAGATGCACCATCCAGAAGCATTACTCAGACTACTCAAGTAATCCAATCTCTAGTTATTCCTCAAGGTGTTGATGATGACTATCATGATTGTGAAGATGCACACTTGAATAATGATCCATCATTTTGTTCTATAATCAAGGATTGTTGTTCCTACCAATGTGCACTCTATAAATCAACCCGAAGGACATTATGGAAAATGTTGGCTAAAATGTCAAAACGGCTAAGAATTTGGACATGGAATGTCAAGTAATCACGGAGTTTATTTAGTATCCCTTATTTGAGATTGAAGTTGACTTTCACAAAGGAGTGATCTTATTTTATCTTGAAGTCGAGGTTGGTTTGATAAAGATTCTTCGAGATCCTTGCTTGTGCTTTTACCTTTACAATGACGAAGACTTGGATATCTAGTTATTTTGGTGATTCCACATTTTTATTACCACTAAATAACTATCACTTTAAGGAGTGTCACAACTCACACGAAGTTGTCGGTAGTCAAGAGGTGATGTACGTCTTATACTTGATGGATGGTTGGTTGAAGAGTATAGAGTACTTAGGGATTCGATGTTGTACGAACTCTCTACACCGCTCTTTGTCACACATTAGTGCAAGCTTAAGTCACAAGAACGGGGAATTCTACTTCAGTTTCAAGTTTGGTATATTGGGTTTACTTCATCAGTGGTCACTTCAAATAGTCTACATAAGGGTTTATTAAGATAGTCATTAGAGAGTTTTTGATGCAATTGATTCTCACATAATACATCTGAGCCAATGTTAACTCTTCTCATAAGATTTCAAATACGTGTGCGTAAAGTGTGTTGCTGATTCTGAGGTATCAAAACCAGCAAGGGGGAAGGAGACATACATCTGAATGCATAATGAGTACATATGATGAACTTAACACTTCTTCTTAATTGAAGTTTTCCCGGGAAGGCAAATCTCTTAACCGCAGAGAATATCAGTGTATTAACTCGTAGCGTTTGGTGTATCATTCCAACTACATGGGGGAAGTGGTCTTCTGATACTTGTGGTATGTACTACTTCAGCTTTCAGTGGGAAGAAATATGAGAAGAACATTTGAAGTATGAGATGATATTGCTTATCGACGTCTTCATATGAGCTGATATGGTTTATGGTAAAGTGCTTCTGGTTAATGCTTCATGTACACAATGGTATGATGATTCCAATGAGATCGCAACCATCAGGGGATAGATTTGTGTACATCAAGGACGCGCAACAGGCTCAAGTGATCCGGCCTAATCATGTATTCCGGAGGAGATATCCGTAGAGATGATCAGTGCTTCAACCTGTTACTTTGGTGTCATCATTTCTTCTTGTGTTGGATACATGCGTACAATATGGATTGAGTTGGTATGTGTAAGTTAACTGGAAAGCATTTGGTGAAATGAAGATGTTGATATCTTATTCCCCCGAATAGACAACTGCTCCAAACCATAAAGTAATGTGTACATTGGGGATGTACAACAGGGTCATGTGATCGGGCTTCATCATACATTCCAGGATTGATAACCGCAGAGATGATCCATGGTTCACATTGTTACTTCGGTGCTATCATTTTCTTTAGGTCGTTGAGTGTCATTTAATGAAACTTTTTACATCACTTCAAATACTTGGGGAAGTGGTCTCATGAAAATGATTGTCGGTTTGGGGGGAAGCTACCAAAGCTTCACATTGAGGAGACTAAAACTCAGCAATTTGGTGGTGTCTAGCGATTAACTCAGTTGTGAGATTCTAGTGATTTTTTAACTACTTGTGTTTGGTGAATTGTTGTGACTTAAGTCATTTCGATTAGTCTGATTGCAATTTGACGTTGTGAGTTAATATTTACGACTTGACTTATTACGATCGGATCTATTGGAATTTGACTTGTCGCGACTTGACACTTAATGCAAATGAAGTTCACTTATCCAAGATCTCTCTCTAAGTCTAACTCACATATTACATCTTTTGGTTTCTTTTGTTGACTTTAGTAAAATCCCGAGAGAGATTCGATCTCTCGGTTTAAGTCACAAGAGTTGTAAAATCCCGTTTAAGATTACATCATGGCTACCACAAGTTCAGACGATAATCCGTGAGCCTCGAAAGCTTTGGTGGTGAAAGTTTAAGAGATATTGACTACAGACTTCTACAACGACCTGAATGATACTCTCATTTCGTTACTCATGTCAACATCCTCTTAAACTAATTAGTATCCTTGTATATAGATTATAAAAACAAAATGAAAATAGAAAAATATAAAACATATAAAAACCATTAAAAAATCACAAAATTAGAAAATCCAAAAATATTCCTCTCACGACATGTCTCTTGTGTAATCAATATTATGTACGTTTCTAGAAATGTCATTCAATAATGACACGGAATCATACATATGCTTTAGCAAGAGTTTTTTCTTTTTCAAATAATGTTTTTTTTCTTTTTCAAAAACATGTCGTTTCTCATAACATTCTTCAAAATTATGGCTTGCAGTCATTTCAGGCTGTAACCCGGACTTAAAATTATGGCTTGCAGTCACTTCAGGCTGTAACCCGGACTTCAAAAATATGGTTTGCTATTACTTCAGATAGCAACCCGTTTTTCAAAATGAGGAAAACACGTCGCCATAAAGACGGTTGTTCCTTTTACCGAGTGAAATTCACCTGGGCATGGATTACTTTATATCCATGTTTCCTCGATCTGATGTACGCTTCAGTGCATCATTTCTTGATAAAGAAGAGAAGTCTTCTTTTTATCGCCAAATATTTTCCCTTCTATGATTTTTCCGGAAAATATTTGTGCAAAACTTGGTGGTACCATGAGATTTTGATTGAAAATCAAATTGAATCTGAATTTTGATAAAATTTTTCTCTCAATCATTGACTTTAATATTTTATGAAAATATTTCAGTTTAACATCCGTCATTGATTTTGGGGGAGAGTGATTTAATAAAATTTTATGTATCATCAAAAACTCTCCGCTTTGTACAAAAACCTTGCAACAAAACGATTTGTGATGGTTATGTGTCAGAATGAGAACATTTCAAAAAGTTTTTCGTTAAAACTTCAAATCTTTTGTAAAATCATCAAATCTGACACATAACAACCTCCTTCACAGATTGAGGGGGAGCAAGGTAAAAGGTTCTTATTTTATCAGAAAATATTAAAATTGACCGCATTTCTCTCCCAAAACGTTTTCTAACTTATTTAAATCAATTGGATCCAAAATCTCAAAGAATTTGAAATTTTTGATCGGGGGAAATTATGTGATTTAAATATGAAATCTGATAATCAAATGTGATCTTTTAGACTCAATAATTGGCTCCCACATATGTGCTAAATCTCTTTCGAATATCGATGCACATATTGAGGGGGAGCAAAAGGCGTTTGTGGAAGTAATACCAAAGACCGACCATTTATCTTTATGCATGAAGTTATAAGGATGGTTAAGGTTAGGTATGAGTTCCCATGATCCACCAGAACCGGAAGGATCTTCCTAGGGACAATCCATAGATAGATTAGAAGTCCTTAGGAATGATTGAAAAAAGGAGTAAAGTGAGAAAGGGAAGAGTGCTGACTGAGATAGAATTAGGACTGGAACAAACCCAACAAGGTTCTAGTGGTGAAGTCTCGGTAAGCACTGAAGGGGTTGAAGAATGAAAAAGAAATGAAATGAGAAAGGGTGAAAAGAAATAGCCCTCCATATATTCAACCTTAGGGCAGAAACCGGGTTCAATTCATAATCTACTGGCGGTTACTATGGTAACACCAGTATTGAAGACAAGACGTCATAGACCCAGTGACACACTGCACTAAACTTCCCAACCACTCAAGTTCTCTTAAAAGAGCTTGTTTTATTCTCACGGGGAACCTTGTGCAATGTATAGACCGCTTATTGCGAGCTATGTTGATACCTATAACAGGAGATGCCTCCCCAGTCTCCAGGAGCGGATCATAACGCACTATTGAGTCTATAGCCATGAGATCATCCATAAATCTTAGTAGGACACACTTCCAATATGCTTATTGTTTCACACAATGTGGAAAGTAAGATAATCAAATATTTAGAGTCCTACGCATTATCCTTGTGGTATTGCCAGAACATCCGAGTGATATGAAAATATTCACGATGAAGATGGAAATCCTTCTAGAGCGAACATCTTTCAAGCTCTTGGTAGGTGACATGTGAGATCCATCTTGGATCAATGATCAAGTGACAACTGGAAAGCAACAATGGTGCGATTCAACATTGAATCAAACTTGTTCCAGGATATGGATTGACGGATACTTTTGCAAAAACCTTTCAATGTGCTCACAACTAATTTTCGAGCACATTGATTGTGTAAAACCTTTCAAACAAAAGTATTTTTGATGGAAATGTGATTCAATGCTTAAAACTCTCGTCGTGTCTCAAAAATGTTTATCATATGACAGGCGAGTGATTTCTATAAATCAATTTCTCATCAATCCGTGAATATTTATTCACCGATTCACTCTATCGTGCTGTCTGCTTTGAGACGTTCCGGTATTAGAACATGCTAAGTATGAAGATTTCGAAGTGGATTCTTTGGAAAATTCATTACTACAAGCTGGAAATTCCTGTCAAGGAGAGTCTTCTTTAAAAGAGACTCTACCTGATCACAGGTCGGTTTTCACAAAACCGGAGGGTAGTCTGTCATCGCAGAATGAATGACAAAGCCATATTCGTTCTCTATCTTTATTGCTAACTGTTTTATTTTAGGGACACATATAAAGATGGCATTAATGGCTCTTACTTACAGCTGAATCGGGTCAATCCATACCTCATGCTCACACATCCTCCTCACTATCAATGACGATGAGAGACTTACTACAACAAATGTTGAGAGACTACCAACAACGTTTCCGCAACTCTGATGAAAAGTCTCCTGATCCGCAACTCTGATGTGAAGTCTCCTAATACTGAAGGGTGTGAGCATGACGGTCCTAAAGTCACTACATCACATGAAGGCGATACTTCTATGGATGAGCTTGGAGATTTACCGTGGCTGATGATCTCAAAGAAGCTCAAAGATCACATATCTCAAAGGAATCCAAATCACAAGTTCGTTTGCTTGAAGTACAAAGTGTGCAGAAAAGTGAAGAATCAGAACCTATGAGCTACAAAGACTAAAGAATGCTTGAAGATCAAAGAGCTTAATTTTCAAGGTGACCTATCTTAGGGGGAGATTGTTAGGAATACAAATATTCCTGTAAAAGTATCGGTTACCTAATTATTGTAATAGCGTTAAGTTAGCTCGTAGTTAGTTTATATATTAGTTAGTTAGTACTAGTTTAAATAACACCGTGGAAGAAGGACGGGTCTTTACCCACTATATGCCTGATCCACAGCCCGGGTGTGAGCGTTTGTAGCTTAGTATAAATACCCCTCTCCAGATGTGGAGAGGATTGGACCTTTCACAACCTTAATCTAATATTCACTATTTTATCTCAAGGTTCCCTTCTACTTTCTGTCTCTAACTTCTTTCTACTAATTCTTCCATCTTTGATCCATATTATACAAAACCAATACGTGTTATAGATTATGAGTATATTACAGATCCTACAAATGTAAAACAATTTCTAAAAATCTTAAACTAATAAAAAGAATTTTGAGAAAAACAAAAATATTTTTTTGACTTTTTATTTATTTTCTATGATTTATTTTCTATTTTTGGAATTAAAAAGTAATTAAAAATAAAGGAAAATGTAAAAATAAATGGGAAAAAAATATAAAATCTATTCTGAAAAATCTAAAATATTATAAAAGAATTTACTAAAATATTTTTGTATTTTTAAATGCTTTTTCTGAATTTTTATTGATTTTTGTTTATTAAAAAGTATTTAAAAATGATTATAAATGAAGAAAAATTAAGAAAAATATCAAATCAACTCAGAAAAATATGAAAAATTTACAGAAATTCTAAAATAAAATGAAAAGCTTGTGGAAAAATTTTGAAAAGAAAATAAGTAGCAGAAGTGCTTATTTGGATTAAAACAGCTTATGGCAAATGCTTATTTATAAGCACTTGCCACAAATCTGATTGTAACTTGAAACACAGTAAAAATAAAGTCTAATAAAACTCAAATAAGCTCAGAAATGACAAGATAAAGCTCAGGAACAATGGTAACAAGTAATAAGCAGTTGAACTAAGGCTAATGAATAAGCAGTATAACTCAGAATAAGCCAGAAAGCAATGAACAAAACAAAACACTTTCTATACATTAGGTAGAACTCAGAAACTACAATCAAAACTCAGAAACAAGCTCAAATGATAACTAGCAGCCCTATTCTAATGACAGAAAACTAGTTCCAATCCCCAAACTTGCAGAACCAATAAGCTAATCTTAATAAGCACATAACTATGAAACTAAGGGGGCAAAAGTACAATAGAACTGCTGATTGTCTAAAAATCTAATAAGTCCTATCAGAATTACTCATTTACTAATCTAAAAGAAGCTTGAAACAACAACCTATAGTGACCAAAATGCTGAGAACAGTTGACTAAATTTTACCATACTAATTTGACCAAATCTAAATTGCACAACTTAATTCTACTCCTAATTGAATTGTTAAGCTGATTTAACACTAAATTACTCTTACTAATATTAGATTGCAATTACCACTACAAGACTACTAACTGATTTACTTACTCTAGCAATTAACTAATAATGAAAGTTACCTCTGACTTTTATTAACTACACTTACTAATTTTAAACTCTATTTATCAATTTCTAGTCTATTGAAAATAACTGTGAAGCTATGACAGCAAAAAAACAGCAACTCTACACAGATACTAATAGATCCAAACACTCCCTTATCTAACTATCTAAACTATGAAACAATAGAATAAGCTACAAATCATCAAACCATAGATCAAGCAAGCTGAGATAACACAATTAGAAGCTAAATCACAAACCAAACTACAATGAAACCAACAGAAACACATATCTAATTTATCACTAAGAGTAATGAAATTTGAAATAAGGACTTAAATTAAGCTCCTCAGCTAGAACAGAGGAGTTCACTGAGCTTTCTTGCCTTTAGACAGGCCAAGTGCTTCCCTAATTCACTATGGACTATCAAAATTCACCACAGTTCATTCCATAATCATGAAGATTTGACATCTGTTGACTTTTGATGAGAAAGGAGATAGAACTGATGCAAACTTATAACAACAAGCTCACCATAGCTAGGAAGCTAAGATAAGCTGATATGATCTACTAACAAGCTTATATGAAAACTGATTTCAGCATAACTATTTTTATATTTTTCTATTTTCTGATTTTTCAATAAACTCTTGGAATTAAATGAAACTGAATTTTAATGAAAAAGTAATCAAGGTGATTATAAAACTAAGCTACTGCTGAAATTTAAAGAGAATGCAAGCTAAAACAATGAGGTAAAAGTTATACGCAGTAATGATTAAAGATAAAAATGGATTTTCATTAAAAGTAAAGATTACAATTACACTAAAAACTGAGAAAGTAATTGGGCAGAGCTTCGCCAATCAAAACTCCACACCTAATACAATAACTCTACACCTCTATTTATACTAACTGATTGAAAGTTCTAGTAGAAGGGATTCCACGGATTGCCAGCTTGGCAATTCGTGTGGTGTGCTTTCTGAGTACAATTCTGAGCCACAAGATCACCTCCCAATCATTCTCTTTGATTAATAGCCCTCAGATTAGATACTGTGATGCGTTCACCCCAATGAGAAGCTGCCATGTGTCATATTTGTGCTTCTTCTATGCTAACATACATCTGACACTATCTGAAAATCTTCTAGAAGGCCTTGATTAGACGAAAATGCCCTTAATTACTGTTAATTGGAACGGAACAGTAACTAGGGTTTATGTAATTGGGTAAAGGGGGTGAATTGGGGGGCAGGAGTCGGTAAGTATTAATTTATTTATGTTTGACTTGTATTTTGACCATTGACCGTGGGTAATGTTGGGTACGGGTCAAGGGAATTTGGTGGATTGGGCTTTTGATATAAAACTTGGGCTTGGTGTATTTTTGTTTGGACTTGAACATTGGACTTGGACCAAGGCTTATGAACTAATAAAATTTCAGTTTTGTATTTCAAAGTTTTAAGGACCAAATGTGTAATATATGAAATTGTAAGGGTAACTTCTGCCCATATCAAAAAGTATCTTCCAAGGGTTTTTTTTGTACATTCCTGAATTATTGAGGACCAAACATATCACTTCTTCAAAAATAACTTCAAAGGACCATATGTGACAATCTCTGAAACTTGGAGGGCCATTCTTGTAATTTCATAAAACTTTAGCTGAGGATCAAAACTGACAACTCTCTAATCTTTGAGGTCTTCTTTAGGCTCAACATTGACTTTCTTTGACAATTCAGCACACGTTCCACTCTCGTGCTCGTTTTTGCTTGTTTCCGAATGTTTTTCGTCAATTATTGAAATATCCGTACCTGCACATTCACAATTACAAAAACACACATTCTTTGGCATTGTGGGTTAGTTTTTGGATTATTAAAGTCCTAATTTAGCTCAGAAAAAGTGAGTAAATAAGTACTCACCATAGATGCAAGTTGATGATGAAAAACATTGATGAACAAAGTATGTTTCTGAAGAGATTATATAAAGAGTTTGATCTAAAGTTTTCATCCGACGGCTATAATTACTCTTTAGACTTTTTAATTTGATTGTATTTTTAATTAAACGTTAACCAAGGGACTTGATAACAACTCTACAGATATTTTAGGCTATACGTTATCATAGGGAAGAGATTATGTAAATAAACAAATATCTGTGAGAAGTGTAAAAAAAAAACTTTAAAAAAACAAAAATTTCTCGATAAATTCTGAAATTTTACTTGAAGATAGATGATGTTGGTGCATAAAAAAATTTGTAAAAGAAGTTTTTCTAATTTTGAGTTTTTATACATTTGTAAAAAAATAAAATAAAACTAAAAATAAATTAATGCACAAAATTCCGTCTTCTTGTAATTTGATGCACAATAAATTTTTTATACATCTATCTATAAACATATAAGATTGAGTCCTAAAATTTAATGTGGAGGCGTCAATATTGCATAGAGTACAAGTTACCTAATGCTCGGAATTAAATGCATAAAATAGAGTTTCATTATGCGGAGGCTTCATGCGTAAGTACCTTGATTTAATGTTCATGCTTAAGTGGTAGGTACATATGAGCTATATTTAGTGTTTCAAATGTAAATGATTGAAACCATACGAAGTGTTGCTAGCCTTTATTTTCATTTAATCATTTGCTCCTTTCATTTGCCTTCAAATAAATGTACAAACCCTTCAACCACCATCATTGAATACTATAAATAACACCATTTGGTCTTTGTTAATGATGTGTGTGTGTGTGTGTGTGTGTGTGTGTGTGTGAAACTTTAATTTGTGTGTAGTTTGATGATTTTGTATGAATCACATGTTTGCTGTTAGTTTATTATTGTTTGTGTGTAAATTCAGTGCAGCACCAACTAACCAATTTCCTTTTGATCTATACTTTTTGTTTCTAGGCACATGATGAGAATGAAATGGATCACATGCTAGCAATTGATGGCATTGAACTCATTGGCATCAATAACCGTAACCTTGGTATGTACCCCCATCTGTTTTTATGGCTCAAGATCTGTGAATTAACAAGCTTGCTAATTAGATAAATAGTTTTGAAATAGATATTGACATGATCATTTTTTACAGTCAACAGTTTTTCCAAATTTTTCCTTATAGTGTGATAAAGTTCTTTTTGGTGTAGCTTCTCACCTATGGAATTGAATTTAGTTGGTTAATGTAAAATTTCTCCGTCCAATGAAAGTGTACTATGCATATTAATGTTACGTGCAATGGTTCATGTAGAAATATTGACTTGATAAATGCAAGGGGGTATACATGCAAAGGTAAGCAAATGGTTAACTTTCTTGCATGTGAAGTCGGTTGATAGTCCAACTTTGAAGTTTATGGAAGACAAATGGATGTGTTGTTGCCTGAGAAGGAACTGAGGGTTAGATCTGCTAACCTATTTTAAATTTTTGGGGTTGGTTAGTAGTTTATTAATGTTATTCTTGCAGGTATTGATAAGTGGTTAGTGACGCTAACGGGGTATATCAAGATGTTGATAACAAAACAAAGTGGAAGATGGAGACGGAGTGGATAATATATCCACATTTATGAAAGAACTGTCAAAAAATTAGGCATGCAAGAAAATGAAAATCATATGTAAACAAGGTTTATAATTAGTGTGACAAAGCTTTGATGAATATTAATGGTGGCTTGAATCTTGCTTTTATTTTTTACCTTCCACTTAAGCAGTTTAAGAGGTTGCAATGTATCCAACCCATGACATTAGAAATAATACAAAATCAAAGTTGAATTGATGGAAAGTATAACTAGACAAAATTAATATTTTGAGAATATATTTTAATCTATGTTTTTTTATAGGGATTTGAGGGTCTCTATACCGATGGTTAATATATGGTATTAATTGAAGTTCACAAATTATTTGTTTTAATTTTGATCTTACAAATATTTATAAAATTTGATGTTGTTATTCATGAAAAGATGAGTTTTGGTATGTTGGTAGGGACATGAAAGTGAGAATGTGTCGTAATTAGTTGGAAGGGGTAATCTTAGGCTCCATTTTTTGTGTCGAATTCATTTTAATGTGGAGTAATCAAGATACTCAAGATGGAGTCCCATTGCATATAGTACAAGATAGCTAATAATCGAAATTCAATGCAGCATCATAATAACTATACAATCATGAAAGGAGATGAAGTGCAAGGGTTGCCCGAATTAATCACATGACATTTAGTATAGAACTAAAGTCGGTTAGATGAAGTGCAAGGTTTGCGAAAGGTTGCAAGAATAATTAATGATATAACCTAATTAATGCCTATATAAACCGGCCAAAATCACATTTAGTATGTATAGATTCACACATGTTTTAGATCTTTGATTGTTGGAAGCGGTATGTAAATTCTCTTTTGCAACATTTAGGAGATGATTCACATATCTTTTAGATCTTTGTAATTAACTCGGCTTTTTTTTTTTTTATTTAGTTATCATACGCAGGTACCATGAAACTCACACAAGATAATGCATGCTTAGATAAATGAAACCAAAGACTGGGATACCAATTATTTTCTTTGTTTCATACATATTTAGGTGATTGTTATATATAAACATATATATATAGATATATGTATTATGTTAATTCATTTTCATATACAAGTAATTTATATGCGTTTTCTATTGATGTAGCTCACATTTGCGAATTGATTCAAGAAAATGTGCACGAGCATGTATGTAAAGCAACATTTAAATAGTTAAATGATACTTTTTAGCGTGATTAGTTTATGTAAGTAGTTGCTTTCGAATGCTCTTTGAGAAATATTAGAATGAATTTATTGTGTGAAATTGAATTATTATTGAAAAGAAGAAGGTCCACGCATCGCAAAGTGTTTTCTTTTTTTATATGTAGAATCGTTAGTAAGAAACCAATATTTACGCCCATTAAATGAGTTTGCCATAATAGCAAAATACAACATATTAAAAATATCACATTGAGTAACGAATAGAAAGGAAAAAATACATAATTTTGACTTAAAGCCATTTGTAAATTATAATATCAAATAAAAAAGTTGAGTTTTAAACATAAGCAAAAGTTCAAACTTTTATCGAAAAACAAACCGGTGCATTTAATGTGAAGTATATACAACATCGAGATGGAAGTGCAAGGCTTGCCGGAATTGATCACATGATATTTAGTAATTAGTAGAGAATTAAAAGTCGGTTATAGATTGAGATGAAGTTGAAAAGGTTGCAAGAATAATTGATGATTTAACCTAATGCAATATATATATATATATATATATATATATATATATATATATATATATATATATATATATATATATATATATATATATATATATATATATATATATATATATATATGTATTATGTTAATGCATTTTTATATACAAGTAATTTATGTGTGTTTTCTATTGATGTAGCTCACATGTGCGAATTGGTTCGAGAAAATGTGCACGAGCATATATGTAAAGCAACATTTAAATGGGTAAATGATATATTTTAGCGTGATTAGTATATGTAAGCATGCAACTTGAATAATGAATATAAAAGGAAAAGTACATAATTTTTGCTCGAACCCATTTGTAAATTAAAATAATTAAGTTTAAGATGTAACAATTCGCAATTTCAGGTTAACTTTTATTCCAGAAAATTTCACTATTCACTTTTTACTATTCACTTTTACTATTCACTTTTTACTATTCACTTTTCACTATTCATCTCAGAAATTTTTATTTCATATTCTCGTAAGTTAAACTATTTTAACGATAATCCGAGAGTTTGACGCTCGTCGGATCATTTCTGCAAAAATCACAAAGCCGTGTCCGAGATTTACTTTTAGGTTTAAACGTCCTTCTAGCATCCCGATATGTCCATAAAACATTATAAACAATAGAAATATGATTTTCTCTCATTTTAGGACAATTCCAAAAGTTTCGGAATTTTACGTTTTTCAGTTCAGCGTTTTACGCGAATTGCGCGTTTTAGACCCGTGTTTCCAGTTTTTAGCAGGGTTTTCGCACCCGATAGAACCTACCACTCATTTTATATTTTATTATGGACCATATTGACAAGTTTAGACATTCTTTCAAGTTTCATATTTTTAGGATACCCGGTTTTACGTTTTGAGGCTTAACAGCTTAGGTTAGCAACCTACGGAGTCAAAACTAGCTCTATATCTTGGATAATATCAACCAAAGACCAAAACTTGGTCCCTAAGCCTTCCAAACCGACTTAGGGGGGAGGGAGTCACCACACATGTGTCTTGAAATTACAAAAGTGCCCTTAGATCACTACATATTCACAACTTGGTCTCCAAGTTTACCAAGAAAATATCCTAAACATGTAACCTCCTCAAAACTCATATAAATACCCCCTTGCCCCTCTATGAACGTCCACAATCACCCTCACCCTCACCTCACACTTAACTAATTCTCTTCCAAGTTACAAGCAAGATTCAAGAACCATATCAACACATAAACCCTAGTTTAGTTTTGATTCATCAAACAACTTACAAACCCTAGAAACTTTGGTGATTCTCTTGAGTTTAGATCCACTCAAGTCACCTTAATATTCATCACAAATCATTCAAGAATACAAGATTAGCAAGGGTGGTTAAATAATAGGAAGCATGGCTATGGTTGGAAAGGGTTAGGAAGATTAAGTAGTGATTCTTGGTTTTGATCTTGGTTCTAGTTAGTTTCCTCACAAGTTGTAAGCAAACCCTTATACACTCCTTGCTTAATTATCATTATCATGCTTATTATGTTTCTTTCATGCTATATATGGTCTTGGTATTGAGTTCATGATGTTTAAAAATGGATAAAACAAGCTATGGTATACATATGGTAACTTATGACAAGTAAACAAGCAAACTAGTGATTTTTATGAAAAACCACGACCACAATAGTATAACTATGATATTTGACACTTACTTACTATTAAAGAGGACTTAATAAGGAAAACATAGCAATTTGAATCACCCAAAACGAGTACACGAGTCAAAAGTTATGACCATAAGAAGTTAGCAACACCAAAACGCCGAAACTGCCCATAACCTCCTGTTTGCATTCTGCCAATTTGAAAGTCCCACTTCTGGTCCGATTCATCAAAAAGTTAAAACACGAAAGTTGTCCGGAACGACGTTTTCGTTCAGGAACAAAGAAGCTCGAGCCCTGAAAAGGCTTTCCGAGTGATATTTTCTTCAAATTCTTAACAGCCCATTTTTAGACCAAAGTTACTATATAATGATTATATTTAGATGAGACCAAGAGGTCTAATGACCTAAAGCCAAGACCACAACCATGGCTAAAGCCAAGGTTGAGTCTCAAGACCATGGTAACAATGACCAAGGTCACGGCAAAGCCACGGCTAAAGACCATATAACTATTAAAGATCAAAAAGCTTATATATATATATATATATATATATATATATATATATATATATATATATTATCAAATACTACAATAGTAGGGAGCCTCATGTGAGGGGTTCATTGAGTAAGCCGTCGAGACGAGTTGTGGATTTACGAGTTAAAGTGTCCTGGCTCCTCGAACGTTTACTCCATGACTTCTGAATTATGTCGGCCCGAACGGTAGTAAGAGATATACAACCTATACATGTTTCATAGACCACTTATAGTCAACGACTTACACTATATACTAAGTACTACATCATGAACATTATGCAAGACATATATAGGCAATTCTTCGTATACTTAGACGTTACTCCAAACCTAAGTCGCAACGTTCTATTATAGGCTGCTCTTAGAGACTTTCGCGATTCGACTACCACTTTCATTTCTCATTACATAGACTTAAGGTGAGTCATAGCCCCTACTTTTTCGTACTTGCTTTAACTCTTTGGGGGGGATACATGCACAACTACTTGCTTACTTGTACAAATACTTGATCGCATTATACTTGATTGTTCTATACTTGATTGTCTTATACTTGATCGCATTATACTTGATTTCATACATACATGATTGTGTTATACTTAACTGCGTTATACTTGATTGTGTTACTGCCAGTGGCTCCAGATTAAGTTGCTGGATGACCATTGAGACTTCCGATGGCTCCAAATTAAGACCTTGGATGACCATTGAGGCTATTGATACATCCTAACATTTGCGAATGTTGGATACATCATAAACGTGAGGTCTTCGGAGATGAAGAGTAGACTCACGACTAATTGCTTAATTGTTTTGATGAACTTATACATGTCTTAATCATATTATATTGTAGCAGTGGGTTGTGAACACACAGGTTACAAGTCTCTTATGGCGGGACTTGTAACTGAGTGGATTCACGATGCCTTTGCTGTGTGAACATTCTTTTAAGGTTTTTCAACTGTTTTAAGACAAACTCTATGAACTCACCAACCATTGTGTTGACACTTTAGCATGTTTATCTCAGGTTAGTAAGGCGATAGCTAGTGCATGGAACTTAGAGTCAAGCTGCATACTCTGAAGACTTATGCTTTTATCATTTACCATTCAAAACATTTTGTATACATTTATGTATCATACTTTGGAATCTCATGTTTGTAACTTTGAATTCATTAATCGAATGGTAACTTTTCAAAACGTCTCATTTAGAGTTCGTTTTCTATAACTTGTACTTTGTATTATGAAGTAGCACCCCTATGACACAGTCTTCCGCTGCGGTATTTTGGGGGTGTTACAGATTGGTATCAGAGCCTTGGTTATAGAGAACTAGGTTGCATTTAGTGCCTAGACTATAACTGCTATATACGTTGGGACCTTCCTCTTTATTTGCCTTACACACAATACATACACACATGCTTTTTGGTTAGAGGTTTGCTTAGTTCCATGCTGTTAGATGATGTGACTTTAGTATTATAAGGAGCCCCAGAGATTTGTCGAGTCATTAAAAACATGGAGCTCAGTAATAACTAATTAGTTAACTTGATCTTGTGACAGTTCTTGTTTGATTAGACACAAGATTTGAGTTAAATAATATTATTGCTTAGCTTTAGGGATTTGATGGCTTGATTATCTTACTATCGGCCTCAGAAGGCGGATTTTGTGTCGGAAATTCTTAAGTAGGATGTTTTAGAATCTCCTTATTTAAATGGATTGGGACGCCTCTTCAGTTAAATAAAGAAATTGTAAATCACCGAACCATAAGTTTATGAGACCTTACTTACATAAATTTGGACGCTTCTTTATGTAAGTAATGTGTTATAAATAAGTGGGCTTAATTGTAGCCGATACAACTCCTTAAACAGAACCTTAGACGAATCAGAGTGAACACCACTATATTAAAGATCCCGAATTCTCTTAGACACACGGTAAGTAGTTAACATCAACAGAACTTCGGGACGAAGTTCTCCTTAAGGGGTACAGACTGTAACAATTCGCAATTTCAGGTTAACTTTTATTCCAGAAAATTTCACTATTCACTTTTTACTATTCACTTTTACTATTCACTTTTTACTATTCACTTTTCACTATTCATCTCAGAAATTTTTATTTCATATTCTCGTAAGTTAAACTATTTTAACGATAATCCGAGAGTTTGACGCTCGTCGGATCATTTCTGCAAAAATCACAAAGCCGTGTCCGAGATTTACTTTTAGGTTTAAACGTCCTTCTAGCATCCCGATATGTCCATAAAACATTATAAACAATAGAAATATGATTTTCTCTCATTTTAGGACAATTCCAAAAGTTTCGGAATTTTACGTTTTTCAGTTCAGCGTTTTACGCGAATTGCGCGTTTTAGACCCGTGTTTCCAGTTTTTAGCAGGGTTTTCGCACCCGATAGAACCTACCACTCATTTTATATTTTATTATGGACCATATTGACAAGTTTAGACATTCTTTCAAGTTTCATATTTTTAGGATACCCGGTTTTACGTTTTGAGGCTTAACAGCTTAGGTTAGCAACCTACGGAGTCAAAACTAGCTCTATATCTTGGATAATATCAACCAAAGACCAAAACTTGGTCCCTAAGCCTTCCAAACCGACTTAGGGGGGAGGGAGTCACCACACATGTGTCTTGAAATTACAAAAGTGCCCTTAGATCACTACATATTCACAACTTGGTCTCCAAGTTTACCAAGAAAATATCCTAAACATGTAACCTCCTCAAAACTCATATAAATACCCCCTTGCCCCTCTATGAACGTCCACAATCACCCTCACCCTCACCTCACACTTAACTAATTCTCTTCCAAGTTACAAGCAAGATTCAAGAACCATATCAACACATAAACCCTAGTTTAGTTTTGATTCATCAAACAACTTACAAACCCTAGAAACTTTGGTGATTCTCTTGAGTTTAGATCCACTCAAGTCACCTTAATATTCATCACAAATCATTCAAGAATACAAGATTAGCAAGGGTGGTTAAATAATAGGAAGCATGGCTATGGTTGGAAAGGGTTAGGAAGATTAAGTAGTGATTCTTGGTTTTGATCTTGGTTCTAGTTAGTTTCCTCACAAGTTGTAAGCAAACCCTTATACACTCCTTGCTTAATTATCATTATCATGCTTATTATGTTTCTTTCATGCTATATATGGTCTTGGTATTGAGTTCATGATGTTTAAAAATGGATAAAACAAGCTATGGTATACATATGGTAACTTATGACAAGTAAACAAGCAAACTAGTGATTTTTATGAAAAACCACGACCACAATAGTATAACTATGATATTTGACACTTACTTACTATTAAAGAGGACTTAATAAGGAAAACATAGCAATTTGAATCACCCAAAACGAGTACACGAGTCAAAAGTTATGACCATAAGAAGTTAGCAACACCAAAACGCCGAAACTGCCCATAACCTCCTGTTTGCATTCTGCCAATTTGAAAGTCCCACTTCTGGTCCGATTCATCAAAAAGTTAAAACACGAAAGTTGTCCGGAACGACGTTTTCGTTCAGGAACAAAGAAGCTCGAGCCCTGAAAAGGCTTTCCGAGTGATATTTTCTTCAAATTCTTAACAGCCCATTTTTAGACCAAAGTTACTATATAATGATTATATTTAGATGAGACCAAGAGGTCTAATGACCTAAAGCCAAGACCACAACCATGGCTAAAGCCAAGGTTGAGTCTCAAGACCATGGTAACAATGACCAAGGTCACGGCAAAGCCACGGCTAAAGACCATATAACTATTAAAGATCAAAAAGCTTATATATATATATATATATATATATATATATATATATATATATATATATATATATATATATATATATATATATATATATATATATATATATATATATATTATCAAATACTACAATAGTAGGGAGCCTCATGTGAGGGGTTCATTGAGTAAGCCGTCGAGACGAGTTGTGGATTTACGAGTTAAAGTGTCCTGGCTCCTCGAACGTTTACTCCATGACTTCTGAATTATGTCGGCCCGAACGGTAGTAAGAGATATACAACCTATACATGTTTCATAGACCACTTATAGTCAACGACTTACACTATATACTAAGTACTACATCATGAACATTATGCAAGACATATATAGGCAATTCTTCGTATACTTAGACGTTACTCCAAACCTAAGTCGCAACGTTCTATTATAGGCTGCTCTTAGAGACTTTCGCGATTCGACTACCACTTTCATTTCTCATTACATAGACTTAAGGTGAGTCATAGCCCCTACTTTTTCGTACTTGCTTTAACTCTTTGGGGGGGATACATGCACAACTACTTGCTTACTTGTACAAATACTTGATCGCATTATACTTGATTGTTCTATACTTGATTGTCTTATACTTGATCGCATTATACTTGATTTCATACATACATGATTGTGTTATACTTAACTGCGTTATACTTGATTGTGTTACTGCCAGTGGCTCCAGATTAAGTTGCTGGATGACCATTGAGACTTCCGATGGCTCCAAATTAAGACCTTGGATGACCATTGAGGCTATTGATACATCCTAACATTTGCGAATGTTGGATACATCATAAACGTGAGGTCTTCGGAGATGAAGAGTAGACTCACGACTAATTGCTTAATTGTTTTGATGAACTTATACATGTCTTAATCATATTATATTGTAGCA
This sequence comes from Artemisia argyi, assembly GCA_030686995.1. Lineage (NCBI taxonomy): Eukaryota > Viridiplantae > Streptophyta > Magnoliopsida > Asterales > Asteraceae > Artemisia > Artemisia argyi. The sequence continues at coordinate 181,511,316 of CM060686.1, forward strand.
GTGGGTTGTGAACACACAGGTTACAAGTCTCTTATGGCGGGACTTGTAACTGAGTGGATTCACGATGCCTTTGCTGTGTGAACATTCTTTTAAGGTTTTTCAACTGTTTTAAGACAAACTCTATGAACTCACCAACCATTGTGTTGACACTTTAGCATGTTTATCTCAGGTTAGTAAGGCGATAGCTAGTGCATGGAACTTAGAGTCAAGCTGCATACTCTGAAGACTTATGCTTTTATCATTTACCATTCAAAACATTTTGTATACATTTATGTATCATACTTTGGAATCTCATGTTTGTAACTTTGAATTCATTAATCGAATGGTAACTTTTCAAAACGTCTCATTTAGAGTTCGTTTTCTATAACTTGTACTTTGTATTATGAAGTAGCACCCCTATGACACAGTCTTCCGCTGCGGTATTTTGGGGGTGTTACATAAGACATAATGGTGGAGTCCAAAAGGTCTTAGGAATTATTAATAGTGTGTTAATTAATATTCATTTGGTTAGCTATTTGGAATTGAGTTTATTGATAAAATTTATTATTATTAGTTAGACTTCAATGTTAATTTTTAATGAAATTAGTTGTACAATAAAATGAGATTAAGCTAACTTTAGTTTTTAATCATAAACTTTATAAATAAATACTAATATGTTATAAAAAGATTAAATATAAAAATCACCAAACAACTAATGGCTTACTTACAACAGATGTAATACAATCACAACTTACGAACCTAATAACAAAAATAATTATCGCAAATTACACTATAACAAATAAGAAAAAGCCAGTGGGCTTCGTATTACCATGCAAAAACCATATATTGCAAAATTATTGTTGGGTTATGTAAAAGGCCAAAACAATCAAAGGAAATTACATCAAGCGTATGACAATTTAATAACGAAAACCCCATTTAGAAAATATAAAGGCCAAAAAACCAAAACAATATCAACCATTGTTATATTTTTAAACAACAAACTAAAAATGTTTCATACAACATACTAAACTAAAAATACAAATCCACTTGACAATACACAAAAACAATACGCGCGATTAACAATTAGATTAAAAGCCCGTGCGTAGTACGGGTTCTGCATGCCTCGTAAACATATAAGATTGAGTCCTAAAATTTAATGGGGAGGCGTCAAGATTGCATAGAGTACAAGTTACCTAATGCTCGGAATTAAATGCAGAAAATAGAGTTTCATTATGCGGAGGCTTCATGCGTAAGTACCTTGATTTAATGTTCATGCTTAAGTGGTAAGTACATATGAGCTATATTTAGTGTTTCAAATGTAAATGATTGAAACTATACGAAGCATTGCTAGCCTTTATTTTCATTTAATCATTTGCTCCTTTCATTTGCTTTCAAATAAATGTACAAACCCTTCAACCACCATCATTGAATACTATAAATAACACCATTTGGTCTTTGTTAATGATGTGTGTGTGTGTGTGAAACTTTAATTTGTGTGTAGTTTGATGATTTTGTATAAATCACATGTTTGTTGTTAGTTTATTATTGTTTGTGTGTAAATTCAGTGCAACACCAACTAACCAATTTCCTTTTGATTTCTACTTTTGTTTCTAGGCACATGATGAAAATGAAATGGATCGCATGCTAGCAATTGATGGCATTGAACTCATTGGCATCAATAACCGTAACCTTGGTATGTACCCCATCTATTTTTATGGCTCAAGATCTGTGAATTAACAAGCTTGCTAATTAGATAAATAGTTTTGAAATAGATATTGACATGATTATTTTTTTTCATTTAATTGTTTTTCCATATTTTTCCTTATAGTGTGATAAAGTTCTTTTTACTGTAGCTTCTCACCTATGGAATTGAATTTAGTTGGTTAATGTAAAATTTCTCCGTCCAATGAAAGTGTACTATGCATATTAATGTTACGTGCAATGGTTCATGTAGAAATATTGACTTGATTAACACAAGGGGGTATACGTGCAAAGGTAAGCAAATGGTTAACTTTCTTGCATGTGAAGTCGGTTGATAGTCCAGCTTTGAAGTTTATGGAAGACAAATGGATGTGTTGTTGCCTGAGAAGGAACCGAAGGTTAGATCTGCTTACCTATTTTAAAATTTTGGGTTGGTTAGTAGTTTATTAATGTTATTCTTGCAGGTATTGATAAGTGGTTAGTGACGCTAACGGGGTATATCAAGATGTTGATAACAAAACAAAGTGGAAGATGGAGACGGAGTTGATAATATCTCCACATTTATGAAAGAACTGTCAAAAAATTAGGCATGCAAGAAAATGAAAATCATATGTAAACAAGGTTTATAATTAGTGTGACAAAGCTTTGATGAATATTAATGGTGGCTTGAATCTTGCTTTTATTATTTTTCCTTCCACTTAAGCAGTTTAAGAGGTTGCAATGTATCCACCCCATGACATTATAAATAATACAAAATCAAAGTTGAATTGATGGAAAGTATAACTAGACAAAATTAATATTTTGATAATTTATTTTAATATATGTTTTTTGATAGGGATTTGAGTGTCTCTTTACCAATAGTTACTATATGATATTAATTGAAGTTCACAAATTATTTGTTTTAATTTTGATCTAACAAATATGTATAAATTTGATGTTGTTATTCATGAAAAGATGACTTTTGGTATGTTGGTAGGGACATAAAGTGAGAATGTGTCATAATTAGTGGGAAGGGGTAATCTTAGGCTCCATTTTTTGTGTCGAATTCATTTTAATGTGGAGTAATCATAATACTCAAGATTGAGTCCCATTGCATATAGTATAAGATAGCTAATGCTCAAAATTAAATGCAGCCTCATAATGACTATACAATCATGAAAGGAGATGAAGTGCAAGGGTTGCTCAAATTGATCACATGGCATTTAGTATGGAATTAAAGTCGGTTAGATGAAGTGCAAGGGTTGCGAAATGTTGCAAGAATAATTAATGATATAACCTAATTCATGCGTATATAAACTGGACAAAATCACATTTAATATGTACAGATTCACATATCTTTTTGATCTTTGATTGTTGGTAGCGGTATGTAAATTCTCTTTTGCAACATTTTGGAGATGATTCACACATCTTTTAGATCTTTGTAATTAACTTGGCCTTATTTTTTTCTTAATTTAATTATCATACGCCAGTACCATGAAACTCACATAAGATAATGCATGCGCAGATAAATGGAACCGGGATACCAACTATTTTCTTTGTTTCATACATATTTAGGTGATTGTTATAGATAAGCATATATATAGATATATGTATAATGTTAATGCATTTTAATATACAAGTAATTTATGTACGTTTTCTATTGATGTAGCTCACATGTGCGAATTGATTCAAGAAAATGTGCACGAGCATGTATGTAAAGAACCATTTAAATGGTTAAATGATACTTTTTAGTGTGATTAGTTTATGTAAGTAGTTGCTTTCGAATGCTCTTTGAGAAATATTAGAATGAATTTATTGTGTGCAATTGAATTATTATTGAAAAGAAGAAGGTCTGCGCATTGCAAAGTGTTTTCTTTTCCTATATGTAGCATCATTAGTAAAAAACCAATATTTACGCCCATTAAATGAGTTTGCCATAATAGCAAAATACAACATATTAAAAATATCACATTGAGTAACGAATGGAAAGGAAAAAATACATAATTTTGACTTAAAGCCATTTGTAAATTATCATATCAAATAAAAAAAGTTGAGTTTTAAACATAAGCAAAAGTTCAAACTTTTATCGAAAAACAAAACCGGTGCAATTAATGTGAAGTATATACAACATCGAGATGGAAGGGCAAGGCTTGCCGGAATTGATCACATGATATTTAGTAATTAGTAGAGAATTAAAAGTCGGTTATGGATTGGGATGAAGTTGAAAAGGTTGCAAGAATAATTGATGATTTAACCTAATGCAATATATATAGATATATGTATTATGTTAATGCATTTTCATATACAAGTAATTTATGTGTGTTTTATATTGATGTAGCTCACATGTGCGAATTGATTCAAGAAAATGTGCACGAGCATATATGTAAAGCAACATTTAAATGGTTAAATGATACTTTTTAGCGCGATTAGTATATGTAAGCATGCAACTTGAATAATGAATATAAAAGGAAAAGTACATAATTTTTGCTTGAACCCATTTGTAAATTAAAAAAATTAAGTTTAAGACATAATAGTAGTGTCCAAAAGGTTTTAGAAATTATTAATAGTGTGTTAATTAATATTCATTTGGTTAGCTATTTGGAATTGAGTTTATTGATAAAATTTATTACGGAGTATTATTAGTTAGACTTCAATGTTAATTTACAATAAAATTAGTTGTACAATAAAATGAGATGAAGCTAACTTTAGTTTTTAATCATAAACTTTATAAATAAATACTAATATGTTATAAAAAGATTAAATATAAAAATCACCAAACAACTAATGGCATACTTACAACAGATGTAATACAATCACAACTTACGAACCTAATAACAAAAATAATTAACGCAAATTACACTATAACAAATAAGAAAAAGCCAGTGTGCTTCGTATTACCATTCAAAAACCATATAATCCAAAATTATTGTTGGGTTACGTAATAGGCCAAAACAATCAAAGGAAATTACATCAAGCGTATGATAATTTAATAACGACAACCCCATTTAGAAAATATAAAGACCAAAAAACCAAAACAGTATCAACTATTTTTATATTTTTAAACAACAAACTAAAAACGTTTCATACAACATACTAAACTAAAAATACAAATCCACTCGACAATACACAAAAACAATACGCGCGATTAACAATTAGATTAAAAGCCTGTGCGTAGCACGAGTTCTGCATGCCTCGTATACTAAAAAGAAGTTGGATGCAAAAATGAATTTTTAATGCACAGAAAAACGATTTACAAAATTTTAATGCATAAATTACTTTTTCAGGATTTTTTTGCATCAAAATATACATTTTCAGAAAAGCTTTCTTCAAAATTTTTGTATCGACCAACATCTCCTCTCTTGTGATACTTTTTGAGATTTTTAATAACCTTTTATCGTTTTAATTCTTTTTATATTTCTTAGGAATATTTGTCTTTTTACTTTTAGCCTTACACCTCGTAAAATATATATATGAAAATAGGCTTTTAACACAGGTGACTCATCCTTTAACCGTTATTTGTTTTCTTCATCTGTTCAAGCTCCAGAATACCATTGGATGTAATTTAATTTGTTCTTCTAGCTTTTATTGCTAGTATATATATGTAAAATTATACTTAATTTGCTGTTTCAAAGGTAAAGTATCATCCACTTTCCTATTTGACAAATGCAATTTCTTTGAAATTCGGTTTAGCTGCTAACAGTTTATTTAGTATCTAATGTCAACTAAACTTGATAGCCAGTCCTGATCTTTTATGCTATCATATATTTTTTTAAGCAACTATGATTACGAATTTTTTTAATGTGATTACGACATCTGAGTAGACACAAACAAAGGGTCGATCGACATTGTTCCCTTTGGCCGTATAGAAGAAATTAATTGCATCATATTGTTTAGAGCAGCATTTAAAGATTTAGATCAGCTGAATTTTTTATTTGCAAGTATGTGACCAAGACATCTAGGTTGACTCACACAAACACGAGTCAAGTTGTACCTCTCAACTTGAGAGGATCCCATTCCCATACATAGAGAGTCGACTATTGACATTTTCTTCTAACTTAATCCTTGAACCTTGTATGCATTTTAATTAGTATTTGCCCAAGTCAGTTGCTTAGCCTAATAGTACTGCATTTCATATAGAATGTAGTTGGCTAGCGGGGTTAGTGGAGCAATTTGTTTTGTTACTTTAGAGACAAGTAATTAAATAGAACAATTGTGCAATAAATAAAGACATAGGGATTTAACGTGGCTCGACAATCACCTACGTCCACGGGCGGAAGCAAGACTGGAATTTCACTAGCAAATATGGAGTACCGAGGTTACACAGCGTATCGCTCAAAATCTAGACTCCAAGAAATACTCTTGAAAGTATTTTGGACAGTCACTAGATTTTATACACTCCTCTTAAAAGTTCACTCGTATAGAATTTTATACAGTAATTCTATACCACCCTATTTTTCTTTACAAAAGCCTCACACTAACTCTTTCATACAAACAAGTGTGTTTGTTGAATATTGGATGCCAAATGAAGTTCACGTCCATTTCCTTTTATAGTAGAAGCAAGTTGCATAATTGGCTGCATTTCATATTCGACCCGTTTGACTCATTATCAACCAAACACAACATGATTTCACCCGTTATCATATAAATGGGTTGAAAGTGCTACTTGTACTGTGAAGAGTTCTACTAAATTTACGCCACAGGACTCAATACACACCTTACTAATTGAAAAAAAGGATGTCTAATTTTCCTTACATCACAAAGGCTTATTTGGAGTTCTTTTCATGGAAAATATAGACCACACCAAACAAAACATGATTTCATATTGTAGAAACCAGTATTGTCTATAAGTCTCAATTTTATACACAATATAAAAGGACTATTTAGGCCGAAGCTCAATTCCCTCCACAATAAGACCTTTTTTATAGGAATCATGCTCCTGAAACTTCAGCTCAACGTCACCTTCATCTCCATGATCGTGGTAGAATTCACCCAATTTGATCTCCATCCAACTATCCTCTCTCGTATTAGCAGATACATGTGTTGGTGCCTCAGACAGTGCCCATGCCTGTGGTTGTTTAAGATATGCATTAGAAGTCTCGTTTGTTATCCCACGAAAACTGACAGTTGTTTTTGCAGGCACATCAAGTCCTCTTGAATCCCTAGTAATTTTAAACACAAGATATGCTACATAGGTACTCTTTGGTGATAGCATCACACTTGGTATTATGCCGCAGATGTCAAGCCACCATACCTCTCTAAGTATTGCCACCTCGGCAAACCTAAAGCAATGGTAAAATATGTAAATAACATTAGCTTTGATCATTTTAGACAAAGAATTAACATTCTAGAAAGGAGAAAAAGAGAGAGACCTTGATTCGGGCACGTGCCCCCTTTCCCAGTAACGAGTGTCATCATGCCAGGAGATTGACATGTCCTTGGTCCCCAACATACAGCATATTTTGCCACTATCCTTATATATCTTGAAGCCCTGTTCATGATATAATTGAAGATCATATCGTATATTAGCAGAATAATTAGTTGCTTAATAGTTAAATCTTAAAGTTATGGTTATTCAAGTGACTAAGGTGTTTGAAGCTAAGCATTTCAATGTGGGCATCAAAGAATACAAAGGGGCTTCTACCTACGTTGCGACTTGCAGTCATCATCATTCTTTTCTATTTCATGATGTTACTATAGGAGAAAATAAATCATCGAGAGAGGACAGATGTGTAATCCATAGGTGAAAACCAGTCTTTTAATCTTCTTATCAATGCATAATTCATGAATAAACCGTTTCATAAATGGATCAACCAAACCCACTTAACTCCTTCAAAGTTTAACCAAATGATATTGTTTTGCCACATTCTCGAGTTGATTTGTTGTTTTTAATAGTTTTCTGATTTCCTGATATTTAATTTCAAAGCTATTTAGCTAATTTCGTTAACACCAATAACCATTTGACCCAGGTGGAAAAAAATTCACACTTCATCCCTAATCTTCAGGTCATTAAATCCGCAAAATGATTGGAAGAAAAAGAAGAATCACAAAACATATGTTTCAAGGAAAAAAAAAAAAAAAAAAAAAAAAAAAAAAAGGAAAAAGAAAAGAAACCTCTTTCAAGAGTCCCAAAGTCTCTAGCTCGAGCGTTTCGCTGCAAGGACAAAATGGAAAAGAGTTTCAAGAACGTATGTTTCAATAACAAAATAAAAAACAGAGTATCTACTGCTGCATTAGCTATATCTACATACTCTCTCGATAGCATCTGCATTTGGAGTGCGGCCTCAAGTTTTTCCACAACAAGAGACATCGTTGGCCGTTGTTCACGAGATATCTGCAGACATTGATATGCAATGCCTGCAAAAATTTCCAAAGACCGCTGGTTCATTTGTTGCTTGATATCTTTTAAGATAATCCCCTCTAATTTCTTGTCTTCATAGCTTTGTTTCCAAAAAGGCACCAAAATCTTTAACTGACCATTGCTAAATTCATTACATTGTCTGCCACACAACACTTCAAATAATACTACCCCAAAAGAGTACACGTCTGACTCTTTAGTTAGCTGGTATGTCTCCATGTACAGTGGATCACAGTATCCAGGGGTACCTACAACACCTGTGATAAGAAGAGAATATTGCGGATTAGCAGAACCCATCTTTGAAAGCCCAAAGTCGGAAACCTTCGCTGTCATATTCTTATCGAGTAGGATATTTGCACTTTTAATGTCACGGTGCAATACCCTGTGTCCCATTTGGATCATGCAGGAAGCTTAGCCCCTTCGCAGCCTCAAGGCATATCGTGAGACGTTGCATCCAGGTGAGATCAGCGGAAGCTAACAAGCGATCGAGACTTCCATGAGATGCATGCTCATAAATGAGGATCATCTCACCCCCTTGGCAGCAAAACCCCAGGAGAGATATCAGGTTCTCATGCCTGTAACATGAAAGCATTCTGATTTCTTTTAAAAACTCAGTGTCACCTTGTCCGCATCTACGATCAAGGCGCTTAATAGCAACCAGGCTTTTCTCTCCTGATTGAGAGTGAGACAATTCTCCTGCATACACTTTTCCAAAGCCACCTCTTCCGATAACCTTGCTTTCATCAAAGTTGTTGGTGGCTGATTTGATATCTTCCAGTTGGATTTCAAGATGTTTGAACTCAGTCACAAAGGATGCCATTGTTAGTTGATCAAATAATAATAAGAAAGATCAAGTTGTTGACAAAGAAGCACTGAAAGATGTTTAAGAATAAGGATAGATTTGAATGGAGAAAGATTTATTTGCTTTGACTGGTTCAATAAAAGAAAGGAATTGCCTCGAAAGAGGATATGATAAGATATGGTTTACCAAACACACTAGATGAAATATTTATATAGAAATTGTACTACAATGAAATTTCATGTGAATGTGAAACGGATAGTACAAAAGCAAAAAAGAAAAAAAAAAGTATTGAAAAAAGATATGTTATCGATACTTTTTACCTATCAAAAAAGTATAGAAAAAATAAAAAAAAAATAATCCCTCGTGTCAAAATTATTATCATGAAAGAAAAATTATAAAATTTAATAAAAATAGAACTATTATAAATCTCAACCACTTAAATAAAATATTCTCTTAATATATTCTCGAATTTTTACTTAAAAAGGAAAGTTAAGAATTATTTTGAGACATACCAAAAAAAAAATGTGCATTATAATTTTGAGACGGAGAGAGTATAAAATATTTTTTTTTTCCCCTGGTTACGGATAACACAGTCTTTTATCAGTTTTAGTTCTACAACATTTTGTCAGTTTTGACTTTTAAACTTTATATTTGTCATTCATTTCACAATTTTATAATATAAAAAAATTTATAAAAAAAAAATAATCTATACTACATATAAAGCATGAATGATTCTCTCTCTCCAAAATTTTAAGACTTACAAGAAATTAAGTATGGTTTGCAACACTTTAATGCACACAATTTTCAGAATTACAACAAAGTAAGCATAGTGTACAACAAAATAAAGCGTGATGTCATTTTGAGACCAAAATTCTATTAAACAACATTAATGCTATTAAACACACCCATTCACCAAAAATTACAATCATTTAAGCACAATGTACAATAGCTGTAACCAATTTTTAAATTTACAACAAAATAAGCATAGTGTACAACAAAATAAGCATGATGTAACTTTCAGACTTATTTTCAGACTTACAACATTAATGCTACTAAAGTAGTCAATGTTATTAATGATTATAATTACTACTACTTACAAGAAAAGAAATATAGTGTACAACATTTTAATGCACATAATTTTCAGACATACAAGACGAGAAACATAGTATACAACAAAACACCACATTAATGTTATTTAATGTAGTCAATTATTTAATTGGTCAATAAATACAATTAATACAGTTATTAAAACACCCCTTACATAAGAAAATACAAATTATTAAACATATTGCACGACTAAATTAAATACAATTCTTGCATTAAATTTCACTACTACAAATAATAAAGCACATTATATAAATATTCAAGCCCCAACGGGCAACGGGCCAAATGGGCTTGAGCCCGAACGGGCGCGGACCAAACGGGCTCGAGCCCAAATAGGCACGGGCCAACGGGTTCGAGCCCGAACGGGTACGGGGTATACGAAATTCTTGATATTTGTAAATTTATTGTCAAAAAGAATATAATAAACTAAATATATTATTCAACAAAAAAATTATTTTAAGATACCCGTCACCGCAACGCGCGAATACCCCGCTAGTAATAATAAAATAAGGGAGATTACAAAAGATTTTTTCCGGGTCCTTATAACCTTAACCTATTCAAAAAGGAAATGTGAATGGAAATGGGACACAATCATTTCAATTAGCACCCGTGATGATGAAGGTGCGCGTTTTCTTTAAAGTTTACTATGTAAATTTCATGTGAAAGTGAAACTCATAGTACAAAAGCAAAAAAAAAAGCGTTTGAAAAATGAAATATGAGCGGAAGTGGGACACCAATTATTTCAATTAGCCGGGTATTTTTTTTTTTTTTTTTTTTTATTATTATTATTATTATTATTATTTATTTATTTTTAACATGAGTTTTATTTAAAGTGTACTATGTAAAATATCAAGAAGAAGGACGTGTGGGTTGTGGGTGTTTTTTTTTTTTTTTTTTTTTTTTTTTTTGTTGGTGTCGTTTAGTCTTGTTTTAGTAGTTAGCTCTTTGTTGTTTTAGTAGTTAGCTCTTTTGAGGGTATCATTACATTTAACAATACTCCTAGCTCCTAAGAGTTTGATGAACTCATCGTCTTACAAGTTCTATATTCAGAATGCCTTGTGGATAAGAGCAGTGTAACATATTGAACCCAAACAAAAGCGCTTGTTTACCTACTCCCCTTCTTTGAATCAGACGCTTCTTTGGAATTTCCACCTGCGTTCGTGCACAAATAAAAAGGCCCGTTTGCTTATTAATGTGTCATTGTAAATAAATCATTCATACAACCATATTTATGCCCTAGATTGTCACAACTGACAAATTAGGGAGCCATTTTGAAAACCCGCATTACTTTAAAATGTATGATTTTTGGAATATTTGAAAAGTTTATTCTTGATGAGATTATAAACATTGGAATATGATTTTTAACCTTGCGTTATTTAAGGAAGTTGATTATTAATTATTGGTTTGGTTTGGTATTTCCGTGATGATTTATTTTTGAGATATTTATTAGGCACTACGTTGACTTCGGCACTAGGATAACCTAACAATTTTTTTTTTTTTTTTTTTTTTTTTTTATATTTTGAATGATTGATTCGGTTTATATATTTTGGAACGTATTGTGGTATTTTATAATTATTGGGAAAGAGTTCGGTCCGAGAGAGTTGAATTATTTTAAAAGGTTTCGGGTTTGGTCCGTGTATTTTACACTGGGTTACCTCACCCACTCTACTAATAATATCTTTATTATTATTATTATTAAAAAAATAATAATAAAAAAAAAATAAAAAATGTGAGGGTATGCCAAAAATCGTCCTTGTGGCCGGTTTTAACACAACAAACACAAACACAAAAACATACAAACACACCTCACCCTCACTTCTCATCTCTCTCTAATATATCAACATCACCATCACTAACCCTAACCCCTTGAGCCGCCGCCACCACTGCCGCTCCACCGCCTCACCCACGACCACAACACCACCACAAAACAACTCCTTATCTCATTTCCTTTCCGATCTACACCCACACGCGCCCATTACACCCCCATCTCACCTCGTTAAACACCAAAATCATCACCACTTTTATTGTTTTCGAAGTTTAATACATCTTGGGTCTTGAGAATCAAAGGTAAGACGAGTTCTTACTCGTGTTTTTGGCGAAAACGTGACGTAAGGTCACGAAACTAAAATTTTCTTGTGGGTTTTGGTTATACACATGTAATACAAGTGGGTTTTTAAAAGAAATGAAAGGATTTGATGGTTTGGTATCTTTGGGTGTCGATTTGCTCATGTTTGGTGCTCGATCTTGATGTTTGGTTTGCGTTTGGAGTTGGTTTTAGCTCGTTAGAGCTTAACCGAGACTCTATGGTCTCGGTGTGATATCATTTTTGGCTCGTTAGGTGTCGAATGTGACCCTTGATCCGACTAGATTGATTATTGGCTTGATGGGATACCGATTGATGTTTTTGTTGCCATTTGTGTGTCGCGACCCAATGTGGTCCGTTTGGCAGCTTTGGGTATGCTCGAATGAGCTTATGACAAGACCTAGGATGGTCTTGGGTTCGAGTCTTTTGACTCGTGGTTATGGCCGAGACCCAAGCGGGTCTCCCGGCACGGGTTTGGCTTGGTAAACCAACCCGGGTTATGTGTATCTAGATGTTTTCTTATTTGGTTTCATGTTGTGTTACTATTGTTGTCATGGTATACTTTTGGATATTATGGAGTTGTTGGCGAGAAATGATAATGGGGAACGATTGTGAGACGGTCAATTAGATAATGGAGATAGGTTAGTCGGGTGCCGTAGTCGGACCCTATTGTTGTAGCATGTGATTGGGATTGATTTGGACGGAGTTAGATTACTTATTTATGACTTGGTTATTTTATTTATTGGACTTGGACAATGAGCCGAGAGTGATAACTCGGACATGTGACCAACTCATATGACTCGATAAATATTATAATCAAACATTACTAATAAAACTTGTAATAATATTATCGGTAATATAATCGTTTATATAAGTATATAGACGTGAAAAATGTATATATATATATATATATATATATATATATATATATATATATATATATATATATATATATATATATATAAATACGTATATTAATAATAAAACGATCACCAATAAACATTATAATAACGTGACGATAATTATTGTACTATGTGAATAGTGTAATAAATGTCGGGAGTGTTATTATAAATAAATAACTATAAACGATGACGAAATCTAATACGTTGGATAATTAATAAATAAAAACATGTCTTTTAATAAATTAGGAAAACTATCGAGTTATACGGGGTTGTGGTCACTTAAGTCCAAGTGGACTTTATTTTATTATGTGACTTTTGTGTTGTCACGGATATATGACGATTAATATATCCATTTTCTATAACTACGTGACTTATTTAATCGACGGGTTAAATAGGGTTTATTTAGCTATATAAAATGAGTATATTAATGGGCATCGTATCCTACGACGCCCATAGGTTATGGTACGTGTATTAGGATAATGAATTACTAAATATCTCGTGGAGTTGGCTAAATTGACGAATTTGGCAAATTTGACGATATATCCAGGGAATTTATTTGACTACGATACTTACCATATAGTATTCTTTGTGCTATGTGTTTAGGTTGGGTATAATCTTAGAGTAATGTATTACGTAAATAAATACGGAGGATTACCAAATCGACGGATTTGATAAACTTTGATGATTTATTTAAATAATATATTGGGCTAATATTAGACCTATAGATTGTTTATTTTTCCTTGTCGTTGTGGCTTCTTGGTTTGAGTTGTGTCGACCCTCCACCCGCATGGATACCAAACGTCAAATTCCAAATTAATATGAAGATAATACGAGAAATGGATTTTTGGAATGTTAAATGGAATACGTTCGGGATTTGGGAATATTTGGTTTTGAGGAAAAGATTCTGAACGCGTTTGATATTGTTAGGAAGTGCCGAGTCTGTAGTTGCCGTTATCTGAGTTGCTTTACATCTTTCATCTATCGATTTTCTTTTGCGGATTGCTGGACTTGAGGTGAGTCATAGCCCCACTTTTACTCTTGAACTTTGTTTTCAATATTTGGGGTGAGAAACGTGCAAATTGTTTTATGTGGACTATTATCGCTTTTTTTATTTAAAACTTGCTATGCTTATAGAACTAGGTAGGATAGAGCGAGGCCTAGTCCCGAACTAGGTAAGCTATTGATTTGGTTATAGAGCGAGGCCTAGTCCCGAACTAGGTAAGCTATTGATTGATTGTTGAGTGAGGCCTAGTCCCGAACTAGGTAAACTATTGGATTGGTTATAGAGCGAGGCCTAGACTTGAGCTAGGTAAGCTATTGATTTGATTGATTTGAGCTATAGCGTGCACCTATAGGGTTGATTAGATTTGGTTGGTTCATTTTGGTTGGATGATTGAGGCCTAGTCTAGCTAGCAAGAGTTTTGCGTATATGTCCACTTGATTTAGTTATGAATTTAAACCTATGATCTCACCAGCGAAAGCTGACTTTTAGCACATTTTCTCAGGTAATTAACTGATGCCCTTGGATGCTTGGATTGGAGGCTTGGCTATGGCACTTGGCTATGGATCTACTTTCTAAAACTCTGATAAATAATTGTGGACCTATATTTATTTTCTTTGGGCCTGACTTTGAATGAATTTGGGATGAATGTAAACTTTAAAACCCCGTGTGGTTGCATTTTCTTATGTTTACTTTATCTCGTTCTTTTATGTGTTGTGTTGGATACCAATCCCCGTAGCACCCCGAAAGCTTGTTGAGTCTTCCGCTGTACCAAATTTTGGGGGTGTTACAGATTGGTATAAGAGCCAAGGTTATAGAGAACTAGGTAAATAAACACCTAAACTATAACCGATTTTTATAGAAAACGATCCTTGACCAATGCCCGCCAGCCCGCCAAGTCGAAGCATCATTGTTTATATTAAGGTATATTGAGATGATTAGTAGATATGAGATTTTTGAGACGATTTGAGGATTTGGGATTTATTGATGAAGTGATATGATGGCGTTTTGAGGAATTATATGGTTTAATTGTTTTTATAAATGTTTTAGTAATGCGGTATTTTTAAATCTTTCTTGAACTATATGATTGGGATTTTTATGATGGTTGATACGGTATTTTGAGTTTCGAAGTTTAGTTGTTTTGAAATACTTACACCTACCCTACGCCGTTGTCACAAACCATGACCTCCTATTCGTTCGATGTTACTGAGGATGTTCTTACTGGTATGCGTCGCTCAACACAGATCACTATTGCCCCTGATGACCCTAAGTCATGCGTTCAGCCACTACTTTATCGTATCCTTTGTCGCCCTAAGTCACCGATTTTATCGCCTCGTGGTTCACCTGCTCAGAGATGATGATTGATGGAGTACCCCTCCGACGAGGAGTATGAGGAGGAGTACGAGGGTGAGCAGGAGAATGATGACCCTCAAGATGAGGAAGAGAATGATGGGATGAGGAGGAGGATGATCCTCAGGAGGAGGAGATGCCTGATGATGATGGCTTGCCAGCACAGCCAACTCATGCTGAGGAGCCCGATTCTCCGATACATCCGTTAAAGCCGGTTTCACCTGATCACCCGTTTTTGTTTGATTCACCACCTGGTAGTCCCGTGGCGTCGGACGCGCCATCTGAGGTTTCTGTTGAGCATGCAGCGTTGGGTGAGACTGGTAGGATGTGGACTCAGATTACTGCACAGGGCGAGAGGATCTCGTGGTTGTCTGACCGACTTGAGATGATTGTTGGAGAGTTTATCGCTGAGCTGAGAGTTGATATGACTACTGTCGTGGGCAGGACAACAGCGATGAGGAGAGGCATGATGGAGATTCATGAGCATATTGAGAGCTTACAGCGAGGTTTTATCACAGCTCGCGAGGCCGACCGCAAGTTATGGCAGCGAAACACTGAGTTAGAGAAAGAGGTGGCAGACCTCAAGAGAGATAGCGACACCCCTAGTGTGGAGTTAGGATCATTGTGGAGAGAGCTAGATGGTTTGAGGCAGGAGATGAGGAGTCTACGCCAGCATCGTGGCTAGATCGATTTGGATTTGTGTTGTTGTGTTGCTACCTAAGCCAGGGAGTACTTGGTTAGAAGAGCTAGTTATTATATCTCTTATGTCATGATATTCGAATTGTACGTTCGTCTCGGATGGAACGATTAGTATCTATTATGTCTTTTGGTAGTATGGAACGATGTATTGATCGCTACTTGTATGGATGATGGTGATTTCGTATGATATTCTATGGTTTTTGGCTTACATGAAGAATTGTGTTTCAAATTGCGTGGTTGATATCGTGTTGGTATTATGTTGATCAATGGCTGTACGACGAAACCATGTTAGAGCTACCCGAACTGGACCTGCAGTGACTACCCCTGGTCGCCGAGGACGCTGTCCTACTCGAAACGTTGAAATGCCTACTCCTGATAACCTGGACACTACTAACCGCAACAACAGGAATCAAAATGTTGATGTTCAGGGAGACAATGATCATGTTCCACCTAATGCGCCTACTGTGGATCAAGCAATGATCAACCAACTTGTGGAGCAACGAGTTGCTGAGCTACTAGCTGAGTCATATCATTCCAACAACTCTGCTGGAACTTTTCCACCTGTTCGTGCTAATGGATGTAACTATAAGGAATTTCGAATTTGTGGACCCATTGAGTTTGGAGGAACTGAAGGAGTGGTCTACTTGGTCATGTGGATAGAGAAAACTGAGTCGGTGTTCAATGTCACCAATTGTGCGGAGAATGCTAAGGTAAAGTTTGCTTCTTTTACTTTCAAGGATGAAGCTTTAACTTGGTGGAACAATTACCGAAATTCGGTTGGGAGTGATGTGGCTTATGCTATGACTTGGGAGCAATTTAAGTCTTTGCTGATTCAGACTTACTGCCCAAGGAATGAGGTTAAGAAGCTGGAGATTGAGTTCTGGAATCATAAGGTGAAAGGTACCGATATGGCAACTTACAATCGCCGCTATCGAGAGTTAGCCTTGCTTTGCCCCGATATTGTTAGGACTGAGACTCAAAGGATTGAGCGGTATACCGATGGGTTGCCGGTAGCTACAAGGAACGATGTGATTTCTGCTAAGCCTGCAAACATTAATGAGGCTATCACGATCACTCAACAATTGATGGACTCGTTGGTATTGGAGGAAGCTGAGAAAGACAAGAATGGAAAGAGGAAGAGGGATAATCACTCTAAGGGTAATGATCACCGAAACAAACAACAAACAACTACTAGAGCTTATGCTATGGGAGATGAAGATAAGAAGAACTACAATGGAGATGCACCCAAGTGTGGCCGATGTTACCGGAATCATTCTGGATGATGTAATGTGGTGTGCAAGAATTGCTCTAAGATGGGACACATAGCTAAGGACTGTAGAGCTCGACCACTTGCTATGGTTCAAGCTACTCCTAAAACTATGAGTAAGGCAAATGTTACTTGTTATGGATGTGGAAAGAAGGGACACTATAGGAATGAGTGTAGGGAATCGTGGAACCGAGGAAATCAAGGATCGGGTGGTAATGGGTATAATCATGGAAACCGTGGAGCTGGAGGAAACCGTGGACGACAAGACAATGGGGACCAACGTGTGGAAGCCGGAGCTGCTCATGGGAGAGTGCATGCACTTGGGAACGAGAGAGGAGAAGATCTGAACGTCGTTACTGGTACGTTCCTTCTCAATAACCGTTATGCTTCCATACTATTTGATACTGGTGCCGATAAGAGTTTTGTGTCCACTACGTTTGCACCCTTACTAGAGAAACCCCCGATGGCCTTAGGAATTGGTTATGATGTAGAGTTAGCTAATGGGAACATAGAAAGGATTAGGACTATCATTCGTGGTTGCACGTTAAATTTTCTGAACCGTCCTTTCAACATAGATCTTCTACCCGTCACATTAGGAAGTTTCGATGTCATTATTGGTATGGATTGGTTGTCGAAGTATCGTGCTCACATAATTTGCGATGAGAAGTTTGTGCGTATGCCTTACGAAAAGGAGATTCTAAATATACAAGGAGATCGGAAAGGTACGAGGAGCCCATCCCGATTAGCGGTCATTTCTTGCACTAAGTTACCAAAGTTGATGGAAAAAGGATGTTGCCTTTTCTTAGCTCAAATCTCTGAGAAATGAGGGAAGGAGAAGAAGGAAAGATGCATTGGGGATGTGTCTATAGTTCATGATTTTCCTGCTGTATTTCCTGATGATTTACCGGGAATCCCGCCTACTAGAGAAGTGGAGTTTCAGATTGAGTTGATACCTGGTGCTGCACCTGTGGCACGAGCGCCTTATCGACTTGCACCCACTGAACTGGAAGAGTTATCGAAACAATTAGCGGAGTTAGCCGAAAAAGGATTCATACGACCAAGTTCTTCACCTTGGGGAGCCCCAGCTTTATTTGTGAAGAAGAAGGATGGATCGTTTCGTATGTGTATTGATTACCGAGAGCTGAACAAACTAACGGTGAAGAATAGATACCCGTTGCCGAGGATCGACGACTTGTTCGATCAGCTTCAAGGATCGAGTGTGTATTCGAAGATCGATCTGAGATCGGGGTATCATCAATTTAGAGTTCGCAAGGAGGATATTCCGAAAATGGCTTTCAGAACCCGTTACGGGCATTACGAGTTTCAAGTGATGTCGTTTGGGTTGACTAACGCACCAACTGTATTCATGGATCTCATGACTCGAGTGTGTAAGCCTTATTTAGACAAGTTTGTGATTGTGTTCATCGACGATATTCTAATTTATTCGAAGAGTGAAAAGGAGCATGAGGAGCATCTAAGGCTTGCTCAGGAAGGAGAAACTGTATGCCAAGTTTTCTAAATGTGAATTTTGGATCCCGACGGTACAATTTCTGGGTCATGTGATTGATAGACAAGGAGTTCATGTAGATCCTGCTAAGATTGAAGCGATTAAAGATTGGGCTGCACCAACGACCCCAACAGAAGTTCATCAATTTTTAGGTTTAGCCGTTTATTACCGAAGATTCATTGAGGGATTTTCGATGATAGCGAAACCGTTGACCAAATTGACTCAAAAGAGTGTTAAATACGAATGGGGAGATAAAGAAGAGGAAGCATTTCAATTACTTAAGGAGATGTTGTGTAGTGCTCCTATCTTAGCGTTACCTGAAGGTAGTGAGGACTTTGTCGTCTATTGTGACGCTTCTCATAAAGGTTTGGGAGTTGTGTTAATGCAACGAGAGAAAGTGATAGCTTATGCTTCCCGACAGCTCAAGAAGCACGAGAAGAACTACACCACCCATGATTTGGAGTTAGGTGCTGTGGTTTTCACCTTAAGGATATGGAGACGTTATCTGTATGGTACCAAATGTGTGGTATTCACGGATCACAAAAGTCTACAACACATCTTGAATCAAAAAGAGCTCAACATGAGACAACGACGTTGGATTGAGTTGTTAAGCGATTATGATTGCAAGATTCGTTATCATCCTGGTAAAGCAAACGTCGTTGCTGATGCTCTTAGTCGAAAGGAGAGAATACCACCGTTACGAGTTAGGTCATTGGGAATGACTATCGTATCGGGGTTACCGTCTCAAATATTAGAAGCTGAAACGGAAGCGTTGAAAGCAGAAAACCGACCTGCTGAGAACATATTTGGGATGTCTGAAAGTGAGAAAGGATTTGTTAAGCGTTTCAATGGAGTATTGTGTTTTGGAGATCGGATTTGGGTACCATTGTATGGAGGAATTCAAGAGTTGATTATGCATGAGTCGCATAAGTCAAGGTACTCTATTCATCCTGGGTCTGACAAGATGTACCAGGATTTGAAAAAGTTATATTGGTGGCCAAATATGAAGGCAGATATAGCATTGTACGTTAACAAGTGCTTGACATGTTCTAAGGTTAAGGCTGAACATCAAAGACCGTCAGGATTATTGACGCAGCCAGAACTCCAGGTTTGGAAATGGGAGCGGATTACGATGGACTTTATTACCAAAGACAGCTAGCGGTTGTGACGCTATCTGGGTAATTGTAGATCGATTGACTAAGTTTGCTCATTTCCTGGTGATTAGTGAAGATGATAGTGTCGACAAACTTGCGAAGTTGTATGTAAAGGAAATTGTTTCTCGTCATGGAGTTCCGATATCAATTATTTCTGATCACGACAGCCGTTTCATGTCAGCTTTGTGGCGATCACTTCAAACTGCTTTGGGGACGAGACTTGATATAAGTACTGCATATCACCCCCAAACCGATGGTCAAAATGAGAGAACTATTCAGACTTTGGAGGATATGCTTCGTGCATGCATAATAGACTTTGGTAAAGGCT
This sequence comes from Artemisia argyi, assembly GCA_030686995.1. Taxonomy (NCBI): domain Eukaryota; kingdom Viridiplantae; phylum Streptophyta; class Magnoliopsida; order Asterales; family Asteraceae; genus Artemisia; species Artemisia argyi. The sequence goes on from CM060686.1 coordinate 181,531,526, forward strand.
GGGAGAAGTATCTACCCCTTGCGGAGTTCTCCTATAACAACAACTACCACACAAGTCTTAAAGCTGCACCATTTGAAGCTTTATATGGCCGAAAATGTCGTTCGCCTATTGGTTGGGCTGAAGTTGGAGATAGGCAACTCACTATCCCTGAGCTTATATTGGAGACTACTGAGAAAGTGACTCAAATTCGTAATCGGTTACAAGCAGCTAGAGATAGGCAGAAAAGTTACACCGATCAAAGACGTAAACCCCTAGAGTTCCAGGTTGGAGACAAAGTGATGCTGAAAGTCTCACCTTGGAAAGGAGTGATACGTTTCAGGAAACGTGGGAAACTCAACCCCCGGTACATTGGACCATTTCTTATTTTGTAAAGAATTGGGCCCGTGGCTTATAGGTTGAAATTACCACAGGAACTGAGTAAAGTTCACGATGTGTTTCATGTTAGTAATTTGAAGAAGTGTCTTTCTGATGAGACGTCAGTTATACCGATGAAAGATATTCGTGTTGATGAGAAATTGAACTTTGTGGAAGAACCGATTGAGATATTGGATAGGGAGATTAAATGACTCAAGCGAAGACGTATTCCACTCATCAAAGTTCGTTGGAATTCGCGGCATGGACCGGAATTCACGTGGGAACGTGAGGATGAGTTTCACAAGAGATATCCGAAGCTTTTTACTTCGTAGATGGTTTGTTCCGAGTGAAACCCGGGACGGGTTTCTTCTGAGGCTGAGAGGATGTGACAACTGGCAAATTAGGGAGCCATTTTGAAAACCCGCATTACTTTAAAATGTATGATTTTGGGAATATTTGAAAAGTTTATTCGTGATGAGATTGTAAACATTGGAATATGATTTTTAACCTTGCGTTATTTATGGAAGTTGATTATTAATTATTAGTTTGGTTTGGTATTTCCGTGATGATTTATTTTTGAGATATTTATTAGGCACTACGTTGACTTCGGCACTAGGATAACCTAACAATTTTTTTTATATATATTTTGAATGATTGGTTCGGTTTATATATTTTGGAACGTATTGTGGTATTTTATAATTATTGGGAAAGAGTTTGGTCCGAGAGAGTTGAATTATTTTAAAAGGTTTTGGGTTTGGTCCGTGTATTTTACACTGGGTTACCTCACCCACTCTACTAATAATATCTTTCTTATTATTATTATAAAAAAAAAATCTTTTGTGAGGGTATACCAAAAATCGTCCTTGTGGCCGGTTTTAACACAACAAACACAAACACAAAAACATACAAACACACCTCACCCTCACTTCTCATCTCTCTCATCTCTCTCTAATATATCAACATCACTATCACTAACCCTAACCCCTTGAGCCGCCGCCACCACTGCCGCTCCACTGCCACACCCACGACCACACCACCACCACAAAACAACTCCTTATCTCATTTCCTTTCCAATCTACACCCACACGCGCCCATTACACCCCCATCTCACCTCGTTAAACACCAAAATCATCACCACTTTTATTGTTTTCGAAGTTTAATACATCTTGGGTCTTGAGAATCAAAGGTGAGACGAGTTCTTACTCGTGTTTTTGGTGAAAACGTAACCTAAGGTCACGAAACTAAATCTTTCTTGTGGGTTTTGGTTATACACATGTAATACAAGTGGGTTTTTAAAAGAAATGAAAGGATTTGATAGTTTGGTATCTTTGGGTGTCGATTTGCTCATGTTTGGTGCTCGATCTTGATGTTTGGTTTGCGTTTGGAGTTGGTTTTAGCTCGTTAGAGCTTAAGGGTCTCGGTGTGATATCATTTTTAGCTCGTTAGGTGTCGAATGTAACCCTTGATCCGACTAGATTGATTCTTGGCTTGATGGGATACCGATTGATGTTTGTTGTTGCCATTTGTGTGTCGCGACCCAATGTGGTCCGTTTGGCAGCTTTGGGTATGCTCGAATGAGCTTATGACAAGACCTAGGATTGTCTTGGGTTCGAGTCTTTTGACTCGTGGTTATGGCCGAGACCCAAGCGGGTCTCCCGGCACGGGTTTGGCTTGGTAAACCAACCCGGGTTATGTGTATCTAGATGTTTTCTTATTTGGTTTCATGTTGTGTTACTATTGTTGTCATGGTATACTTTTGGATATTGTGGAGTTGTTGGCAAGAAATGATAATGGGGACCGATTGTGAGACGGTCAATTAGATGACGAAAATAGGTTAGTCGGGTGCCGTAGTCGGACCCTATTGTTGTAGCATGTGATTGGGATTGATTTGGACGGAGTTGGATTACTTATTTATGACTTGGTTATTTTATTTCTTGGACTTGGACAATGAGCCGAGAGTGATGACTCGGACATGTGACCAACTCATATGACTCGATAAATATTATAATCAAACATTACTAATAAAACTCGTAATAAGATTATTGGTAATATAATCGTTTATATAAGTATATAGACGTGAAAAACGTATATATATATATATATATATATATATATATATATATATATATATATATATATATATATATATATATATATATATATATATATATATATATATATATATATATATATATATTAATAATAAAACGATCACGAGTAAACATTATAATAACGTGACGATAATTATAGTACTATGTGAATAGTGTAATAAATATCGGGAGTGTTATTATAAATAAATAACTATAAATGATGACGAAATCTAATACGTTGGATAATTAATAAATAAAAACATGTCTTTTAATAAATTAGGAAAACTATCGAGTTATACGGGGTTGTGGTCACTTAAGTCCAAGTGGACTTTATTTTATTATGTGACTTTTGTGTTGTCACAGATATATGACGATTAATATATCCATTTTCTATAACTACGTGACTTATTTAATCGACGGGTTAAATATGGTTTATTTAGCTATATAAAATGAGTATATTAATGGGCATCGTATCCTACGACGCCCATAGGTTATGGTATGTGTATTAGGATAATGAATTACTAAATATCTCGTGGAGTTGGCTAAATTGACGAATTTGGCAAATTTGACGATATATCTAGGGAATTTATTAGACTACGATACTTACCATATAGTATTCTTTGTGCTATGTGTTTAGGTTGGGTATAATCTTAGAGTAATGTATTACGTAAATAAATATGGAGGATTACCAAATCGACGGATTTGATAAACTTCGATGATTTATTTAAATAATATATTGGGCTAATATTAGACCTATAGATTGTTTATTTTTCCTTGTCGTTGTGGCTTCTTGGTTTGAGTTGTGTCTACCCTTCACCCGCATGGATACCAAACATCAAATTCCAAATTAATATGAAGATAATACGAGAAATGGATTTTTGGAAAGTTAAATGGAATACGTTCGGGATTTGGGAATATTTGGTTTTGAGGAAAAGATTCTGAACGCGTTTGATATTGTTAGGAAGTGCCGAGTCTGTAGTTGCCGTTATTTGATTTGCTTTACATCTTTCATTTATCGATTTCTTTTGCGGATTACTGGACTGGAGGTGAGTCATAGCCCCACTTTTACTCTTGAACTTTGTTTTCAATATTTGGGGTGAGAAATGTGCAAATTGTTTTATGTGGTCTATTATCGCTTTGTTTATTTAAAACTTGCTATGCTTATAGAACTAGGTATGATAGAGCGAGGCCTAGTCCCGAACTAGGTAAGCTATTGATTTGGTTATAGAGCGAGGCCTAGTCCCGAACTAGGTAAGCTATTGATTGATTGTTGAGCGAGGCCTAGTCCCGAACTAGGTAAGCTATTGGATTGGTTATAAAGCGAGGCCTAGACTTGAGCTAGGTAAGCTATTGATTTGATTGATTTGAGCTATAGCGTGCACCTATAGGGTTGATTAGATTTGGTTGGTTCATTTTGGTTAGATGATTGAGGCCTAGTCTAGCTAGCAAGAGTTTTGCGTATATGTCCACTTGATTTAGTTATGAATTTAAATCTATGATCTCACCAGCGAAAGCTGACTTTTAGCACGTTTTCTCAGGTAATTAAGTGATGCCCTTGGATTCTTGGATTGGAGGCTTGGCTATGGTACTTGGCTATGGATCTACTTTCTAAAAGTCTGATAAATAATTGTGAACCTATATTTATTTTCTTTGGGCCTGACTTTGAATGAATTTGGGATGAATGTAAACTTTAAAACCCCGTGTGGTTGCATTCTCTTATGTTTACTTTATCTCGTTCTTTTATGTCTTGTGTTGGATACCAATCCCCGTAGCACCCCGAAAGCTTGTTGAGTCTTCCGCTGTACCAAATTTTGGGGGTGTTACATAGATAAATTAATTACACATAATACATAACAAAAACCAAATACGCGATGATGAAAAGGAAGTAGGGAATTTCATGCAAAACAGCAATATCCATGGTCCAAGATTAGTCTAGGAGAGCTAGTGTGGAGTAGGGTAATAATCAAGCTTGTAGGTTTATTCAGAATTGAGGTTTTTACTTTAATAGGGGTGTTTGGATTAGAGTTTATCTTGCAGTTTGTGGAAGTTTAAGCTCTGCACAGATTCAGGGGTGTTTGGTATTATGGTATATCATGCAGAAGTATTCTGAATTTTTATTTCTCTTTACCTGAAATCAAAATTTCTTTTATTGCAGACCATAATATTGAATTGCTCTTGTACTTGGAGTTCTAATCGTGTGACTATACTTATGCTATCCTCATTCTCCTTGTCTGTTTGGCCATGGGTGGAAACTGTCTAAGCTTTGATGGATCCATGAGAGGTCTAATTCATAATAATGTACCATAATAAAGAGCATTTCTTTGTGAAGGGTATATGGTCTGGGTGGACAGTGTATGATGGGTGGAATAGCAATGAGTGAAAGATGAACGTGCTTTGTCCACCCAATACACTGCCCAAGCAGGTAATGGTTGGTCATCATGGAGGGTGAGTGTTTCAAAGCAATTGAAGCCTTTCTATGAGAGGGAAATGTAGGTTGCTGATGCGTGGGAATTGCACCAGGCTTTACCTCTCGAGGGATCTCGAGAAGCTTACAACCCCCACCAAGCAGTGTACCTGATCGTTGTAGTATAGTATAGTGACAAGTACCGGGGGATTGATCGTTCAACTCAGGAATAGTGTCGCTAGGATTCGAAAACCTAAAAACTAGGTCTAGAGGTGATGGATGATTCTTTTTGTATTTTTATATTTTATGAAAGCAATTAAAAATCTCAGTTTTTTTGAAGAGTGGGCGGAATTAGTTGCTAATCAACTAACCCAATAACTACAGATGCAATCAAAATAAAATAACAAAAATGAAAATAAACTAATTTAACTAGTGGTGTGAGCAATATATGGGAGAATTGTGTTTACTTAGATTTCACTACTCCCTAGATATCTTTTACAGGTTAATTACTTGTTACAGTTGCGTGTGTGGAAAACTAGAAGGGGGTTGAATAGTTTTACGTCCTTTTTAAATTTATTACCAAAATATTTTGTAGCTTATTAAAAACTTTCGATTCGATCTCAAGTGAATTCAAGTGACAACCAATATAAGCAATTCTAATCTAATAATGAAAGTATTGAAATGTAATGAAGAAAAGATAGAGTTAGAAAGATCAAACCACAACACGCGAATTTATAGTGGTTTGGCTACAAGGACACCTTCCTTGCCCTACTCCACTCCCCGAGTACCACACTCGAGAGTTTTCTTCACTATGTCAACAAACTCCTTATGGTGGAGAAACCTTACACACCTTGGCTTACACGAGTTAACGACACTAAGCTAAATGTCGAGTTCTAATTGTAGCTAGAACCAATCTCACAACTTCTTCAAGGCTTCACACCTTCTTCACACCTTCACAACTTCTTCAAGACTTCACACCTTCTTCACACCTTGTCAACTTCACACCTTCTTCTATGCACAACTAAGTCACAACTACTAAACTACTTTACAACACACCTAGTTTCTACAATCAACAAATTCACACAACACTTTACAAATATCTAGCACTACTACAATATGAAACTAGCTAATCACAACACTACTACAATTAGATGGATATAGAGGAGTGTTCTTCTTCTTGCACTTGAGTGGATGAAGCTTTGGATCACTTGGAAACAAAGACTTATGAATTATATGATCAAAGGATTTTAGATCTAGAAATGGAGGTTGGATCAGAAAGTTTATAGTGCAAAAAGGTGAGAAAAATATGTGAAATGATCCAATATTTATAGGGCCAGAAAATACTGTTCTGGAGCGTGCCGGTCCCCTTAATTAGGGGGTGGTCCCCTTAATGATTAAGGGGGCCGCCTAGTAAAAATAAGGGGGCCGCCCTCCTGAACGTTGGAAAAGTTTTTCTGGATAAAATTTGCCCTTTTTGGTTGGAAATTTGAAATCATATCTTTGTAGTTTAATATAACAATACCAAAAATGATTTACAAATATATATAAAATGTTAATATCATTTTATAAAAAGTTATGTCTTAAGACAAGGTTTCCTTTGATCATGTAATGCATAAGATGCTTACTTTATGCATACCTTAAGTGATATTAGATGTAGAGGTAAATATTTGTTACCAAATACTTGTTTACGTCTTAATCTTGACTTAATTTGATTTGAGTTTTGTGATTATCAAAACATAGGTTTATTGAGAGATATTAATAACATTTTTAAACATTATTTATATCAACAATCTCCCCCTTTTTGATGATTACAAAACTTAAACTCATTAACTCAAAAATTAGTTTTTAAACAAGTATTTTAGTGAGTTTATATTTACTTCTCCCCCTTTTTGTAGAATCAAAAAGGTTATGCCGACAATTTTCAAACGTGAAAATTTAACGGGAAGTTATCTCCCCCTTGATGTGTACTCCCCCTCGTTTGGGGGCACCAAGAGAACGAGCTATGGAATGCTTTGCAAAACAAAAATATTAGAAGCACAAGTATATTCATGCAAACATATATTAGGCGATAAGAAAAAAAAATAAGCATGGTTGAAAGAAAGCATTCATATTAAAGAAATGGTTGTGTCAAGACACAACATACAAGTAGCAATAAGGATTACAAGTAGAAAAGCTAGTACACAAAGTAAAAACTAGGAAAATACATCATCATGCAAAGAGTACATGGTCTTCATAGAGCTTGCAAGCAAAAGGGTGGTAAAGGCTTTATTTATTAAGCATATCAAATGCTTAATTTGGAGAGCATGATGGTGATGGTGGAGGAATGGGTGAGAATTGTGGTGGAGGAATGATTGGAGAGGATGGTGGAGTTGGTGGTGGTGGTGGGTTGGTAAGCAAATGTTCAATATATGAAAACATATATTGAATTTCATCTCTAAGACCAAAGATGACGGTGCGGTTGTGGATGCAACAAAGACAAGTATCCCCATGGGATTCAAGTAGCCTCCAAGGCACGGGATTGGCAAAGAATGGTGGTGTAATTGGTGGAGATGAGAGATGAGCATCAAGAGGTGTTATTGGTGAAAGTGAGATGGTAAGATGGGTGGAGATAGGTTCTTGTGTAGGAAGTGGTGATGATACTTGTGGTGACAAGTGTGAGTTGATGTAGTCATTGATTGATGAGGTTGAAGGTATGGAGGATGAGGAAGTTCCATGAGTGAAAGGTGTTTTAGATGGTGCATTGGGTGCACTTGGGGATGAGCATTTTGGTGGAGGTGATGGGGTTTTGTTGTCTTCATTTGTTAAGTCAATGAATAGTTGTTTTGGGGGCATGACCACAAGCTTTTGTTTCTTGGAGGCTTTGGAGTGTGAGGTGCTTGGTGGAGTCATGATGATTTAAATGATGAATGAGGAGATGAAGAATGGTGATTATGGAGGGAATTTATAGTATGGAAATGGTTGTTTTAGGTATGTATTTGAAATGGTTGAATGAGATTCTAAAATCATTTGGGTTAAAATGGGAAATGGTAGCTGATACTAGAGAAAGGGTTCACAAGATGCAAAAGAAAACAGTGAACTCAGTTCCAGATGGCCGGTCCCCTTAATTGTAGGCCGGCCCCCTTAATGATTAAGGGGACCGCCTAGGGAATTAAGGGGGCCGCCCATCTGGTGTTTTCCCAGACGACCAGAAACCCAAAATTTGCAGAATTTGGTGATTTTTCAAGTGTGTTTTTCCAGCAAGCTCTATTAGAAGTATATACTCTAGGAATGATGATATATAAACATATATATATATATATATATATATACATATATATATATATATATATATATATATATATATATATATATATATATATATATATATATATATATATATATATATAACCTAATTTTGCATGCAAATTAACATATTATAATCCACATAGAAAAGAAACATAGCATAACAATAAGATAGTAGCATGATAATAGTTTAAGTCTAAACATCATTCAAGAGATAAGCAAGAAATAACACAAGTATTTCCGAATAAATCGGACAAATAACAAACCATACAAATGTCTAATAGAAACAAATAATAACAAGTAGCAATACATTAATGTCTTCTACTTCTTCTTCTTCCCAATCATCTTCCTAAACATCTTTCCAACGGATTTGAATCCTCCTCGAAGTTCTTCATGTATTTGTTGTTGACGGTTGATAATGGACGTTTGACGAGTGAAGAGAAGCTCATCGGTACGTTCATGAGGAAGAGGAACTTGATACTCGGTTTCGTCTATGTCGGAAAGATTTTCAACAAAGGTCGTGGGGGATGGAGTACTAACACGTGAGGTATTTTCCTCCTCATCATCATCATCCTCACGATGAGATGTAGAACCACGAGGCCTAGAGTACAAAGGAACACGAGATTTTCCTTTGTCACTTCGAGAACGACGAGTACGAACAAGAGTGAGTTGGTTCAAAGTAGGAAGGATTTGAACGTAGTAATCCCTTTGAAGATGAGGGTAATGTTCCATGACATAACGATAAAGTCGTGTAAGGAACATACCATAAGGAAGATTGGCATTTGGGGTGTTTTTGGCGGACATGATTCGATGAATAAAAAGATAAGCCAAATTGTATTGCTCTTCAGCAACTACACAATATAACATGTGGGCAATGCTCGCCGTGACATGATCACGGTGACCACCAGTACCAAACGCATTCTCGCGAATGAATTCTTCCCACCTTTTCATATCTTGGCTTAGCTCTTTGAGGAGGATTTGATTTGCATGAATATCGACATTCTTCGACTTGATTACTCGACTAGTCGTACGACGTTCTAGTTCAAGCATTCGACGAATGTTTTTAGGAGTAGGAATCTCAGAATAGTATGGGCCATCCTGAGGATGATTTCTTTCAAGAGAGGAAAGATCCCATTCATTTGAGAATACGGCTTGGCCGTTGTATGGGATTCTAAGAATTTGTCCAAATTGAGCAAGAGTAAGAGTGATGAATTGATTTTGAATCATGAAGGAAATAAGAAGATGACCATAGGGATCGGTTTGCACCGTCACTTGGCTATAGAAGCCGAGGATAAAACGAGGAATGATTGGTTCATTGATTTGGAAGAGACATTCAAAGCAAATATTGGAGAACATTCGTTCGGTTTGATCAGATTCATAGAAAGATGGATCGACAATTCTTCCTTCGTGAATGTTTCTATTTTCAATATGACGATAGAAACATGCAACTGAAGGAGACATGCCGGGAGTAGAAGAGACAATTGGAATGTATTGTTTGGTTTTGGAGACATCACCAACCGTGGTCTTAGGCATTTTCACCTAAACAATATAACAACAAAAATAAAATTAATATAAAAACAACTATCATGCATATGTTATATATATATATATATATATATATATATATATATATATATATATATATATATATATATATATATATATATATATATATATATATATATATATATGCAATATTTGTGGAACGAAATTCTACTTCGACACAAAGAAATATTCTATGAAGTAGTTTCACAATGTTCCTTGTATTTTTGATTTTAAACTCGTTTAGAATATATGACGTCAAAGAGTATGATATCATAATTCATTTCGAAGTAAGGCTAGATATATATTAGATTATATATCTTCCATTTCATAAGAGTTTGACACAACATAAGCTCGTATAAAAGATTAAAATGCGAATTTTAGTTTTCAAAAATATCTTTTTCGAGATAAACCAAACGCTCCCTTAACTAGATAAAATTATCCTAAAACATCAATATATATATTGATTATATATCTTGATGACATCTAATGATTCTAGTAGTATTAACAAATTTTATGAGCTAGTTTTAAGTTTCAAATAACCACATATAGTTATAGTTTGTTCATGAACCAAACGCCCATGTTGTCTTCATGAACCATTTTATAACAAATTGAAAAGTATGTTTTGATTGTTTATAATATTAAAACAATATAATGTAGTAAGTTTTAAATAGTTTTTAAGAGTTATATCAACAATGTGCCTTTTGAAAAATAAAATTCAACAAGGGTTTATGGGCGATTAATGATTTTGACAAAATGATATGTTATACTAAATTTGAGTTGCAATACATCATTCTAATTCTATAGGAAGCATTTGGTAGTTCAATTCCTAGCTTCTATTTCACTAAAATTTGAATTAAAATAAATTTTAATAAAATGCCTAATTATTGATTAGACACCAAATTGAATGAAATGTGATGAAATGCATGTTGAAAAACTTACAAAAGATGTTGTTATATGTTTGGTTAACGTTTGCCCCTTGCGAAACAACCCCGGATTGGTGATATGGTGAAGGATTTTGATGGTTTTGGGTGTTTTGGTTCGTACTCAGCAGTGGTGGGGAAGAAATATATGAGCAAATGAAGTGTTTGAGAATGGAAATAAGGTGGAAAACAGATTTGGGAGTGTCAGATGGCCGGTCCCCTTAAACATTAAGGGGACCGCCCCCGATAACAAGCCGGTCCCCTTAATCTTTAAGGAGGCCGCGTTTGAAATTTTTGAATTTTCGCGGAATTAGTTTCTGGAACAAATATATTTATACGTATATAATTAGATTTATAATATATCAAAAATACGTAAACGTTTATTGGCACGATGATAAAATACTTAACAATTTTTAATTACCGTTTCGATAATTAAAATGTACCTTTGACAATTTTGGATAAAATGATCAAAGTGTTAAGTTGATGAGGGGTTTGAGGTGTGTTCGGGAATATGTGAATAAGTGTATATATGTATATATGTATATAAGTATAAATGTGAGTGAAAGATGGGTTGATGGGTGAGGTTTGAAAGATAATAGCGGAGATAGAATATAGTCGGCGAAAGGAGTTTGTTTCATCCATAGTGTTCACGTGCGAAGGCGTTCTTGCATGATAAAAGTCCACTTGACTCATATCCCTTCATCATCATGAGTCTTCTAAAAGAGGACTTAATAGAATAACGCGAGGGGGAAGGAAAGGGTTCGATAATGAACAATTTTCTGGAGTTCTAGAAAGTCAACTAATGACGTATCTAGGTTATGTGCAAGTATGTATATATATATATATATATATATATATATATATATATATATATATATATATATATATATATATATATATATATATATATATATATATATATATATATATATATATGATCGAACAAATAGAGGGAAATAGCAAGCTATATCTATGCAAACAACGTAATCAAATAAAACATATTTATCTAAGCATGGCAATGAGTTGTGAAAGAATGGCGTACCCGGTGGTCTTAAAAAAAATCTTCAAAATCATCAAGATGACATATAGACTTTGAAAAAGTCTATGTTGAGAGAAACTTCAAGATTGCCTCAAGGAATGTTCATCTAGCTATTCGATCCCCATTATCTCTTTGTTCCAAAGTTGTTTGGTCCAAACATGTTTAACATTTGACTAGGATGCATGAAAGGTGGTAGTATACCCCAAGGATTGTAGCTTTGTTGGTAGTTCCACATTTGATTACTATTGTTATTATAGTTTTGCCTATTTTGGTTTCTTCTTGGTTGAGGTGTTTTAGACCTAGGATTAGGATTATTTGGTTTTCTAGGTGGTGGTGTTTTAGATCTTGTCTTAGGTTTAGAAGATCCTACCTCGTTTTTTAAAGACTGTTTATAAAAAGCTTTTACTTCTTCATTGTTGGCAAGAGGTATTTTTCTATCATTAATAAGTATATACTTAGGATTAGATTTTGGAGGTTTTTGTTCATTAGGTTTATTTTCGAATTTGACATTTTTAATATCACTTGTTGAAGCTTCATTTGAATTAAATCCTAAACCGGTTTTATCTCTGGATGTTCTTTGAATACTTATTATTTTACTAAATGAGTGACTACTATTTTCAAATTTATCAAGTTTGCGAATTTCTTCTCTAAGTATTTCGTTTTCACCTTTAAGCTCTTGACATGATTTACATTCTTCAAAAATTTCTTTACCTTTTTCAAGTTGATGTATTTTAATTTTTAGTTCTAGTACTTCATTTTCCAATTGATTGTTTATGTATTTTAGTGATTTGTTTTTGGCCATTACTAGTTGTCCTAATTTGCATAGCCTATTATATTCATTATCTAGATCTTTTTCATCTAATGATAAGCTTTCATCACTAAAATATTCGGTTTCGGAACGTACCTCATTTGATGTATTTGCTCTCTTCTTTTGTCGTTTCTTTCTCATCTTCATCACTATCACTCCAAGCGCCTCCAACAAAAGCTCTTTGATTTTGATCTCTTGTCATCATTGAACATTTTCCAATGAGGTGATTTGGATCACCACACTTGAAACATTTCCTTTCAATCTTGTTGTTCTTGTCATCCTTACTCTTTTGAAATGTTTTCTTTTCTTCATGCGGTTGTCTTATGAATCTTCCTCGCCTTTTGAAGAATTTCTTGAAATCTCTTACGGCCATGGCGTATTCTTCGTCATCACTTTCGGAAGATGAGCTATCTTCGATACTAGATTCCTTTCTAGCTTTCAAGGCGATTGACTTGCTTTGCTCTCGTTTTTCTTTGACCATTTCGGAATCCTTCTTAATAATAACTTCGTAAACTTTTAGATTTCCAATTAATTCATCAAGTTGCAATGTTGACAAATTCTTTGATTCTTCAATAGCCGTCACTTTAGCTCGCCATTTTGGATGAAGAGCCCTAAGAAACTTCCTAACAAAATTCTTACTAGAAAAATTCTAAGCAAGTGCTTTTAAACTTGTGATGATAGTGTTAAATCTAGCAAAAGCATTATCAATTGATTCCTCTTCCGGAATCGTGAATTGCTCATATTGTTGAACAAGTAGATCTATCTTATTATCTTTGACTTGACTATTACCTTGGTGAGTTATTAGTAAAGAGTTCCAAATTTCTTTTGCGGTTTCACACATAAAGATCCTTTCGTACTCTTTACGTGGTAGCGCATTATAAATAACCATTTTTGCTTCATTATTTTTAGCAAGTTTTCTTTTTAAATCATCATTTTGTTTTTCAAAAGGTACGATTTCATCTTTCTGTGTTTCGGGGTTATTTTGAATAGGTAAAAAATCACCATTAGTAATAACATGCCAAAGATCTAGATCTTTTGACTTCACATAAGTTTCGAATCGATTTTTCCAATATAAAAATCCATCACTTTCAAATAGTGGTGGTCTTTGCATAGATTGCCCTTTTAAATATTTTTCAGATTCCATAGATTGTTACAAGTTTTAAAATACAATATATTTTAAAGATCTTGCTAGACGTGGCTCCTGATACCAATTGTGTAAAACTAGAAGGGGGGTTGAATAGTTTTACGTCCTTTTTAAATTTATTACCAAAATATTTTGTAGCTTATTAAAAACTTTCGATTCGATCTCAAGTGAATTCAAATGACAACCAATATAAGCAATTCTAATCTAATAATGAAAGTATTGAAATGTAATGAAGAAAAGATAGAGTTAGAAAGATCAAACCACAACACGCGAATTTATAGTGGTTCGGCTACAAGGACACCTTCCTTGCCCTACTCCAATCCCCGAGTACCACACTCGAGAGTTTTCTTCACTATGTCAACAAACTCCTTATGGTAGAGAAACCTTACACACCTTGGCTTACACGAGTTAACGACACTAAGCTAAATGTCGAGTTCTAATCGTAGCTAGAACCAATCTCACAACTTCTTCAAGGCTTCACACCTTCTTCACACCTTCACAACTTCTTCAAGACTTCACACCTTCTTCACACCTTGTCAACTTCACACCTTCTTCTATGCACAACTAAGTCACAACTACTAAACTACTTTACAACACACCTAGTTTCTACAATCAACAAATTTACACAACACTTTTACAAATATCTAGCACTACTATAATATGAAACTAGCTAATCACAACACTACTACAATTAGATGGATGTAGAGGAGTGTTCTTCTTCTTGCACTTGAGTGGATGAAGCTTTGGATCACTTGGAAACAAAGACTTATGAAATATATGATCAAAGGATTTTAGATCTAGAAATGGAGGTTGGATCAGAAAGTTTATAGTGCAAAAAGGTGAGAAAAATATGTGAAATGATCCAATATTTATAGGGCCAGAAAATATTGTTCTGGAGCGTGTCGGTCCCCTTAATTAGGGGGCGGTCCCCTTAATGATTAAGGGGGCCGCCTAGTAAAATTAAGGGGGCCGCCCTCTTGAACTTTGGAAAAGTTTTTCTGGATAAAATTTGCCCCTTTTGGTTGGAAATTTGAAATCATATCTTTGTAGTTTAATATAACAATACCAAAAATAATTTACAAATATATATAAAATGTTAATATCATTTTATAAAAAGTTATGTCTTAAGACAAGGTTTCCTTTGATCATGTAATGCATAAGATGCTTACTTTATGCATACCTTAAGTGATATTAGATGTAGAGGTAAATATTTGTTACCAAATACTTGTTTACGTCTTAATCTTGACTTAATTTGATTTGAGTTTTGTGATTATCAAAACATAGGTTTATTGAGAGATATTAATAACATTTTTAAACATTATTTATATCAACAGCGTGGATGACGGATTGTATTCCTTAATACCATTCATGGGGTGGCGTACTTACTTCCCCAATTCTATAAGCTCCTACTTCACTCCTATGTCGAGCCGGCTAAGAAGCTCCTAACATGGGATCACTAGAATTCGCTCATGCATTAAATACAACCATAAAAACCTAGTACATATCGGTTCATGTTTCTTAAGACGTTCAAGCAAGTTACACAATGGAGATCTGCCAGTTTTCTTAAGCCTAACATTGAAATCATTCATCCATTACAACTATAAACAAGCAATCAACCTATAATCAACATCTAGGTTTCATTACATCTAAGCAAACACACAATAGATCTAGCCTAGCATGTTATAATCAAGACAAGTGTAAGATATATTCAAACAACACATAGACATATTGAATGAATTGAAGGAAAACTTATCTCAATTGAACATGAAGGGTTTCAAGGGGTGAAACCCCTTGAAAATACTGTTACAAACGAGCTAGGGTTTACAAATTATGCCCTAAAATTCTCCACACAAGTTCCTCTCCTAATGAATGAAAAATAGAAAAGTATATATAGATTTTAGGAGGTGACGGCGTCAAGAGGAAAAATCTGATGCCGTCATCTCGCCGCCAATAAAGTTCTCGGACTGCCTAGATCCAAAGCTGACGCCGTCATGTATGTTTCTACTCTGGGCCGTCACCAAAATTACTCTTGACGCCCTTGTTCTGATGCCGTCACGTTTTCTATGGGTCGTCATCTATTTTGCTCTTGACGCCGTCAAAAAATTCTTCTTGACGCCGTCAGGTACTGTTCCCAGCAAGGAAAATCAAGACTTTGCCGTTTTCTTCACTTTTATGTTCCAAAAATGTCCAAAATTCTTCCTTTTCCAGAATTCACTTCCAAAGTACCTAAAATCACAAAAGGAACGATTTAGGGCAATATTTGATCAAATAAATTCCAATTCCGGCTTAAATGACCCCCTAAAAACGGTTCATTTTTTGCCTCATTATATACCCTTACACTTGAGATTTGCTTGTCCTCAAGCAAATGCGCTTTTATTCTAGTCAAAATACAAGTTAGGGGTCATTTAACGCTAATATAAAAGTAATTACAACAAATAATCGTTCCACTAAAGACCAAAGACAAGCACGGAGGTCATACACTAGCACCTCACAAATAGTGTTTAGATACTCACATCTCTCGGGTGTAATAAAGTATATATCACAATATGGAAATGGAAAACATCTCTCACTACCTGGGAAAGTGATGCGTGGGAATTGCACCAGGTTTTACCTCTCGAGGGATCTCGAGAAGCTTACAACCCCCACCAGGCAGTGTACCTGATCGTTGTAATATAGTATAGTGACAAGTACCGAGGGATTGATCGTTCAACTTTGGAATAGTGTCGCTAGGATTAGAAAACCTAAAGACTAGATCTAGAGATAAGGGATGATTCTTTTTGTATTTTTATAATTTTATAAAAGCAATTAAAAATCTCGGTTTTTAGAGGAGTGGGCGGAATTAGTTGCTAGTCAACTAACCCAATAACTAAGATGCAATCAAAATAAAATAGTAAAAATGAAAATAAACTAAATTATACTAATGGTGTGAGCAATATATGGGAGAATTGTGTTTACTTAGATTTCACTACTCCCTAGATATCTTTTACAGGTTAATTACTTGTTACAGTTACGCGGATGACGGATTGCATTCCTTAATACCATTCATGGGGTGGCGTACTTACTTCCCCAATCCTATAAGCTTCTACTTCACTGCTATGTCGAGCCGGCTAAGAAGCTCCTAACATGGGATCACTATTATTCACTCATGCATTAAATACAATCATAAAAACCTAGTACACATCGGTTCATGTTTCTTAAGACGTTCAAGCAAGTTACACAATGGAGATCTGCCAGTTTTCTTAATCCTAACATTGAAATCATTCATCCATTACAACTATAAGCAAGCAATCAACCTATAATCAACATCTAGGTTTCATTACATCTAAGCAAACACATGAAAGATCTAGCCTAGCATGTTAAAATCAAGACAAGCATAAGATATATTCAAACAACACATAGACATATTGAATGAATTGAAAGAGGACTTATCTTAATTGAACATGAAAGGTTTCAAGGGGTGAAAACCCTTGAAAATACTGTTACAAACGACCCAGTGAAAACCTGAAGGCGTCAAGAGAAGGGCGTCAAGAGTTATTTTGGTGACGGCCTGAAGATGGACTACACGTGACGGCGTTTAACCCAGATCTAGGCAGTCTGAGGACTTTATTGGCGGCGAGATGACGGCGTCAGACATTTAATCTTGACGCCGTCACCTCACAAAATCTATATATACTTTTCTATTTTTCATTCATTAAGAGAGGAACTTGTGTGGAGAATACTAGGGTCGAACCTAATAAACTCCTGACGCCGTCACAATTCCCTTCTTGACGCCGTCAGGTACTGTTCTCAGCATGGAAAATTAAGTCTTTGCCGTTTTCTTCACTTTTATGCTCCAAAAACGTCCAAAATGCTTCCTTTTCCAGAATTCACTCCCAAAGTACCTAAACTCACAAAAGGAACGATTTAGGGCAATATTTGATCAAATAAATTCAATTCCGGGCTTAAATGACCCCCTAAAAATGGTTCATTTTTCACCTCATCATATACCCTTACACTTGAGATTTGCTTGTCCTCAAGCAAATGCGCTTTTATTCTAATCAAAATACAAGTTAGGGGTCATTTAACACTAATATAAAAGTAATTACAACAAATAATCATTCCACTAAAGACCAAAGACAAGCACGGAGGTTTCACAAATAGTGTTTAGATACTCACATCTCTCGGGTGTAATAAAGTAATATCACAATATGGAAATGGAAAACATCTCTCACTACTTGTCATAGCAAAATAGATTACCATAGGCTTGGGAAAGGATCAAACCTCACCACATGGCGTAAGCACCTAGGATAAACTATCAAAGAGGTCTTTTTAAAGGGTTGTAACGTTAGGTGTAGGGATATGGAATACACGGTTTTGTTGGATATAGGCAATCTTTACTGGTGGCGAGTTAATCATCTTGGTCAATTACATGTACAATGTGGCGTTGCTAAGCCAAGACTAGACTCGACTTAAGCTAATAAATGAAAAATAACAAAAACATAAAATGAACATAGAATGAAATGGGATGGTAGTCCGTATGTTTTTTTCTTTTCTTTTTCTATTTTTTTTAATTTTTTTTTAATTTTTTTTTTTTGCATACACTCTTACCCTACCATCCAAAATAATACATCATAGGGAATGAACATTCCCCTTACACTTGAATTTTTACATATTTTACAATAAACTAATCTAATGACTCGAATTAAGGAAATCAAAACACTTGGAGTACTTATAAGATTAATGCACATATGGGGGTAATAAATGATGTTCTTCCCCATTACTCCATAAATAAGTACTTTACCCATGAGTCCCAATCGTCCCAAAACAATATGTACAAGGATATGACTCGACTTAGCAACCATGTAATCAATTAGATAATTAACTAAGGGTTTAAACAAATAACAATAATGCACTAAAGATGAGTGCATACACGGAAGGCTAAGGCGATTTGGTTGTACATTTAAGTGGGGTGTAACAAATTCTTCCTTTAAGTAAGATGCTTAAAGTTAGAAACGAAAAGATAGGCTCGGAGGCGTGTACTAGGGGTTTCGTGTACTAAAAATGAGTAAAACGCTAAGGTGTGGGAAAAATTAATTGACTTAACTAGCCAAGTAATATGACTTAAATGGTTAAGTAATTATGATATGGGTTTAACACAAGGGTGATCCTAATGCCTCTTATCTTGTAGTAAATCCTACTACACGAATGTAGTCTCACTAGCGGTCTCGGGATGCATCACTAACGCAAGTTCTAGAATCTAAATGCTACCGGTACACTCATAAGCACTAATAGTAAATGCTTTTCATATATATCAAATCTAAAGGCGAATCTCACATATTTGGGTGGAAAATTTTTCTGAATGATACAGTTTTGTGCTAGTCATACAATCTCCTATCCATGAGACGCTTGCTATGGCTAAAGTTTCACTCCTAAATGTTGTAAAAAATTTTAAATTTGGCGCTAAAATTACACTAACAAGTATTTCTCTTACTTTTATTACACATCTACTATCAAACAAACAAACTCAAGCGAAAGTGTATCTGTAAGGTATCATCATTTTACCCTCCCCTTACACTTAAGATGAACATTGTCCCCAATGTTCAAGTAAAGAATGTAAAAGTGAAATAAGTAAAAAGAATGAAATCAAATACTCCCCTGATTCGCTCGGTATGGATAATAAGGTAGCCAGGTTAGATCTTTCTCCAAGAAAATGAACAATCAAAGCTTCCCTTCCAGAATATAAATCATCTTCTTGTCATACATAACCTGTAAAACCTGAGAAAACAGACAAGGCAACCTCGCGTAAAATCGGCGGCAATCTATATATGCTAACAAATCCTAGAAAACAAAATAAGATATAATGCTTGTGGAATGATGTTTGCAGATTTCCTGGAGATTATAAAACTAAAGATTCAACAAAAACTTTAAGACTCCGTTAGAAAAACAAAACTGGTAAAATTTCCAGAATTTTACACGTGACGCCGTCAGAAGTGACCTGCAGAAATTCTTATGTTAAGTTTCCGGAAAATTTCTGGAAAAACTTTGTCCTACTTCCTGGAAAATCAGGCAAAACATCGTTATGACTCGATACAAGCATTTGACTCTAACGAATATGAATATACATGTTCACTTAATATTGTGGAGAATCATGATCGAGTTTGTTTCTCAAAAACATATTTGGGGTTTCCCCTTACACTTATCTTTTGCGAAATACCTTTGGATGAAGTTAAGACTAAGCCAAACAACAAAATAAAGTATCTTCACCATATTAGTTTTGAAACATGATCTACCAACAATAAAAATAAAGCATGCATACGAAAACAAATAACAATCAAACAAAATAAAAATCACACAAAACATGGGTTGCCTCCCGAGAAGCGCTTTTCTTTATTTACGAGTCTTGTAGCTAGACTCAAGGTCATGGGTTACTACGTGACCTCATCGTTGGTTTCACTCGCTAGGTCATCTCCTATACCAGTTTTGTATTCCGGACCTAGTTGCAAGCATTCTTTGTAGAAACCAAGCATCCTATTCATCACATACTCTACTCCTCTATGTCTATCCTCATCATTCCTATAATAAGCTGCTTGTTTGTGTTCCTTTTCTATGTTTGACAGGAGGCGGTACTGCTCAATCTTATAGGGCATTTGGTAGGCAATCTCATCATTCTCTTCCTTGAACTTAACTATCCCTAAAGTTGGATCATAACTCATCTTAGTGGCCTCAACGAATGGTTTTCCGAACACTACTTGACTTAGGCAAGCATCTATCACCGGACGAGTATCCTCTACTATCATAAAATCGATCTCATAGGTGAAATTTCCGACAATCACATGCAATCCCTTCACTCTTCCTACAAAATTACTTATCAAATTCTTATTGGGCATCATCCTATAACCAAGTTGTTTCTTTATTACCCAATTATAATAAGTCTTAGTCATGATGTTTATAGGAGATCTAGGATCGATATAAGCTTTCCATATATGCATATGCCCAATGTTGCATGGTATGTTGATGTTAGAGGGGTCTCCCATTTTGATAAGGGGTGAGCCAAGGATATATGGTGTCTTGGGGCCATCGAATAAATCCTTATGATATTCCCGTTCTTCCTTGGTGGGCAACTTATCAAAGTACTGATGAGGCGAAAAATGAACCACTTTTAGGGGGTCATTTAAGCCCGGAATTGAATTTATTTGATCAAATATTGCCCTAAATCGTTCCTTTTGTGATTTTAGGAACTTTGGGAGTGAATTCTGGAAAAGGAAGCAATTCGGACGTTTTTGGAGCATAAAAGTGAAGAAAACGGCAAAGACTTAATTTTCCATGCTGAGAAAAATACCTGACGGCGTCAAGAGGAAGATCATGACGGCATCAAGAGTAAAATCCATGAAGACCCAGTGCAATCCTGACGGCGTCACAACAAGGGCGTCAAGAGTTAAATTGGTGACGGCCTGCATAAGGTGAATACATGACGGCGTCAGACCCAGATCTAGGCAGTCCGAGAAACTATTTGGCGGCGAGATGACGACGTCAGACATTTGTTCTTGACGCCGTCACCTATCAAAATCTATATATAGTTTTCTATTTTTCATTCATTGAAGAGGAACTCGTGTGGAGAAAACTAGGGCCGAACTTTGTAAACCCTAGGTCATATTTTACAGTGTTTTCAAGGGTTTTCACCCCATGAATCCTTTCATGTTCAATTAAGATAAGTCTTCTCTTAATTCAATCAATATGTCTATGTGTTGTTTGAATATATCTTATGCTTGTCTTGATTCCAACATGCTAGGCTAGATCTATCTTGTGTTTGCTTAGATCTAATGAAACCTAGATGTTAATTATGTGTTGATTACTTGTTTATGGTTGTATTGGATGAATGATTTCAATGTTAGGCTTAAGAAAACTGGCAGATCTCCATTGTGTAACATGCTTGAACGTCTTAGGAAACATGAACCGATGTATACTAGGTTTTATTGGTTGTATTTAATGCATGAGCAAATTCTAGTGATCCCATGTTAGGAGCTTCTTAGCCGGCTCGACATAGGAGTGAAGTAGGCGCTCATAGGATTGGGGAAGTAAGTACGCCACCCCATGAATGGTATTAAGGAATACAATCCGTCATCCACGCAACTATAACAAGTAATTAACGTGTAAAAGATATATAGGGAGTTGTGAAATCTAAGTAAACACAATTCTCCCACATATTGCTCACAACTCTAGTTAATTTAGTTTTATTTTTCATTTCTAATATTTTATTTTGATTGCATCTTTAGTATTGGGTTAGTTGACTAGCAACTAATTCCGCCCAACTCCTTCAAACCCGAGATTTTTACTTGCTTTTCATAAAATATAAAAATACAAAAAGAATCATCCCTCATCTCTAGACCTAGTCTTTAGGTTGTCTAATCCTAGCGACACTATTCCTAGCTGAACGATCAATCCCCCGGTACTTGTCATTATACTATACTACATCGATCAGGTACACTGCCTGGTGGGGGTTGTAAGCTTCTCGAGATCCCTCGAGAGGTAAAGCCTGGTGCAATCCCTACGCATCAAGTACTCTTCTACAGTCTCTACTACCTCTAACTTTTCTCCCTTATTAACCTCAACTTCCCTAATTTCATCCCTAGGCTCGGTTGCTATTCCAACTTCATCCTTGTCACTTTCTTCTATCTCCTTATCTATTGGCTTAATGGTGACAACATTAACAAAGTGGACGTGTTTGGATGATGAGGGGTCCTTAGTTTGGATTCTGCTATTGGCATCCCTAGTGTCCTTCCTAGGTGTAGTTAATGCTTGGTTGTTGAGGGCTTTCAAAAAGTTTTCAATCTTATTGGTCATCTCCGTTTGTTGTTGGTTGAATTCGGTTTCAAACCTAGCTATGCGAGCTTCTTGAGATGCTATAAACTTGGACATCAATCCTTCAAGATTGTTGGTACTACCATAGTTGTTGGAAGGATTGTTGTTGAAAGTACGGTTGGAGGGTGGACCGTTTGGTTGGTAACGATTAGGCGGATTGGAAGAATTGGTTTGGTTTTGTTTCCACCTAAGGTTTGGGTGATTTTTCCAAGAAGGGTTGTAGGAATCACCATAAGGGTTCGGCTCGGGTTTGAAAGTGTACCACTTATCTCCCGCTTCGTCGGTACGCGAGGATGCTTAGTCCGCAAAAGCTGTTCCGGGGAGTTCCACACAATCACGAGTGTCATGGGGACCACTACATAATTCGCATGAAGAAGTGATTTTGTTCACTTGGATTGAAGGCTTAGGAGCTTCGTAAGATTTCATGAGAAACTTGACTTGGTCCTCAAGTTCCATGATCCTTCGGTCGGGAGTGCTAGAATTGTTCTAAGGCAAAGATATTGCCTTGACCGTTTTGTTTAAATCACGGGGATCATTCCAACATTCGTTGTCATAGAGAGCAAGATCTTCTATGAGTTCCCGTGATTGTTCCGCACTTAGATCACGTAGCTTGCCACCGGCCGATTGGTCAATGGTTCTCCTTGTGGAGAGATCGATATGGTCATAGAAGATTTGGACTTGGAGCCAAAGATCAATGCCATGATGAGGGACTTTTTGGAGTAAGTCCTTGAAACGAGTCCATGCTTCATATAGAGTTTCACCTTGACGTTGTTGGAACATCAAGATATCATTTCTAAGCTTGATAGTTCTCCCCGGTGGGAAAAATTGAGCAAGGAAACTAGTGGTGAGATCATCCCATGATGTGATGGATCCCGCGGGTAAACGTTCAAGCCATTGACTAGCTAGATCACACAGAGAGAATTGGAATAGGCGTAATCGGGTTGACTCTCTAGTTGTAACATCAAGGTCTATAGAATCTACGATTTTAAGGAAGTCCTTGAGATGTTGATTTGGATCTTCGGAACGAAGTCCATGGAATGCACATCTGCTTTGCACCAACAGGATGGTGTCGGATCGCAAGGGAGACACATTGGCTCCTTGGGTGAGCTCAATGGTGTTTCGGTAGCCTTGGTGGCTAGGTCGGGAATACTCTCCTAGGGTTCGGGGCCTAAGAGGTTGGTTAGCTAGTGGTGGGTTTTGTGGGTGGTCTTGTTGTGGTGGGTTGATGGGTTCAAAGATGTTACCATCTTTCATGATGTCGGATGGTAAAGAGTTACAAACAAAAACACGAAGAAATGAGATAGACTAAAGGAAACCTGAAAATAAAAATAAAATCTTACTATAAAGGAATCTAGCAAGTAGACCTAATAAAAAGAAATTCTAACCTAGACAATAACTATTCCCCGGGCTGTGGCGCCAAAAACTTGATGCGTGGGAATTACACCAGGCTTTACCTCTCGAGGGATCTCGAGAAGCTTACAACCCCCACCAGGCAGTGTACCTGATCGTTGTAGTATAGTATAGTGACAGGTACCGGGGGATTGATCGTTCAACTTGGGAATAGTGTCGCTAGGATTAGAAAACCTAAAGACTAGATCTAGAGATGAGGGATGATTCTTTTTGTATTTTTATAATTTTATAAAAGCAATTAAAAATCTCGGTTTTTAAAGGAGTGGGCGGAATTAGTTGCTAGTAAACTAACCCAATAACTAAGATGCAATCAAAATAAAATACTAAAAATGAAAATAAACTAAATTATACTAATGGTGTGAGCAGTATATGGAAGAATTGTGTTTACTTAGATTTCACTACTCCCTAGATATCTTTTACAGGTTAATTACTTGTTACAGTTGTGTGGATGACAGATTGTATTCCTTAATACCATTCATGGGGTGGCGTACTTACTTCCCCAATTCTATAAGCTCCTACTTCACTCCTATGTCGAGCCGGCTAAGAAGCTCCTAACATGGGATCACTAGAATTCGCTCATGCATTAAATACAATCATAAAAACCTAGTACACATCGGTTCATGTTTCTTAAGACGTTCAAGCAAGTTACACAATGGAGATCTGCCAGTTTTCTTAAGCCTAACATTGAAATCATTCATTCATTACAACTATAAGCAAGCAATCAACCTATAATCAACATCTAGGTTTCATTACATCTAAGCAAACACATGAAAGATCTAGCCTAGCATGTTAAAATCAAGAAAAGCATAAGATATATTCAAACAACACATAGATATATTGAATGAATTGAAAGAGGACTTATCTTCATTGAACATGAAAGGTTTCAAGGGGTGAAAACCCTTGAAAATACTGTTACAAACGACCTAGGGTTTATTAGGTTCGACCCTAGTATTCTCCACACAAGTTCCTCTCTTAATGAATGAAAAATAGAAAAGTATATATAGATTTTGTGAGGTGACGGCGTCAAGTGTAACTGTCTGACGTCGTCATCTCGCCGCCAATAAAGTCCTCGGACTGCCTAGATCTGGGTTTGACGCCGTCACGTGTAGTCCATCTTCAGGCCGTCACCAAAATAACTCTTGACGCCCTTCTCTTGACGCCTTCAGGTTTTCACTGGGTCGTCATGGATTTTACTCCTGACGCCGTCACAATTCCCTTCTTGACGCCGTCAGGTACTGTTCTCAGCATGGAAAATTAAGTCTTTGCCATTTTCTTCACTTTTATGCTCCAAAAACGTCCAAAATGCTTCCTTTTCCAGAATTCACTCCCAAAGTACCTAAAATCACAAAAGGAACGATTTAGGGCAATATTTGATCAAATAAATTTAATTCCGGTCTTAAATGACCCCCTAAAAACGGTTCATTTTTCACCTCATCAGAAAGGATCAAACCTCCACCACATGGCGTAAGCACCTAGGATAAACTATCAAAGAGGTCTTTTAAAAGGGTTGTAACGTTAGGTGTAGGGATATGGAATACACGGTTTTGTTGGATATAGGCAATCTTTACTGGTGGCGAGCTAATCATCTTGGTTAATTACATGTACAATATGACGTTGCTAAGCCAAGACTAGACTTGACTTAAGCTAATAAATGAAAAATAACAAAAACATAAAACAAACATAGAATGAAACGGGATGGTAGTCCGTATTTTTTTCTCTTTTCTTTTTCTTAATTTTTTTTTTTTTTTTTTTTTATTTTTTTTTTTATTTTTTTTTTTTTTTTGCATACATTCTTGCCCTACCATCCAAAATAATACATCATAGGGAATGTACATTCCCCTTACACTTGAATTTTTACATACTTTACGATAAACTAATCTAATGACTCGAATTAAGATAATCAAAACACTTGGAGTACTTTTAAGATTAACGCACATATGGGGGTAATAATATGATGTTCTTCCCCATTACTCCATAACATTAGTACTTTACCCATGAGTCCCAATCGTCTCAAAACAATATGTACAAGGATATGACTTGACTTAGCATCCATGTAATCAATTAGATAATTAACTAAGGGTTTAAACAAATAACAATAATGCACTAAAGATGAGTGCATACACGAAAGGCTAAGGCGATTTGGTTGTACATTTAAGTGGGGTGTAACAAATTCTTCCTTTAAGTAAGATGCTTAAAGTTAGAAACGAAAAGATAGGCTCGGAGGGGTGTACTAGGGGTTTCGTGTACTAAAAATGAGTACAATGATAAGGGTGTGGGAAAAATTAATTGACTTAACTAGCCAAGTAATATGACTTAAATGATAAAGTAATTATGATACGGGTTTAACACAAGGGTGATCCTAATGCCTCTTATCATGTAGTAGATCCTACTACACGAATGTAGTCTCACTAGCGGTCTCGGGATGCATCACTAACGCAAGTTCTAGAGTCTAAATGCTACCGGTACACTCATAAGCACTAATAATGAATGCTTTTCCTATCAAATCTAAAGGCGAACCTCACATATTTGGGTGGAAAATTTTTCTGAATGATACGGTTTTGTGCTAGTCATACGACTCCTATCCATGAGACGCTTGCTAAGGCTAAAGTTTCACTCTTAAATGTTGTAAAAAATTTTAAATTTGGCGCTAAAATTACACTAACAAGTATTTCTCATAGTTTTATTACACATCTACCATCAAACAAACAAACTCAAGTGAAAGTGTATACTATAAGGTATCATCATTTTACCCTCCCCTTACACTTAGGATGAACATTGTCCCCAATGTTTAATTAAAGAATGTAAAAGTAAAACAGGTAAAAGAATGAAATCAAATACTCCCCTGATTCGCTCGGTATGGATAGTATGGTAATAAGGTTAGATCTTCCTCCAAGAAAATGAACAATCAAAGCTTCCCTTCTAGAATATAAATCATCTTCTTGTCAAACGTAACCTGTTAAACCTGAGAAAACAAACAAGGCAACCTCGCGTAAAATCGGCGGCAATCTATATATGATAACTAATCCTAGAAAGCAATGTAAGATATAATGCTAGTGGAATGATGTTTGCAGATTTCCTGGAGATTATAAAACTAAAGATTCGACAAAAACTTTAAGACTCCGTTAGAAAAACAAAACTGGCAAAATTTCCAGATTTTTACACGTGACGCCGTCAGGAATTTCTTCCTGACACTGTCAGAAGTGACCTGCAGAAATTCTTATGTTAAGTTTCCAGAAAATTTCTGAAGAACTTTGTCCTACTTCCTGGAAAATCCTGCAAAACATCATTATGACTCGATACAAGCATTTGACTCTAACAAATACGAATACACATGTTCACTTAATATTGTGGAGAATCATGGTCAAGTTTGTTTCTTAAAAACATATTTGGGGTTTCCCCTTACACTTATCTTTTGCGAAATACCTTTGGATGAAGTTAAGACAAAGCCAAACAACAAAATAAAGTATTTTCACCATTTTAGTTGAAACATGATCTACCAACAATAAAAATAAAGCATGCATACGGAAGCAAATAACAATCAAACAAAATAAAAATCACACAAATCATGGGTTGCCTCCCAAGAAGCGCTTTTCTTTATTTACGAGTCTTGTAGCTAGACTCAAGGTCATGGGTCACTACGTGATATGGGTGAGTTCCTCATTGAAGACATCTTTGGGATCAAACTTAGGTTTCAACTTCCTATCGGTTTTCTTAGTACGGTATGACCTTTCAAACTTTTCTCCATCCGGATCATACAAAATCATCTTCAAATGCCATGATCCGTCACCTTCCTTAGGTGGCTTGTCCCACCTCCATTTACACTTATCCCCCTCTCTTTTCCATTTGTTCATCTCAATGTTAATGGGCATTACGCTTAAGAACTCAATCATTTCCTAAAGACTATGGGGTCCTCAAAAGGGTCTAACTCTTCATCTCTAGCTATGAGTTGTTCCACCGAATGTGTCTTATCGATGAAATATTTTTCTAGATAGAATGGGCATTGAGGTCCTATAAAGTTTCTTTCTATCCAAGGTCCATATCTAGAAGGTCTCCTATTCATCTCTACCCAATGTGGTGTCGGTTCATCCTCACAATCATAGCTATGTTTCTTAACATCATATACCGACCAAGTATCGCCCTCTCCTATCGCTATCTTAGACTCCTTACAATCTATCATGGCGCTAGCGGTTGCTAAGAATCCTCTTCCTACTAATAATGGGCATGTAGTGTCACTAACCATATCTAGGACGTGAAAATCTGCTAAAATAGTCAACTTCCCTACGTGAACAACTACATCCTTAATCATCCCAACCGGGTGGGCAATACTCCCATCCGCTAGACCAATTAATACCTCCGTCTCCTCTAACTTTCCTAGCTTGAGAGTGGTGAAAAGGGATAAGGGAATCAAGTTGAGGCTTGACCCTAAATCGGCTAGTGTGTCGAAAGCTTCGGATTTTCCTATCTTACAAGGCAAAACAAATATACCTCGATCATCAAGCTTTTTAGGCAACTTGTTTGGAACGAAGGCAGTCCCATTTTTACCTAGTTTAAATTTCTCAAATTTTTCTAGGAGGGCACTATAGTAGGGAGCACGGGCTAAGACATCAATGACGGGGCGTTCAAGGTGAAGCTCCTTGAATTCATCGTCAAGGTCTTGCGTAGGAGGTGTTTCAACTATGCTTTTGACCGGTTTTGTATTGGATGTTTTATTTGATTGGTCCTTTTGAAGAATTTGGTTTTGTTTGAAACACGTGCTCATTGATTTAACCAAGTAGTATTGCGGACAAGAAGTGGGTGACGAAACTGATGATATGGAATTAACGTTTAGTTTCGGGTTCTTGACCGTGTCGCTTGGGAGTGCTCCCATTTCTCGGTCATTGAGAACTTTCAACAATGTGTCAATTTTGGTGGTCATCTCGCTTTGTTTTTGTTTGAAATCGGCTTCAAACTTAGATATGCGAGCTTCTTGAGATGCCATAAACTTGGACATAAATCCTTCAAGATTGTTGGTACTACCATAGTTACTAGAAGGATTGTTGTTAAAAGTACGGTTGGAGGGTGGACCGTTTGGTTGGTAACGATTAGGGGGATTGGAAGAATTGTTTTGGTTTTGTTTCCACCTAAGGTTCGGGTGATTTTTCCAAGAAGGATTGTAGGAATCACCATAAGGGTTTGGCTCGGGTTTGAAAGTGTACCACTTATCTCCTGCTTCGTCGGTACGCGAGGATGCGTAGTCCGCAAAAGCTGTTCCGGGGAGTCCCACGCAATCACGAGTGTCATGGGGACCACTACATAATTCGCATGAAGAAGTGATTTTGTTCACTTGGCTTGAAGGCTTAGGAGCTTCGTAAGATTTCATGAGAAACTTGACTTGGTCCTCAAGTTCCATGATCCTATGGTCGGGAGTGCTAGAATTGTTCGAAGGCAAAGATATTGCCTTGACCATTTTGTTCAAATCACGGGGATCATTCCAACTTTCGTTATCATAGAGAGCAAGATCTTCTATGAGTTCCCATGATTCTTCCGTACTTAGATCACGTAGCTTGCCACCGGCCGATTGGTCAATGGTTCGCCTTGTGGAGAGATCGATATGGTCATAGAAGATTTGGACTTGGAGCCAAAGATCTATGCCATGATGAGGGACTTTTTGGAGTAACTCCTTGAAATGAGTCCATGCTTCATATAGAGTTTCACCTTGACGTTGTTGGAACATCAAGATATCATTTCTAAGCTTGGTAGTTCTCCCCGGTGGGAAAAATTGAGCAAGGAAACGAGTGGTGAGATCATCCCATGAGGTGATGGATCCCGCGGGTAAACGTTCAAGCCATTGACTAGCTTGATCACATAGAGAGAATTGGAATAGGCGTAATCGGGTCGTCTATCTAGTTGCAACATCTAGGTCTATGGAATCTACGATTTTAAGGAAGTCCTTGAGATGTTGATTAGGATCTTCGGAACGAAGTCCAAGGAATGCACATCCGCTTTGCACCAACCGGATGGTGTCGGATCGCAAGGGAGACACATTGGTTACTTGGGTGAGCTCAATGGTGTTTCGGTAGCCTTGGTGGCTGGGTCGGGAGTACTCTCCTAGGGTTCGGGGCCTAAGAGGTTGGTTAGCTAGTGGTGGGTTTTGTGGGTGGTCTTGTTGTGGTGGGTTGATGGGTTCAAAGATGTTATCACCTTCCATGATGTCGGATGGTAAAAGTTACGAACAAAGACATGAAGAAATAAGATAGACTAAAGAAAACCTAAAAATAAAAATAAAATCTTACTAGAAAGGAATCTAGCAAGTAGACCTAATAAAAAGAAATTCTAACCTAGAAAATAACTATTCCCCGGGCTGTGGCGCCAAAAACTTGATGCGTGGGAATTGCACCAAGCTTTACCTCTCGAGGGATCTCGAGAAGCTTACAACCCCCACCAGGCAGTGTACCTGATCGTTGTAGTATAGTACAGTGACAAGTACCGGGGGATTGATCGTTCAACTCAGGAATAGTGTCGCTAGGATTAGAAAACCTAAAAACTAGGTCTAGAGGTGAGGGATGAATCTTTTTGTACTTTTATATTTTATGAAAGCAATTAAAAATCTCGGATTTTTTGAAGAGTGGGTGGAATTAGTTGCTAATCAACTAACCCAATAACTACAGATGCAATCAAAATAAAATAACAAAAATGAAAATAAACTAATTTAACTAGTGGTGTGAGCAATATATGGGAGAATTGTGTTTACTTAGATTTCACTACTCCTTAGATATCTTTTACAGGTTAATTACTTGTTACAGTTGCGTGGATGATGGATTGTATTCCTTAATACCATTCATGGGGTGGCGTACTTACTTCCCCAATTCTATAAGTTCCTACTTCACTCCTATGTCGAGCCGGCTAAGAAGCTCCTAACATGGGATCACTAGAATTCGCTCATGCATTAAATACAACCATAAAAACCTAGTACACATCGGTTCATGTTTCTTAAGACGTTCAAGCAGGTTACACAATGGAGATCTGCCTGTTTTCTTAAGCCTAACATTGAAATCATTCATCCATTACAACTATAAACAAGCATTCAACCTGTAATCAACATCTAGGTTTCATTACATCTAAGCAAACACACAATAGATCTAGCCTAGCATGTTATAATCAAGACAAGTGTAAGATATATTCAAACAACACATATACATATTGAATTAATTGAAGGAAAACTTATCTCAATTGAACCTGAAGGGTTTCAAGGGGTGAAACCCCTTGAAAATACTGTTACAAACGAGTTAGGGTTTACAAAGTTCGGCCCTAAAATTCTCCACACAAGTTCCTCTCCTAATGAATGAAAAATAGAAAAGTATATATAGATTTTAGGAGGTGACGGCGTCAAGAGGAAAAATCTGACGCCGTCATCTCGCCGCCAATAAAGTTCTCGGACTGCCTAGATCCAAAGCTGACGCCGTCATGTATGTTTCTACTCTGGGCCGTCACCAAAATTACTCTTGACGCTCTTGTTCTGACCCTGTGACATTTTCTCTGGGTCGTCATCCATTTTGCTTTTGACGCCGTCAAAAAATTCTTCTTGACACCGTCAGGTACTGTTCCCAGCAAGGAAAATTAAGACTTTGCCGTTTTCTTCACTTTTATGCTCCAAAAACGTCCAAAATGCATCCTTTTCCAGAATTCACTCCCAAAGTACCTAAAATCACAAAAGGAACGATTTAGGGCAATATTTGATCAAATAAATTCCAATTCCGCGCGGATGGGTTATGGGTGCCTAGTGATGCCTTTCTTCTTCACTCTTTGGCTACTGTGGATGCTGGTTGAGTGGTCATGGAGGGGAGATGAGAGGAAATGTAGCTAGATGGTTTATAGTGTATAAAGATATTGATAAAAACCTGGTTATGATGCAGGTTTAGGTGCTCTGTTACTTCCTTCATACAGAGTGTTGACTGACATTTGTTTGTTTTGTTTGTCAGATATAGGTTGTAATAGTTTGAATTGTTTTATCTAGTTGTATCTGATATTAGGTATGTCCTTATCAGTTATCTTATGTAAAGTTTTGTTAAGAAATAATATAAATTTACCTTTTGCACAAAAAAAAAAAAAAAATGCGCATGCAAGACCTTATAACACGAACTAACATGCATCAGGTTTCATTTTTTCATCGCTAATTGTTCCTCCTCAAACAAAAGCTTTTGCACCAAGTGCAGAATCCCCTTGGAATGATCCTTGGAACGACTAGAGAAACTTCCCATAAAGACGGGCTGTTTCATCCTCAGCTGTAACACCCCCAAAATTTGATACAGCGGAAGACTCAACAAGCTTTCGGGGTGCTACGGGGATTGGTATCCAACACAAGACATAAAAGAACGAGATAAAGTAAACGAAAGAAAAACACAACCAAACGGGGTTTTAAAGTTTACATTTATCCCAAATTCATCCAAAGTCAGGCCCAAAAGAAATAAATATAGGTCAACAATTATTTAACTGAGTTTTAGAAAATAGATCCATAACCAGGTGCCATAACCAAGCATCCAAGGGCATCACTTAATTACCTGAGAAAACGCGCTAAAAGTCAGCTTTCGCTGGTGAGATCATAGGTTTAAATTCATAACTAAATGAAGTGGACATATACGCAAAACGCTTGCTAGCTAGACTAGGCCTCAATCTTCCAACCAAAACAAACCAACCAACTCTAATCAACCCTATAGGTGCACGCTATAGCTCAAAACAATCCAATCAATAGCTTACCTAGCTCATGTCTAGGCCTCGCTTTATAACCAATCCAATAGCTTACCTAGTTCGGGACTAGGCCTCTCTCGTAACCAAACACTACCTTACCTAGTTCAGGACTAGGCCTCGCTCTATAATAAATCAATAGTTCACCTAGTTCAAGACTAGGTCTCGCACTATAACCTACCTAGTTCTATAAGCATAGCAAGTTTTAAAAAAATAAACAAAGCGATAATAGTCCACATAAAACAATTTGCACGTTTCTCACCCCAAGTATTGAAAACAAAGTTCAAGAGTAAAAGTGGGGCTATGACTCACCTCAAGTCCAGCAATCAGCAAAAGAAATCGATAGATGAAAGACGTAAAGCAATCTCAAATAACTGTGACTACAGACTCAACACTTCCTAACAATATAAACGCGTTCCGAATCATTTCCTCAAAATCAAATATTCCCAATCCTGAACGTATTCCATTTTACTTTCCAAAAATCCATTTCTCGTATTATCCTCATATTAATTTGGAGTTTGGCGTTTAGTATCCATGAGGGTGGAGGGTCGACACAACTCAAACCAAGAAGTCACAACGAAAAAGAATAATAAAACAATCTATAGGTCTAATATTAGCCCAATATATTATTTAAATAAATCATCGAAGTTTACCAAATCCGTCGATTTGGTAATCCCCCATATTTATCTTCGTAATATATCGTCCTAAGATTATACCCAAAACCTAAGTCACATAGCATGTAGAGTACTATATGGTAAGTATCGAGGTTTAATAAATTCCCTATATATATCGTCAAGTTTACTAAATTTGTCAATTTAGCCAACTCCACGAGATATTTAGTAATTCATTATTCCTATACACATACCACAACCTATGGGCGTCGTAGGATACAATGCCCATTAATATATTCATTTTATATAGCTAAATAGATCCTATTTAACTCGTCGATTAAATAAGTTACATAGTTATAGAAAATAGATATATTAATCATCACATATCCGTGACAACACAAAAGTCACATAATAAAATAAAGTCCACTTGGACTCAAGTGACCACAACCCCGTATAACTCGATAGTTTTCCTCGTTTATTAAAAGACACATTTTATTTAATAATTATCCAACGTATTAGATTTCGTCATTATTTATTGTTATTTATTTATAGTAACACTCCCGACATTTATTACACTATTCTCGTAGTATAATAATTATCGTCACGTTATTATAATATATTACTCGTGATCGTTTTATTATTAATATATGCATTTATATATATATATATATATATATATATATATATATATATATATATATATATATATATATATATATATATATATATCACGTCTATATATTTATATAAACGGTTATATTACCAATAATATTATTACGAGTTTTATTATTAATATTTGATTGTGAATATTTATTTATCGAGTTATATGAGTTGGTCACATGTCCGAGTCTTCACTCTCGGCTCATTGTCCAAGTCCAAAAATAAAATAACCAAGTCATAAACAAGCAATCCAACTCCGTCCAAAACAATCCCAAATCACGTGCTACAACAATAGAGTCCGACTACAGCACCCGACTAACCTATCTTCGTCAATCTAGTTAACCGTCTCACAATCGGTTCCCAATACCACTTCATCAACACAACTCCATAATCAAATGTCACAAGTCCAAATGTACCATGATCAAAATAATAACAATCTCGACAACAAAATAATCCGACAATCATAAACGGCAACCAAATAACATAACACATTTACGGGTTGATTTACCAAGTCAACCCGGGTCAAATATTAAACCACATGAAATGTGATCTCACCCGAGACCTCTTGGGTCTCGGCTTGCTCCATACGAGCCAACCAACCGGACCATAGTGGTCAAATAACAACACAAGTAACAATAATATTCGACCGGACCCCAAAGGGTCACGGTCTTGCTCTATAGTGTTGTCGAGGGAATGAAATGGGGACCGATTGTGAGACGGTCACTTAAAATGACGGAGATAGGTTAGTCGGGTGCCGTAGTCGGGCCCTATTATTGTAGCACGTGTTTTGGGAAATTGTTGGACGGAGATTGATTACTTGATTTTGACTTGGTTATATTTTTATTTTGGACTTGGACAATGAGCCGAGAGTGATGACTCGGACATGTGACCATTTCGTATGACTCGAAAATTATTTATAATTAAACGCAAATAATAAAACTCGTAATAATATTATTAATAATATAAACATTTATATAAATATATAAACGTGAAAACGTATATATATTTATACAAGTGCGTATATTAATAATAAAAAGATCACGAGTAATATTATAACAATAACGTGACTATAAATATTATACTATGAAAGTAGTGTAATAATGTCGGGAGCGTTATTATAATTAAACACTATAAATAACGATGAGATCTTGACGTTGAATAAATATTAAATAAAATACCTTTTAATAAACGAAGAAAACTATCGAGTTATACGGGGTCGTGGTCACTTGAGTCCAAGTGGTTTATTATTTGTGACGTTTGTGTTGTCACGGATATATGACAATTAATACACTCACTTTCAATAACTACGTAACTTATTTAATCGACGGGTTAAATAAGAGCTATTTAGTTATTTAAATTGAGAATATTAATGGGCATCGTATCCTACGACGCCCATAGGTTGTGGTATGTGTACGAGAATAATAAATTACTAAGTATCTCGTGAGGTTGCCAAATTGACGAATTTGGTAAGCTTAACGGCATAATTAGAGAATTTATTTAACTTTGATATATACCATATAGTACTTTACGTGCAATGTGTGACCTAGGATTCGGGTATAATCTTAGAATGGTATATTAAGTAAATAAATATGGGGGATTACCAAATCGACGGATTTGATAAACTTCGATGATTTATTTAAATAATATATTGAGCTAATATTAGACCTATAGATTGTTTTATTATCCTTTTTGTTGTGACTTCTTGGTTTGAGTTGTGTCGACCCACCACCCGTATGGATACCAAACGTCAAACTCCAAACGAATACGAGATTTATACGAGAAATGGATTTTCGAAAGTAAAATGGAATACGTTCGGGTTTGGGAATATTTGATTTTGAGGAAATGATTTCTGAACGAGTTGATATTGTTAGGTCGTGCCGAGTCCGTAGTTGCCGTCTTTTGAGTTACTATACATCTTACTTCTACCGATTTCTTATTGCTGATTTCTGGACTTGAGGTGAGTCATAGCCCCACTTTTAATCTTGAACTATGTTTTCAATACTTGGGCTGAGAAACGTGCAAATTATTTTATGTGGACTATTATCGCTTCTATATTCTTTCTAAAACTTGCTATGCGTATGGACTAGGATGTATTGTCAACTTTAGTCACATAATTTTTGTGTGTACTATTCAAGGTTGGCTTATTTGGATATTGGTGAATTGTCAACGTTAGTCACATAGTTTTTGTGTGTACTATTCAAGGTTGGTTTATTTTGATATTGGTGGATTGTCAGCTTTAGTCACATATTTTTGTGTGTACTATTCAAGGTTGGCTTATTTGGTTATTGGTGAATTGTCAGCTTTAGTCACATAGTTTCGTGTGTACTATTCAAGGTTGGCTTATTTAGATACTATAGTGTGCACCTATAGGTTATTAATACTTCGGAGGTTATCCGAGTATTTATGATATTGCGGGGGTTACCCGAATATCTATGTTAGAGCGGAGGGTATCCGTGTGTTAGGTTGGAGCGGAAGGTATCCGCAGGCTTTTAGTAAATCCTTAGTCTAGCTAGCAAGCGTTTTGCGTATATGTCCACTATATTGATTATGAATTTAAACCTATGATCTCACCAGCGAAAGCTGACTTTTAGCACGTTTTCTCAGGTAATAAAGTGATGATTTGGATGCTTGGATTGGAGGCTTGGCTATGGCACCCGGTTATGGATCTATTTTCTAAAACTCTGATAAACTATTGTGGACCTATGTTTATTTCTATTGGGCCTTACTTTGGATAATTCTTGGGATAAATGTAAACTTTAAACCCCGTTTTGGTTGTGTTTTTCTTATGTTTACTTTATCTCGTTCTTTCATGACTTTGAATGGATACCAATCCCCGTAGCACCCCAAAAGCTTGTTGAGTCTTCCACTGTATCAAATTTTGGGGGTGTTACAACATTGAACGAGCAGTTTTAAAGTCAGGGAAAGGATCCCGATGATGCATAATTCCACATACTTGATCGTACCTATTCGACAAACCTTCGAGGGCATAGTGGACAAGATCCTCATCGCTAATAGGCGAATCAAGGCTTGCGAGAATTGTAGCAGTGGACTCTATCTTTCCGAAATATGCTTCCATACTTAGGTCCCCGAGCTTGAGCGATCTCAACTCTGATTTTAATGCATTTGTACGGGAACGTTTGTTGTCCTTGACGATAACAGTAATAAGATCCCATGCCTCTTTAGCCGATCGAGGGCGTGCCACGACCAACCGAGATTGAAGCGAGTCTGAGAGGGTTGTGAAAATCCATGAAAGCACAATTTTATCAACCTTAAGTTCCTCTGGTGTGAAAGGAGTGGGAGCAGTCGATGAAGACTCAGACGCAGAACCATGGATGTACCGGATCACCTCGTAGCTATGGCAAAGTTGCTCGAAGAAAAATTCCCACGAGCCATAGTTCCAGTTATCGAGGTCAAGTTTGACAGGAACCCGAGTGAGAAGGTGATGATGGGTAACAGCGGAAAGCTTTTCAGACAGTGGGACAATAGGAAGATTTGGTGAACCAGTCATGACGATGTTTGATAGGTTTTATATTGTAACGTTTGTTAGGGTTTGTATAGTAGCAGTAAGAATGAAAGTAAGCAATGAAAACAACAAGATACTATGCTCGTGACCTAGCACGAACAACAACGAAACGAGGTGTGGATTTGTGAACTTAGCACAAATCACCAACACACTTTGTAATTAGGGTTTGTTTAGGATCGGTAGTTGTGACTCGATACCATGTAGGCAGGAATAATTGTGTATCTCATTCATTAACCATCGGTACATTATATACATCACTGTAGAATCTACTAGAACCGGGCTTGAGCCCAACATAAACATATACAAACGATATGGGCTAAGATACAGGCTAACATTTATAACTTTACCCACACACACACCCTTTGTTATCTTTTTAGTTTTTGTGGTTTGGATTAAACTTAGCCCACAATTGCATAATAAGCCTTAAGTAACTTGGCCACATAAACTACTAGATCCTATTCATTTCCATCTTTATCAACTGATGTATCATCTTTTTTGTTACCCTTCTCCTTCTTCTTTCTTATTAGTTACTATTTTGCTGCTACTAAATCTTTTATTTCATGTTTAAAAAATAAAGAAAAAAAAAATCAAACAATAATATTTAACAAAATATAACCATGTATATTCACTTGGGCCCCACTTTAACAGTTGTTTGTCAGGGAAATGCCCTCACCGTGCAGACGACGAGGGTGCAAATGGTGAAAAACGAGAAAGGACCACGGTGTCGTGGCTAGCTATGGCGAAGGTGCCACCGTGGACTGGCGAAGGACGATACGATCCACACCGTGTGCTCTGATAAGTTTTATGTTATCGAGCATCTCTATAGTGTTATTGAGATATGAAGTAAAAGTAGCATTGGTGAATCGATTAGATGGGCTGGTAAGTAACGAAACATGAGATTATTTTGCTCTAAATAATGGTTTACTTTGAGTCAATGGTATATAGTTGCGTTAATTAACGTGTACAAATCTTTTTTATGCATATATTGGTGTGAAAACAGTGAGAGTAACGAAAATTCATAGTTTAATTATAATTAAGTATTTAATAGACTTTATTGTCTTTCATAAGTAAGAATATTTTAATATAATCAACATTTTTTAATTTTTTAATGTTTTTAAATCTTAAGTAAATATATTTTCCTCTTTACATACAACAGAGATAATACGTAGTAATAGTTTTGGTATTATTCTTAAAAAGTTTGATACTCAATACTTAGAGCATTAGGTGTAGCGATGAAGCAAGGTTCGTCATTTGGGGCTTACGGGCTACCACATCACTTTAACAAACATCCACAACTAATCCCCTCACTAAAAACTAACTTCAACTTATTCATTTGAGGCTCACCACTTAGTTTTACCACAAAGATAAAACCCCCACGTGAACATCATATCTCTCACAGGCACATATATTTCTTTTTTGTCTTATCCTTTTTCTTAAACAAGAGAATTCATCTTCTTTTATCATATCTCCGGTGACAGTGTCTGACTATCTTATCTTTTACGATAAACTACAAAACAATAATCGTTTATCCCAGCCCCACTCCATCTGACAAAAGTAACTTTACTATCTTCGTTGTGCAGACGATGGAGTATGCACTGGCGAGAAAAAACGAAGGCCACCGGTGTAGCAACGAGCTACGGCGAGCTGCCAAGTGGACTGACGAAGTTTGGCAACGTACTGCACCTTATGCTCTTACAAGTGTGTTTAAAAAAGCAGCTCTTAAGCTTAATAGAGCTTGAGCTTTTGAAATAATTTAACTTATAAAAGTAGACAATTCATCAAAATATTATTTGAGGTAAAAAAAAAAAAGTTAAACTTTGTTACTAAAAAAAACACAAAATAAATAAAAATGAGCAATATCCGAAACACCCTATAATTAAAAAGCACCCAAATACATAAAACACCCACGTCCACCGGAATCTACATCCGGCGACCGGAATATTCCTCCGACAACCACTTTTTTATATCACCAATTGAGCACCACCGGTAATCTTATATAAAGTTAGGGCACTCCGTTTTTAATTACATCTGAATAGTTAATTTCTTTATACACTAATTAATATAAAAATTGAAGCTTTTTGCGGGTTTATGTTTTTATATTTTTAGGATGAAATTGTTGCTTGTAACAGTAGCAATGTTGATAAGTTTCTGGGTTAGCTTATTTTATGGGCTTATTGGCTTATTAAATTCTGGAAATGCCCGATAAGCTCAATTTTTTGGGCTTATGAGTTTGAGCTTATGACCTATTAAGTCCATAAGCTCTAAGTTCAAATAATTGAGCTTTTAGTTTTGGCTTTTCCAATATTCAATAAGTTGATAAGCCGATTAGATAAGCTATTCCAAACACCCCATTAGGGATCAAAAAAATGAGCTTTTAGTTTTTGGGTTTTGAGATGATGTAAGTTTTGAGCTGATGATACATATCTTACCCCCAACAAGAATGTGTGTGTGCGCGCACACACATACACTCTAGTCGGGGGTCTTTCTTGAAACGGTTCCTTTACCCTCGGGTAACGGTGTGACTGTCGACATTCCCATACACCGCTTCGTCTAGATTGGGATATGCACAATGTTTTATTTTTTAAAGAAGTTAATATATTGACCTTTTTTTGGTGAGAAAAGGCGTGTTGTAGGTCTATTTTGTGGTTTGTAGTTTGTTTGGTTGTTACATGCACATTGATATGGATTTGTTAACTTGGGATATTCGAATTTAGGACAGAGGAAAAAAATGTTTCTTGTATAGCTATGTTTTGCATGATTGTGGTTTTCTGCGGTTATTGTTAAATGTATTGTTGCTTAAAAGGGTTTAAACAATAGATGTCAAGTTAGAGGGTGTTTGGGAGCAGATAAGCAATTTGAACTTTGAAATGTTTGTGGCAAAATAAGCAGCTTATAATTACTTATTTATAAGCAGAAAATATAGGTAATGTCAGACAACCCTGTCTAAACTTTGCTTATCTGCTTATTGCTGAGGCAAAAACAGCAGTTTTTAATATACAGTTTGGCACATCTTATTTATAAAGTGCTAGTTGAGATAGAATAAACTTACTTTATTGCCATCAATTGAAATTTTTGTAAGAAAGTAGTATATTTTTTTATGTTTCTAAATTGCATATATTTACAAAATAAGCAAATTTGAAGGCTTGTGTTCTTTTACAAATAATGTGCATAATTAATGTTGATTGTTTTTGGTTTACAGATAAAAGGGTTTTGGCGTAAAGATGAGCTCTATTTCAATAACACGGAAGAAGACCACCTTTCAGAAGCATTGCGAAGAAGAAGAGGCGAAGAAAAAGGTACAACCTTTGTGGGCATTTATTAACTTTGTAAAGTTGTGTGTATTTAGTGTGAATTTGACCGAAAGTTTAATAAAAAAATGTATGTATGTAGAGGGCTGAGGATGAAACAGCCCGTCTTTATGCTGAGTTTCTCGAGTCGTTTCAAGGGGATGCTGCACCTGGTTCAAAAGCTTTTGTTCAGTAGGCTAGTGATTGGTAGAAATATGGTTCTCCTCATAGAATTATTGGTTGAACTAGAGAATGTTCAGTAGGCTAGTGATTAGCTCGCAAGTCACCAAGTTTGGAAGCTTTGAGCTCAGGCTGCAATCGTAAGATATGATTCTATCAATGGGTATTTTAGGTAGTTCATCATTAGTCAACGCATATTTACGCTTTTGAGTGTTCCAATGAAATGCATACATTTTCTTTTTGGCATTTGTTTGAGGGTGTGTTTTATCCGAATATTACTAAGTTTGATAAAGAGGATCTCTTATATTTGTGTTCTTCCTATGTTTGGAGGCATTACTCCTTTGCTCAGGTACATGGTTGTTATAAAACTAATGCATAATTTTTTAAAACAAGTAACACTTATAATTGAAGGATAGAAAAGGGATCATTTTGGGATATATGTGGACTGAAAAGTTGATATTTGGTCTTACAAATGCAGGGTGATACTATATTGGTGGCGAACTGAACCTTTTATCATGATAACTGGAAGTGGGAGGTAATAATTACCTAAACATATCTAAATACTTCTGCCTTTTAACTCCATTGTGTGACTCTGTTATATTACATAAATGGGTCAAAACGGGCAATACTTAAGAAAGACTGAAAGACACTTTATTACACTGCAATATTCTATGAATGCTTGATTATTATAGCTTTATTCCTTATAAATCTCTTTTATAACCATTCTAGGAAGCATGAATACATACGCAATCAATTCTGAAAAGCCTTGAAAAACAGAGCCCTAAACGTTGGATTTTGTACCCCGTTGATATGCTAAAGCATTGCCTGACTTTTCTTTGATGTGGTATGGCATGGAAATTTTTCATTGACCAATTCCACTCACTTTAAATGTTATCACTGTTTGATTCTGGCATGTCTTTCAGTTTACCCATAGTGAATGAGAAAGCCCTTAATGAGTCTTTCATTTCATAGAAAATATTAGCAACTCCACCCGTTAAATAATAAAACAATAAACAACTTAACACATCAGTTGGCTTCTACTACTTGGATGCCGTAAAAACTTTCTGAATGAATTACATATTAGATGAGTTTCTTGTATCTGCTGTTTTGGAGAAGTCCTTTTAATAACTACTGGCGACAAAGTTGAACTTGTGAATGAAATAAAACCGTAAGTGCTATCAGCTGATACAACATATGCAAGTTCTTTTGTCTACAAATTACCATAAGACCAGTCTACATTTGAGTATCTTCTGGAAGTGAATACTAAAGATGGTTTCGATTGGAATGTGTGGTTTGTCTATTTAGTAAGCCCTCCAGGTACCCCAGTTATCAAACCAAAGTTTGTTGCAAACAGTTACAACCAACAAAACAAACACAAGCTGAACGCTGTTCCACGACAGAGTGATGATTGGATGGAAGTAAAAGTATGGCAGTTTGATAACAGTTTCTATGCATCTTAAGTTTAAGCATCCTGTTAAGAAGGATCTTAGCGGGCTTATAGTACAGGGCATTGAGCTTAGACCCATATGGTTGAGAAAATAAGAAGTTGCTGAAAATTGCATTTATTTATAGTGTTGACCTTGATATTATATAGTTACATTTTCTGACCTTCGATTAACTCTGCAAACTGACCTAGCAATCCATCAAAGTACAGTAATATTGAAATCTGACCTTCAGATTTTTTCACCTTTTAATTTATGTCAGCAATGGAAATATTTTCTTGGAAAGCTTTACAAATGATCAAAAAAACCTTTTCGCTTTGTTTTATTAAGTTGTGGTTTTGTGTAGAAATGTTGCATGTTACCATTTTTTGATATATTAAACATACAATAATAGTAAACAAAAAGAAGTTTACAAAAATACTAAGTTACTAAGTTACTAGTCATACTAAGTTACTAGTAAA
This sequence comes from Artemisia argyi, assembly GCA_030686995.1. NCBI lineage: Eukaryota > Viridiplantae > Streptophyta > Magnoliopsida > Asterales > Asteraceae > Artemisia > Artemisia argyi. Next base: position 181,574,245 of record CM060686.1, read on the forward strand.
GTGATGAGCACACAAGAAGTTTACAAAAATACTTTCATGAGGCCCAGCCAATGCACAGGCCAATTGTCCTTGTGTGCGAGTTCGCATCTTGGGAATGAGAGTTTGCAAGATAAAAATCGGCTCATGTATGATAAGTTTTCATTCACATAATTGAGCCAGAAACAAAATTTAATCCCCAAACAACTGACAAATCTTTGAAAAATGAATAGTGCTCCTAGTCTAGTCGATCTTAACGGGCCGTTCAGATAGTCTAGCTTCAAAGCAAATCCCAAACACCCGCAAAAAGATGGTTATGTGATGGTTATCGTCTATGTTTCCTTTATTTGAATGGTTATGTGATGGTTATCGTCTATGTTTCCTTGTTAATTATTATTTAAGTTGTTTGAATAAGGATAATGATAATGTTACGCTAAATATTTATGGGATGAATAAGAAGTAGTGAGCTGTATGTTTTTCTGTATATTTGCATATATGAAGTTTTGCTGGTACACGTGTGTTACTGATTACACCCTTGACTCCTTAAGGTTGATTATTCAACGTGTTAAGTATCAAAACTTTAATGTCAAATAAAAGGACATCCTAACCACCCTCAATTTGTTTACTCAAACTGAAAGTATATTATTAGGAGTATTAATTTTGATAAAATTAGGTTATCTGGAATCTGGACACATCACTATTTGTTGCATTATAACAACTGATCACTATTTGTATGGTGCTGAACACCTCAACACATACACTTTTTATGCAATCATGTGATACATGCACCCGGAAAATAATTGTGCATTGTGTCTGGGCCTAGCTGAAAAGTTTTCTTATGCAATCATGTCATGAAGGCATCTACGCTGACCCCACGAAAAGGGCTGCCTTTGAGCATCAGGTCCCAATTTTATCAGCTATTATTGTCTACATACGCACATGGTATGTTGCTCCAGTGTCAATGACCCGACTTAATATTGTAGCAACATTAAAAATAATAATAGACTATTGTAGTAACATTAGAAGTAAATTTAAAGTATTTTCCGTGTTAAGACAGTTAATTGGATTGATTCTCATTTACTGAATGAGTTCATTTGAGATGCATTTCATGTCTCACGGGTTTGTTGATGAAAATAAATAAAAACTTAACCAAAAGGTAACGTGTCTAGATCTAACTTGTCGAAAGCTGGCTGCAGGCCAAAATGAATTTATATTCTACCTCAAAAAATTATACATTTAAAAAATACAATATTGTTGTATTAGTACTCTTTCTGGATTCCTAATTTTGAATTGTACTATTTAGTTATTACAGGATTTACACCAAGTATGTAACAGGTCAGGCTGACCCGTACCAAAAAATTACCTATTTTGACGTATTCCCATTGTTTACTGACTGATTAAAGTTATCCAGTCTAGCTATTACAACCGTCATTATACATATCTGCCCTTTGAAACTCTGTAACTTGGTTCTCTTCGATGTTATTTGAATATTGTGATTATTATGAAGTTGTTTTTCAGCCTCTGTATTGACATTGTAACTGCTTTATGCCTTTATCTATGTTATCATGCGTAATTGTGAATTGATGGGATAAATAGGAGTTTTTTTTTATTCTAGTAACGTACACAGATCTTGACTTAACCATCTCATTCCCACTTCTAGACATGCACAAATGTACAACACCTTCAATGCATTTGGGTTAGTGCTGCAATTTAAGTAATTAGTTTAATCATATTTCATGTTTGATAAGTGATAAATTACCGTTAGCCGTGTCATTAAAGTCATGAAACCAATCTTTCTCTGCCTTCAAGTGTTTATATCTTCTCAATTCTTAAAAATCTTTCAGTATATGAGAATTTTGAGTTGTCTTTCATTAGAGAGATTACAAACACCAATTTGATCTTTCCCATAATTATTTGATTGATCAGCTAACAATGGCATCCTTTGTGACTGAGTTCAAACATCTTGAGATTCATATCATATCAGCCACCAACTACTTTAGCATGGATAAGTATCAAGTTAAAGGTTTTACTATTCTTTCAACTTTCTCTTTAAATAAAATGCGCACCTTTCATCACTGAAGTGACTAATTGAAATTATTGGTGTCACACTTCGATTCACTTTTCCTTTTTCAATTCTTCTTTTTTGCTTTCATACTATCTATCAGTTTCACGTTTGCATGAAATTTCATTGTATTTCGTTTGTCGGGCCTTTGATGTTGGTTGCCCGAATTTGATTGTCTTTGTTGAAGATCGTTTGAGCTGGTTTGGTTATGTTTGGTTGACCCGTGTTGAAATTGTGGGTTAACATTTGATTGTTCGTTTTGAAGTCATCGGCATTAGTTATGGATCGATTTTGTTTCAGATTGCTTTTGGGAATCGATCGTTCGTTTTGAATTAGGCTAGTATCTCTAGTGTTTGGGAATTGGAATTTTAAATTTGGTTTGGAACATGTGGAGGAGTTCAAGTCACGGTGAAGATTCTTTAAAAGTGACTTAAACTCTAGGGTTTGTTTCGTAAGTTTTGGTATCTTTTTTAATTTGAGTCGGTTTAGAATTTGGTTGTTTTTAGGTCATTGGCCACTTCTAAATAGAAGACAATGACATTAGTTTTCCATGTATCTTTTGAATTAGAATTTTAGGTTTGGTACCTTTAAATATGCTTTTGTATTTGGTTGGGTAATTTGCATAAAACTTCCGTTTCGTTTGTTTGTTTGATTACCAACAGTGATCTATACCTTTTTTTTCTATTGTTTCTTTCGTGCAGCGTGTGGACCTTGAACCTACATTGACCGAAGCTTATTAATGAGATGAATTTGAAGATATGCTCCGTGCCTTAACATTAGAAAGAATTCAAATCAAAGAAGCAGCAGTGTTTCGCGTTACATTTTCTTTGTCATATCTCTCTATATTAGACATTTTTTGTCCATAATTTTCATATATCTTTGGTCGTCTACGCAAACAATGTAGTGCAAGTCACAATATTTGTACAAGTGTTTCTTGAAACACTTGATTTGAAAGAAATGGGAGTTCGTTTTGTTCAATTCCTAGTAAACAAGTCTATTGAGATTTTAGTTTGTTTTTGCTTATCCTCTTGAAAAAGAGACATACCTATCCTAACCTAACACTAAAACGTGAATTTCGTTACAAAGCACGTATAAGTATCAATTTAAAGGTTTTACTATTGTTTCAACTTTCTCTTTAAAGCCAACCTTTTATCACTGAAGTGATGCTAACTGAAATAATTCCATTCACTTTTCCTTTTTCAATACTTCTTTTTTGCTTTTCAATAATTGATATTTCATTGTAATTGCAACCTCCATAAAATTATTTCATCCGAGTGTGTTAGGTGACCATATCTTATCATATATCTTTCATTGTTAAGTGACTTTCCTTTTTCTTGAAATTAAAAGGCAGTTTCTTTTATAAAACCAGTCACAGCAAATAAATCTTTCTCCGCACTCAAATCTGTCCTTATTCTTCTTTCTTAAACACCAATTTCAGTATTTCTTTTTCTACAATTTGATCTTTCCCATTATTATTTGATCAACTAACAATGGCATCCTTTGTGATTGAGTTCAAACATCTTGAAATCCAACTGGAAGATATCATATCAGCCACCAACAACTTCGATGAAAGCAAGGTTATCGGAAAAGGTGGTTTTGGAAAAGTGTATGCAGGAGAATTGTCTCACTCCCAAACAGAAGAGAAAAGCCTGGTTGCTATTAAGCGCCTTGATCGTAGATACGGACAAGGCGACCCTGAGTTTTTCAAAGAAATCAGAATGCTTTCATGTTACAGGCATGAAAACCTGATATCTCTCCTGGGATTTTGCTGCCAAGGGGGTGAGATGATCCTCGTTTACGAGCATGCATCTGGCGGAAGTCTCGATCGCTTGTTAAGTTCCACTGCTCTTACTTGGACGCAGCGTCTCAGGATATGCCTTGATGCTGCGAAGGGACTAAGCTTCCTGCATGATCCAAATGGGACACAGCAAAGAGTATTGCACTGTGACGTTAAAAGTGCCAACATCCTACTGGATAAGAATATGACTGCCAAGGTTTCTGACTTTGGTCTTTCAAAGATGGGTCCTGCTCATCAGCAGTATTCGCTTCTTATCACAAGTCCCGTAGGTACCCCTGGGTACTGTGATCCATTATATATGGAGACGTATTCCCTAACGAAAGAGTCGGATGTATACTCTTTTGGGGTAGTTTTGTTTGAAGTCTTGTCCGGGAAACTATGCGTTGAATATAGCAAGGGCCAGTTAAAGGTAATTCACGTGCCTACGTGGAAACAATGCTATGAAGAGAATAAATTAAATGAGATTGTCTTGCAAGATCTAATGCAACAAAAGATGGACCCGAGTTCTTTGAAAACATTTTCAGATATTGCATTTCAATGTTTACACAAAGCTCGTGAAGAACGACCAACGATGTCTCTTGTTGTGGAAAAACTTCAGATTGCACTTCAAATGCAGGTGCTACCAAAAGAGTATAAAAAGATAGCTAATGCTGCAGTAGATCCTCTGCTCTGCAGATCCTTGGAGGAATTCAAAGAGCTTATCTCTAAAGGGGTCCTCCTTAATGGGGGTAAAACGGTAATTATTTACTTTGCTTTAGATTATATCTTTAGAGAAATGGTAATTAGCTACTTTTCTTTAATTTACATCTTTCGTGAAATGGTAATTAGCTACTTTGCTTTAGTTTATTTGTAGAAACAGATAGGAACATTACCAAATAAAGATTGCAAACGATATATTTCCCACTACAATGCAATGTTTTTTAGAGGTGTATTTCAATAAATGAAAAAGGATTTTTTGAAGTTTTTTCTTCTTCATAAAGTGTAAAAAGAGGGTTATCCGCACCCAAGTATTCAATGATATGTCTGTTAGCTAAGGATATATAAAACACGTTTTCATTTATACCCATTCAAGTTTCACATCTAGCTAAATTTTCATCTAGATCCATTCTTTTTCTTTTCTTTTTTTCATTATAAAATTTAATGTTTCCTTGTAAATCATTATAAAATACTCAGTGAGTTTAATAAGTTACATAACTGTGGAGATTGATCTCGTCAAAGTTTATTATTATTGACAAGATTAGTTTGAGGTAGAAATCTTAGATAAGTTACTAAAAGCAGAAAATCATTGATTAACTTCAATTCTATTGATAATTTAATCCATGTTTATTTATTTTGTATTTCAAAACCAAACATAAACAAGTGTCATCAACCACAAAGATTCTCTCACTAAAGGTGACCTTATGTTTGGTTATGATAAACATGCACTCGATTCTGACTTCCGTCGAAGCCTCTCATTCAAAGCATGTACCTTTGTAATTAATCTCTAAATATTTGTGGACAGTGGTTATCATTAAATGACAAGGAAGAACATCATATAATGGTATCCATAGAAGAGTATCTGAGTTTAGATGATCCAAACAGAGATTGCAATGATCGATACTCGTCTAAGGAAAACTCAAGGTGACTTGGTCTCCTTCTACTAATCCCTTTCGTTTATAATCTATTTCAAAATACGTGTCAGATTTACGGTAATGTAATCATTCCTTGCTGCTTTTACATTCAGATTTGCAGTTGGTTGCTACAAGACACGTCTCATGGAATTCAAACTACGTGTCACAGCTCCATTATTCTTGTCACCAGATGTCACATACGGGTTAAACCTTGTCTTACACGCTAGTGAAATAGATGGGATGAAACAACAATATGTAGGCGTCAGGTACAAAATACAAGGTGAGAGAAAAATTTCAATTCTGCACTTTGCAGATAAGAAAGAATGTAAACAGTTGGTGGCAGAACTGTATCAGTTTAACAGCACTGAGGAGAGTATTCTAGATCTTGAAATTTTGTTGGAAGATTGTGGTCTCTCGGGTGACTTTTACATAGAAGGCATCGAGTTCCTTCCCTTGGAAAAAGTAAGCTGACAAATGCTAATTTATCTATCTACATTATTTACTTACTTTGAATAATAGCTAGGATCTTTCTTCCATTGTCGTGTAATATTGTCCAATATGTGTATGCTTTATAGGTGGAACATCAGGTCGTCATAGCAAACCGAGAGATTGTTAGGGGTTTGGTACCTCCTCTGTTCTACAGATTCACAGAAGAAGAATCGAAAGTGCTTCTCTCCCAAGGGGTCCTCCTTAACAGGGGCAAAACGGTAATTAGTTGATTTGTGTATAGTAAATTTCGAGAATGATAAAATTTCTATTTACAACACATATATAATAATTATATAACCGACTAGAATATGTGCACAGATCGCTAGTCCGTATCTCATAAACTGTGCACATGGTTAGTTTTTAAGTCTATATGTTGATCTGCCCTCACTAGTTATGTGAGACTCTACTTTAACTTTACAAGTACGTAATACTAATGGATGGTAGAAGTTTTCATGAGTTTAAACCCATCATCTAGATCCATAGAATAATCCACAAACCAAAATGCAAACAGTATCTGCTCTCCAAATCACTACACATCAATATTCATATTCAGAACTACTTCCATTAACTTTATGCATGATGGACTTGCAGTGGCTCTCTATAAATAACAAGAGAGAAATTTGTGTACTGATATCAATTGAAGACTGTTTGATTCGTGATAAACCAAATGGGAATGACAGTGATAGATTTTTATTAAAGAAAAATTCAAGGTGGTTAGCATCCTCCTACTGAAACCTAATGTATCTAATCAATTTAATCTGCTTCAAAATACATGTTAGATTTGTTGTAACGTAATCGCTCCTTGCTGCTTCTACATACAGATTTCCAGTTGGCTTTTACAAGACACGTCTCATGGAATTCAAACTACGTGTCAGAACGCCATTATTCCTGTCACCAAATGTCACATACGGGTTAAACCTTGTCTTCCACTATAGTGAAATAGAGAATATGAAACAACAGCATGTAGGCATCAGTTACAAAGTGCAAGGGGAGAAAACAATTTCGATTGTGCACTTTGCAGATAAGGAAGAAAATAAACTGTTGGTGGCAGAATTGTATCAGTTTACCAGCAATGAGGAGAGAATTCTAGATCTTGAAATTTTCTTGGAAGACTGTGGTCTCTCGGGTGACTTTTACATAGAAGGCATCGAGTTCCGTCCCTTGGAAAATGTAAGCTGACAAATGCCGATTTATTTATCTACATCATTCACTTACTTTGAATAATAGCTAGTGTTTTTCTTCCATGGTCGTGTAATATTGTCCAATATGTGTATGCTTCATAGGTGGAACGTCAGGTAGTCATAGCAAACCAAGAGATTGTTAGGGGTTTGGTACCTCCTCTGTTCTACAGATTCACAGAAGAAGAATTGAAAGTGCTTCTCTCCCAAGGAGTCCTCCTTAACGGGGGCAAAACGGTAAATAATTAGCTAATGTTGTGAGATTTTTTTATTAAACTTTCAAAATTGTAAATTGTATACACACTCAACTACATATGTATTTCTACTTATAAAACCATTATGACTCAGTTTTTTTAAAAATGACATCTGAAATGCGTCAAAATTGAGTCATCAAATTTAATCCAATTTCATGTATTTTTAAAAAAAATGACATCTCAAGTGTGTTCATCTTTGGAGGAAAAAAATATAATAAGTGATTTAGTTCACTCAAAATCTATTAAAACTTAACACAAAACAAAAAATGGATCATTGTTATCAACCACAAAGACTTACCCACTAGACTTGGGCCTAATTCCCTTGACCCAAAGCTAAAAGGGCGCGACCCAATTTTAGCCCTGATTCTGATATTGTAAAGCCAATAATAACTAATTGGGAACTTTATTTTTAATTGGATGTGCAGTGGCTGTGTATAAATGAGAAGGGGGAACACATTGAAAGGATTTACATTCAACCCTGTCTCAATCTCCATGAAATTAAAGCCCGCTATTTAAAAGATCCGTCTGATTTTGATATTGTTAATTCAAGGTCTCTTCTTATTTTATCCCTTTTGCTGGTATTCAGTACTTTATCCATCCTTTTTCTCTAATTAATTGCTGCCTTTATTCTTCTTTTTGTAGATTTCCAGGGGTGCGATGTTACCAATATTTTTATGAATTAAAAGCACGTGTGAGAGGTCAATACTTGACACCTCAAATCTCATACACCCTCAACCTTGTCTTCCGATATGAAGATCAATCAGATGTCAATGACCCCCTGAGATACAAATTAAATGGAGAGGCAAAAGTTTTCATTGTTTACCCTTCTATCCATTTGAGAGAAGATGGATGGTTCATTGCTCCATTGTATAACTTTACAAGCCAACAAACAACTACAGACCTTCAATTTCAGTTTGAATCTCCATATAGACCTTCAATTTCACCCAATAGTCTACAAGTCGCTGGCTTCGAGTTCCAACCATCTGAAGAAAAAGTAAGCAGTTTATTGTCAATTGTTATCTTATTTATAAAAGATGTAAAGAAAAAATGGCTCACTTGCTTGGATATGTTGTATATAGGTGGAACTTCCAGTGTTTGAAGAGTGCCAACACATAGTCGAGGCTGCCTCACAATCTATCTTCTACACATCCCTTGATGAACTTAAACAGATTCTTTCCAAAGGAGTCCTCCTCAATGGATACAAAACGGTATTCTATTAGCTATGTTTATTTATAAAGATAGTCTGAGTAGAACTAATTCCCAACTTACTAATTATGCAGTGGTTCTCACTTAATGAGAAAGGACAACACTGTGAAATGATATCCATGGAAGACTGTTTGATTCCAAATGATGATTCCACTCCTCAATACAAGTCTCATCGTTGGTCAAGGTGACTTGTCATACTCAGAGTTATCCCTGTTGTTTCAAAAGTATATATAAATTGATGCATCATTCTTTGCTTCTTCTTCTTCATGCAGATTTCCAGCTGGCTTTTATCAAACAAACAAAAAGGGATTCAAAACACACGTGAAGACTCAGTTTCTGTCCCCATCAGTCACATACACAGTGAACCTTGTATACGACTGTTACTCAAGTGATGAACAAGTGTACGTAGACCTCAAGTACCGATTAAGAGGGGAGGCAACAACTTCTGTTGTGTACCTTGCAAATCGGAGAAAAGAAGATAAATTGTATATGGCTGAATTGTATCAATTCACTAGCGATAGGAGTATTGTTGATCTTGAAATTATTTTTGAAAATTTTTCTGGAAACAATATAAACGGAGTAGAAGGCATCCTGTTTCAGCCCCTGGAAAAAGTAAGCTGACATATACAAGTTTATTCATCTTAGTCCTTTTCTTTGATAGTTTTAGAATCTAAAAGATTCTTACAAATGAGCTTAACTGCCAGAATATCTTGAATTACAATTTGCCAATAAGGTCATGTTGGGTTGGGTCAGGTAATATGTCCAAAATGGTTGGGATTGAAATGGGCCATTTTTCAAAAAAAATATTTCTAATCCTGGAACCAGTATAGAAGGAATAGAAGCCTAGAAGGCATCCTGTATCTTAAACATTCTTACAAAACAGGTCAACCACCGGAATATTTTGAAATACAGGTGGCAAATGAAGGTTGGGTTGGGACGGGTGGATTATGAATTGTCTAATAGAATTTAAAATTTAGTTAGAAACATAAAACAAATAAATTGTCAATGGAGATACAGTATTTATAGAAGTTACGTTGAAGTCCAACAGAATGAATAGGTTCTTAAGAGGCAAATAAGTACTATTGCATTTTTATAGCTAAATTTATATGTAGGCGGAAGATCAGTTGTTAGAGGATGACAGGGTGGTGGATATCGAAACTATATCAGATTCAGACACGTATTGGGAACAAAAGATACCAAATGATTATGAAGAAACACTCAGATTGTCAAAAGTTAGTTTGGAGTGGAAAACAAAGAAGGAACTATATTCAATTCTTTTCAAAGGGTTCGTACTTGATAATGGTCAACAGGTATATTTTATATGAATGATATCATTACTAGTTTACGTCCAATTTTCAAAACCCATTTCAAACATAATATTCCTGCACTTACCATATCTATATCAATTTTTAGTGGTTCGGTGTTGATAAAAATGGGAAGAAATGTCAAATGCTATCTACAAGAGCAGCAGGATTTGTAATAGTCGAAAATAACTCAAACTGGGAGTCTTCCAATGAATTAAGGTTCTTCCCTTTATATTTCTTGTCAGTTTTTCAGTAATAGTTTATATCTTATGCTTATGTTTGCAGCACTTTGCAACTACATAGGAATAAAGAGACTTTATGAAGAAATTTTATCTATTGATGAATCTTTCTCTTGCACTCAACTGTGATATGATAAATTTTGGCAGAAACATTAGAATCTAGTATGGTAGTGCACTAGTGTTTATCCACCTTAAGTGGCAATCCATATTTGAATAGACTAATACTGAAATCTATACAATAAGCAATCCATTCTACGCAACTATCTTCACAATCTGAAGTCTAAACCATCACTACAAAGTAATGATACAAAATCTTACTGGCTTTAAAGAACACAGCTCTATTGACCCTTGTCTCCTCTATCAGAATTTTGAATATTCATGCCCACATTCCACAGCTTTGCCACATGGAGGGAATGCCCTTCCGCAACAGAGGAGCGACAGTTGGATGGAAGTCAAAGTATGGCAGTTTAAAACAAAAACTACCACCGAATCAGTTCATATGGATCTTAAGTTTGAGCATCTCGGTGAGAAGGATCTTAAGGGGCTCATAGTACAAGGAATTGAGTTAAGACCCATATAGATGATTTTTTGCAATGATTGTAGTGGGATTTATTGATAATACTGTCTGCACTTTGCATTAATTAATTTGCATAAGTTGATTTGTGGGAGATTTTGTGAAAATTGAGCTCCAATTTCTGCAAATTGTTAACCGGGTCAAAACCCGGTCTAGGGTGAAGCAGATAAGGTTTTGACAATTCTTTAATGAAAAGTTTTTATTAAATATGAAGAAAATAACCAATTCTTTTGCTTAGTTTTATTATGATTTGATTTAGGGAAAAAGTTATAAATACATAACGTACTTTTCAAAATAACTCATTATGCTCTTCATAATACATAACCGTTTTCATTTTATTTGGTTATTTAACGACCGTTTGCAACAAACATTTGCACCGTTAGTCCTTCAACTTTTTTTCAGTTATAAAAGTTACAATAATGGTTCTTATGATTTGGGTTGACTTTCACCTTTGGTCCATTTTTACAAAAACTTTTTTTTTTCACTTTTATTCAAAAAAATAAAATTCTTTCCGAAAATCTTTTAAAAAATCAAATTCTTTTCGAAATTTATTTTTCATTTTTTTTTATATTTATTTTTTCAAAAAAAAAAAATTGAATTTTTTTTTTCGTACAACTTTTTTTTTCAAAATTTTATTTTCTAATTCTTTTTTTCGAAAAAAAATTTTGAAAAAAAAATTTCAAAAAATAAATATCGAAAAAAAAAATTAAATATTCGAAAAATAAAAATATTATTTTGGAAATTTTTAGAAAATATTCTAAAAAACATTTTTTTTTTAAATTCGAATAAATATGGACGAACATTTATTTTTTTAATTTTAAAAAAAAATGCGTATTTATAAAAAAAAATATTTTTTTTCACAAATATTATATTTTTTTAAAATTTTGATTTTTTTTAAATTAACTTTAAAAAAAAATTAATTTTTCCTTTTTTTAATACATTTTTATTTTTTTAATATTTTTTTTTAATTTTAACTTTTTTAAAAAATTTTAATTTTTTTTAACTTTTTTTTTTCTAAATTTTTGTTAAAAAAAAGATTATATCTAGATTTCAAAAAAAAAAGTTAAAAAGTTTTTTTTTTAACGGTCGTTCGTATAAAGGACTAACGGTGCAAATGTTTGTTGCAAACGATCGTTAAATAACCAAATAAAATGAAAACGATTATGTATTATGACAATAAGTAAAGTTCATAGAGCATAATGAGTTATTTTGAAAAATACGTTATGTATTTTTAACTTTTTCCCTTTGATTTATTGTATTATTTGGTGATTTTGTATTTTTGAAGCAACTCAAGTGTTGCAAATAAGTAATCTTCTGCGAAATACATTCATATGGTTATCAAGAAGCGTTGCTTTATGCAATTAAGCTTGATCTTTCTTGGATTTGTTATTAGTAAAAACGGTATTCGTGTTGACGAGGAGAGAAAGTAAAGGCAATTGAAGAATGGCAAATCCCAAAGTTTGTGTCTGAGATACGAAGCTTTCATGGACTTGCTACTTTTTATAGAAGATTCATCAGTAATTTAAGCACTACTGTGGCTCCTTTGACGAATTGCTTATAGAAACGAAAATTCACGTTTAGTTTAGATAAAGACACGACTTTTGCACTAATTTAAGAAAAATTATGCACCACGCTAGTTCTTGCTCCCCAGTTTTGATAAATTGTTTATGGTCGAATGTGATGCATTGTGGGGTAGGGATTGGAGCTATTCTTTCAAGAGAGACGGCCCATTGCTTATTCGGCGGGAAGTTAAGTCATGCTTGTCAAAAGCGGCAATTTATGATCAAGAATTTTATGATTGTCAAAAGTGGCAATTGAACACTAGAAAATTTGATTAGTTGCATCTGTGATCGACCAAAGCTGTGGGACTATGCGTTGCGTCAAGCAGAATTTTCATTTAATAACACTACCCATAGTTCAATCGGGAGATCACCATTCTCGGTTGTGTATCAAAAGCCTCCACGTCATGTTGTATGCTTGTTGAAACTGCCTAATGTTTCCAATTATAGCCATGTTGTAGCCAAGCTAGCGAATGACTCAATCTGTTCAAGTTGAAGTTCGACAAAAGTTGGAAGAAACTAACCACAAGTTTAAAAAGGCTAGTGACAAACGTAGACAGGTCAATGTATTTGATGTTAGAGATATGGTGATGGTTTTTCTTCATCGTGAACGATTCCCAATTGTCCGATATAACAAGTTGCAGCCCAAGAAGTATGGATCATTCACGATAGTGTACAAGGTCAATGATAATGCCTATGTGGTTGACTTGCCTAAAAGATTGAGTATCTCTAGTACTTTCAACATGCTATACATGTCGCTTTATCATGCATCTGATGTTCCATTATATCCTGACAACTCTAGGACGAGTTCTTTTTAAGTGGAGACTAACGTGGGACACAAATAGGACCGACCCATTATGCCAATTACTTAATTGGTTTCCTATTTGCGAAATACTTTATTACTCCGTACTATTTTAGTTATATATATATCTACCATTTTCCATATTGTCATATGTTGGTGTGCATGAAACTTTCGATATGTAAATTACCTGTCTTCATGTAAGGTAACTACTTTGTTATAGATAGTATTATCGGTTCTGTTTTCTTTTCTTCAAAAAAAAAACATATAAATTTTTTCATTTCTCCGTTGAAATATGTTGTTACCAAACAGTAGAATCCATTAAAAATCTATAATTAATTTCAATTCAATTCTCTGGTTCATTTCATTTCTATGAATCTCTCAATCAAACGTGCCCAAAGAGTCTTGCATTAAAAAGAGACCGGATCTATACGGGTCTAAAAGCTCAATATGATACACCCACTTCTATGCTCACTTTAAACTTCAAAGCACCAACACAAAATACTTTCTTGTACGTACAACAAACCAATCAGCTCCGTGACAAGATGCAAAAAAAAGTTACCATGCTGTTTACAGCAAATACGATTCATTAATCATACCACGTGAACAAGAGGATGAATCCGGGTTTCTTTTATGTAAATTCCAGAATGTCCATCACGAGCAGGAAACATTGTGGGGCTATCATCATCATGATCCACATGTTGCTCCTGCCGCTGTTGTTTGCAACAAAACGAAAGGATTTAAACAGCTAATCCATGAATAACCTGTATTTATGTCAAACATAACATAAGCTCAAAAAAGCTGATACACTGTAAAAATCTGTTTTGATTCATGACTAAATCAATCATACCTACGAATTCCAACTCAGTTTATCTTCTCCTGCTGTCCCTGTCTTTGTCTCTGCGTCTATCTCTATCATGGTCTCGTTCCTTCTCTCTTTCGGTATGTGAATCATAACTTCTACCCTTTTCCCGATCCCTACTTGATGATTTACGCTGTGGGCTTTCACTGTCATGATGGCTTCGTTGACGCTTTCTTGAAGATTCACGTGAATCATCTCTTTTCTCCCTTCTTTCTGATGACGTCCCTGTGGTTACTAAAACATTATATGTATTCAACAAAATTACCAAAACCTTAAACCCTGACAATTTAAAACTTACTCTTGTGTGATGAATCTTCATTATGATCCGTTAAGCCATACTTGTACTGTAATTGTTTTTGATGTGCCGCTACTTTCTTTTCAATTTCTTCTTTCTTTAATCCTCGTTCTTCAAGGGATTCACGGTACTCAAGTCTCAACTTTTGTCTGCACGTGTGGGACAATTAAACAACCATGATTATGAATGTAAAGTTGACAAAAAAAAACAAAAAAAAACAAAAAAAAAAACAAACAAACAAAAACAAAAACAAAAACAAAACAAAAAAAAAAAAAAAAAAAAACAAAAAAAAAAACAAAAAAAAAAAAAAACAAAAAACAAAAAACAAAAAACAAACAACCATAATCTAGTAAAGACTTATAACTTCAAAGTCGTAAGTCTGTCCCTTCCTAAAAATACCAAATAATATCAACTAGATATATTTATTACTCCCCAAATGGTAAGTATACCTCTTAGCTTTCAAAAAGTATCAAATTATTTCACTTAAATGTATTTATCAATAAAACCATGAGTAAAGTCCGGATGTGAAATTAAAACAAAAGAAGTTTAAAATATATATATATATATATATATATATATATATATATATATATATATATATATATATGTTAAATGAAAAATCCGATACTCCTTATAAAAACATGAGAAGTTCAATAAACTCTATCTATTACTTTTCACAAGGATAATAAGTACATACCTCTTCTCTTCAGTTAAACTAGTATCAGAACTCGTGATAGTGCTTGCGGTATCCATAGCCTCAATACCATGACCACCAGCAGCATTCTCGCTTCCAGATGATGAATAACCCAATCCAAGATCTCTACTACTTCTTTTTTGTTCATCATCATTTTCATCGTCTTCACGGGCCCACTTAGAGGCAGGCAATACAGATTCGGGTTTCGCCTTATTAGGGAAAGCTTTTAGCTCAGGTTGTGGGATCGGAATCATTGCAGCTATGGACGCAGAACCTTTGCCTTTTGATATAACACCCATATCATCATCCACTTGATGATTCCTTCCTGAATATCCCACAGACCCCGTATCGACATTACTTTCCCTTTGATTATGATGGGAATACTTCAAATTATCACTGAGTTCATAACCCCTTTGCTTTTCTGATTCTTCCAAATAAAGCAGACGTGCGACCATCATTTCTCTACCACCAACAAGAGATAATCCGTTACGTCTGCAACGTCTTTCCAGCTCAGCAAGAGGAAGATTTAATAGTTCTTTCATGGCTGCACTTTTGCCGATTGCTAACGCTGCATCTGGATTAATTTTTCCAGAATCGTCAGTTTCGCTATAATTGGAAACGCGTTCGGTTTCTGTTGCATCGCCAGAAATTGAATGGAATGAGGTAACACCAGAGTTGCTGGATCGAAGAAATGTTGAACGTAACCCGTTTACATATGCATCCGAAAATAAGAACCAGTCAGCCCACACTTGAAGAACTTTCATGACTCGTTCCTGCAGATAAGAGAATGTTACACTTAGAACAGAAGGAAAATAAGCAAAGAATATGAGTGGATCAGGACTGAAGATACTCATCTTATCAAGTATCTGGCTATTGTCTTCGTTTCTAATGGGACAATGGAATACATGTTTGACTTTTGAAGTCACACTATATAGTTCCTGACTCAAAGCAACTCCAATCTTACTCTTTCTGCAACCTTTTAATTCGTTGCTATTATGAAACATACAAACACTTAATAGTCCAGTTGTCAAATTTGTCTGTGATGATTGCGTAGGCTGTGTTTGACTAATAGTAAGTTTTGAACCTTATCGTATGGTCACAGAGTATGTATAGTTGGGCAAAACACTAATACTAGGTGATCAGCTAGCCTAATTCGTTATTATTATAATTAAGATTAAAATTGATCTAGTTTATAGAATTGTGTTCTTTAGAGAACCAGGCAGTTGTCGTCCGTCATGAGGGAGCCCATGGTTCCAATGTAGGGAATTTTTCGTCTGTTTTTGTGGAAATTTTGAGCCACAATAGAAACAAAACATGTGAAAAGTGGTCGGGCAGTGGTAGAGAAGGGAAAGTGACATGTTGCAGTTGGACTCCTTTGGTCATTTCTTCATACCTAATGATCTAAAATTGATAGATGGGGTGTCTAACTTTGAAGATATAGAATGTAGATATAATATTTGTATAAACAAGCAAATATGCGAAATGAACATAAACGGATGGATATTCATATGCTTTCGACCAAGTACTTTCTGCGTATTTTTTTCGTATAAGTGAATGGACATAATAGATGTTCATCTTCGTTCTTTTAATGAGTAAATGAATGTAGATGAACTTCTTGCAGAACGATCAACTGGTTGGTTGAACATTCGGTGTATTTTACAGCCTTATTATGAGTTATTTGTATTCATTTAGATTCGATGTATTTGTTCGGTGAAATGGATCTATTTGCTTGAAGATTGGACTATTTGTTTTGGAAAATAATGATTGATTTATGTTACTTTAATCTTTTATGTTGAATGTAACGTTGTTAGCAAGTGTTGTCATTAACTGATTGAAATGAGTTTTGCTGATTGAATAGGTTAATGATGGAAGCATTGCAAAGGTTGTTTGGGTTCCGCCAGAGTATGGTGATGCGATTACATGCATTTGTTCCAATGGAAGTTTGTCTATTTGGGAAGAGTTCGTAGCAGCTGGTATGAAATTGTGTTTGTTTAGATTTAGAATGTAGTTTACGTATATATGTAGAAAATAATGTGTTTGAAATGATCTGTTATGCCTTTTTGCTGTTATATCCGCCATAATTATAAACTCTTTGAGTCTAAACGTATACATGGTTAAGCTTTTAAGATCATTGTTGTAAGAACTTTGTTACATGTACTATTGAAGTTAAAGCCAAAAGTCAACATTTTAGATACAACACGTGACCTGCACGTGTTGTAACCAACCCAAACTACTTTTTCCGCCATTTCTCATTTGTATAAAGATTACTCTGCTTTGTTGTAAAGGTCATTCATCGATTTAAACAATTTCTCCTTTCTGTAAACAAATCTCAATAACAAATAACAAACCATTTCACTGTTCAAATTCAGATTGTTTTCTTCATTTAGCAATCTTAGTTGATTAGTGAGCCCTATCTCCAATCTATTAATAGGATTCAGATAATGGGTGTTACAATTGGCCATCAACTAGACCCATTGATTTTTGCAACTAGACCCACGCATTATGTGCAAAAGGATAAAGATGAGAATGTGCTTCACAATTATTAGTATAATGTGCATACCATCACTGTCTTATCCCCATATAGTTCACTTATATTGTGTTGCTAGCCCTTATGGAATGTCATCCATAAGGAAAATGTATGTGTAGGAATACATTAAGAGTGTCATACCAAGGAAAACCACTGCACTTTTGGATTCTTAGTTCTAATAGTTTCCCATACATGTTTATCGGCAAATGGGACACCCTTACTTTTTAAGTTTTTCCATACTGCTACATATTTTCACAAAGGTTAAAACATGAACTTAGATGCGTATAACTTGACTTTGTATACCACTCAAAATGCCACTTACATCTTCCATCTTTGAGTATAATTGCTTACAAGCCACACTAAAGTGTATTCCCCTTTCCCAATTTATGGACATTATGACACTTGTCTAAATTTTCATGTATAACTTTCAATACACTTGTCCATTTTAACTTCATTGTGTAACTCCATTCTATTCCATAAATGGGTCAAATCACGTAATCGTTAAGAAAGACACTTACACTGCAATATTCCATAAATGCTTGATGTATACCATTTATCCAAATTTTTAAACCCTGGACCTCCTTGATTATATGGTATACAAATATATTTCCATGCCACTTTAACTCTACCTTTAGTGATTTGTTGACACCATAGGAAAACTTTCAAAATTCTGTTGATCTCCTTATAGCTGTACGTTATAGAAAGCTTGAATATTGAAGCACAATAAACTCAAATAGGCTCAAGAACATAAGCCATCAATTATGAAAAGCTTATAAATAGATTTTTAAAGATTGGATTTTGTAGCCCACGGTACCCAAAGCATTGTAGGACTTTGCTTTGGTGCGTGATAGCATGTATTATGACCAATCTTTCGGTTTATTTATAATGGATGAGTAAGCATTTGTAAAACCTCCCTGTTTTTTAAAAATTTAGCAAGTCCATGTGTTCAATAATAAACATAAACGACACGTTAGTTGGCTTCTACTACATGCAAACCTTAAACACTTTCTGAATCTATTACATAAATGATGAGTTTTTATGTTTCTTCAAATTTGGAGAAGTGCTTGTAACAACAGCTAGCTATAGATTTGAAATTAAGAGAAAAATCGAAATCTAAAGTAGTATCGCTTTAAACAACGTATGCAGTTTACCTTGTCTACAAATTACCACAAGACCAATCCACATTCAAGGCTCCTCTGGAAGTTAATTTTGGTAGGTTTTCTTGTCACCAGAGAAAAATCGATACTCGTCTAAGGAATAGTCAAGGTGACTTGGTTTCCTTCTACTAATCCCTTTCGTTTCTAATCTATTTCAAAATACATGCCAGATTTACAGTAATGTAATCATTACTTGCTGCTTTTACATTCAGATTTGCGGTTGGTTGCTACAAGACATGTCTCATGGAATTGAAACTACGTGTCACAACTCCATTATTCTTGTCACCAGATGTCATATACGGGTTAAGCCTTGTCTTACACGCTAGTGAAATAGAGGAGATGAAACAACAATATGTAGGCGCCAGGTACAAAATACATGGAGAGACAAAAATTTCAATTCTGCACTTTGCAGATAAGAAAGAAGGTAAATAGTTGGTGGCAGAACTGTATCAGTTTAACAGCACCGAGGAGAGTATTCTAGATCTTGAAATTTTCTTAGAAGACTGTGGTCTCTTGGGTGAATTTAACATAGAAGGCATCGAGTTTCGTCCCTTGGAAAAAGTAAGGTGGCAAATGCCGATTTTTCTATCTACATCATTTACATACTTTGAGTAATAGCTAGGATCTTTCTTCCCTGGTCGTGTAATATTGTCCAATATATGTATGCTCCATAGATGGAACGTCAGGTCGTCATAGCAAACCAAGAGATTGTTAGGGGTGTGGTTCCTCCTCTGTTCTACAGATTCACAAAAGAAGAATCGAAAGTGCTTCTCTCCCAAGGAGTCCTCCTTAACGGGGGCAAAACGGTAAATAATTAGCTACTGTTGCTTGAGATTTTTTTTATTAAACTTTCAAAATGGTAAATTCTATATACACTCAACTACATATGTATTTCTACTTATAAAACCAATATCACTCGGTTTGTTAAAAATGACATCTGAAATGTGTCAAAATTGAGTCATCAAATTTAATCCAATTTCATGTACTTTTTTAAAAAAATGACATCTCAATCTTTGGAGGAAAAAAAGATAATAAGTGATTTAGTTTACTCAAAATCTATTACTACCTCCGTCCCAAAATTATTGTCCCCCGATAAAAAACACACACAGTTTATGAAAAACATAATTAATATAGCTTTCTCTCTCTTACTTTTTTTTGACAAATGACAGATTTACCCTTAACCAATTAATTAACACTTCTTTAAAGTTTGTAATATTAATTTCAACTAAGGGTAATACAGTAAACTTGACCAAACTCCCATATTCATTTTTAGTATTGGACAATTAATTTGGGACATACTAAAAAGGAAAGATGGACAATTAAATTGGGACGGAGGGAGTAAATACTTAACACAAAACAAAAAATGGATCATTGTTATCAACCACAAAGACTTACCCACTAGACTTGGGCCCAATTCCCTTGACCCAAAGCTAAAAAGGCCTGACCCAGTTTATGCCCTGATTCACATATTGTAAACCCAATAATAACTAATTGGGAACTTTATTTTTGATTGGACATGTAGTGGTTGTCTGTAAATGAGAAGGGGGAATGCATTGAAAGGATTTACATTCAAGCCTGTGTCGATGAAATTGAAGCCCGCTATTTAAAAGATCCATTTGATTTTGATATTGTTAATTCAAGGTCTCTTATTTTTTCCCTTTTGCTGGTATTCACTAACTTTATCGATCCTTTTTCTTTAATTAATTGCTGCCTTTATTCTTCTTTATGCAGATTATGTTACGATTATTATTTAACTTTCAAAGCACGTGTGAGAGGTGAATACTTGACACCTCAAATCTCATACACCCTCAACCTTGTATTCCGATATAAAGATCAATCAGATGTCAATTCAAATAAACCCTTGAGATACAAAATAGATGGAGAGGCAAAAGTTTTCATAATTTACCCTTCTATACATGAGAGAGAAGATGGATGGTTCATTGTTCCATTGTATCACTTTACAACCCAACACTCAACTGCAGACCTTCAATTTGACTTTGAAAACCGTTATGAGGTCCAATTACCAGTCGCAGGCATCGAGTTTCAGCCATCTGAAGAAAAAGTAAGCACTTTATTGCCAATGGTTATGTCATTTATACAAGATATAAAGAAAAAAATAACACTTAACCCGAATGTGTGGCTCACTTAATTGCTTGGATATGTCATTATATAGGTGCAAATTCCTGTGTTCGAAGAGTACCAACACATAATCGAGGCTGCCTCACAATCACTCTTCTGCACATCCCTTGATGAACTTAGACAGATCCTCTCCATAGGAGTCCACCTTGACGGATACAAAACGGTATTCAATTGGCCATGTCTATTTATAAAGATAATCTGAGCAGAACTAATTCCCAAATTACTAATTATGCAGTGGTTTTCGCTTAATAAGAAAGGAGAACACTGTCACATGGTATCCTTGAAAGACTGTTTAATTCCAAATGAAGATTCCACTCCTCAGACTTATAAGTCTCATAAACGGTCAAGGTGACTTGTCATACTCAGACTTATCCCTATTGTTTCATAAGTATATATAAATTGATGCATCATTCTTTGCTTCTTCTTCTTCTTCATGCAGATTTCCAGCGGGCCTTTATCAAACAAACGATAAGGGATTCAAAACACACGTGAAGACTCAGCTTTTGTCCCGTCAATCACATACACCGTGAACCTTGTCTATTACTATTACTTCGGTCGAAATGGATATGTAAAGCTCAAATACAGATTAAGAGGGGAGACAACAACTTCTACTGTGAACCTTGTCTATTACATTTGTTTTATTGATAGATGTCTTATCTTGATGAAAATGGGAAGAAAATTATCTTGATGAAAATGGGAAGAAATGTTTAATGTCTGATATATGTTTAAATTTGATAAGTGTGAGATCCAATGTTAGAGGATGACAAGGTATAGGATACAAAACCACATCAAATAATGAGGTATATTAATTTATATCTCATATGTAGCTGTTGTAGAGCCTACTTACACGGTTTCACTTTTTTAGTGGGAAGTACTACAAATTTCTAAACAGTTACTTACGTATATATTTTTATTGATAGTGGTCTTATCATGATAAAATGAGAAGAAATATGCTATCAGTGAGATCGGGTTGCTGAACAATAAAAGGTAATTTTATTTAGCCTCTTTACCTGAATCGAGGTTCTTTCTCTATCTTCTTGCCAGTTTTCTTGAACATGTTTATGTGTTAGCTCTAAAAATTAGTGGATGGTATGGTTGCTCCTTTTGGTTGTTATTATTTTGGCTGATGATGCCTTGCTCTGTACTCATTTTTGTCACCATATATGTGAGGTTTGGGGTATTCTGCAAATTTTTGTGATAAGGTGTGTGTGCTTGGCTAAGGAAATGTAGTCAGCAGATATAATAGGCAATTGAGAAGGATGTGTCGTTTGTACTAGATGATGCCCCTCTTTGATAATTTCTTTGAATCTGTAGTGTGACTTAAGGAGGTGAATTACACTATATGGTTCTCTGTTTGTCATAGACTCATAGGTGTTGGAAAAGTAGTCTTGTGCTTTAGGCCATCTTTGGTGATATATAGGTGAATGTTTTCTCTAGTTTCTGATGCATATAGAATAGTATCTGTTGGTAACATGTTGGTGGAATTGTTGCAGTTACTGGGTTTTTGGCATGTCAAAGTGCTAATATTTATACATTGTTTCACCCAAAAAAAACATGTATGCACATTGGGCTAAAAATTTGCTAAACAATGAGCTCAGACTTCAGACACTAATATCAAGATTAATTTTGTTGGTTTATACCAACTGACGAAATTGGGACTGTGGATGTTCATCCCAGATAAAAATCATGTACTTATTTGCAAAAACAAATAAAGTAAGCAGGAGCTTCTAAAATGCTCAATATATTTTTTCTACTTAATATAGATTTTAGAAGGAAATTCTTAAATTAATTTTCAGTCATCAAGTAACCCATTCAAACCCATAAATTCTATGCAAGAGGGCTGTTGATCAAAAGATGAGAATGTGCTTCATAGTTATTAGTATAATGCGCATACCATCACTGTGTTTTTCCCCATATAGTCCACTTATATTGTGTTTGTAGCCCTTATGGATTGTCCATCCATAAGCAAAATGTATGTCTTGAAATACATTAAGAATGCCATACCAAGGAAAACCACTGCACTTTTGGAGTCTTGGTGTTAAACTTCTAATAGTTTTCATACATGTTTATCGGCAAATGGGACTCCTTTACCTTTTGAGTTTTTCCATGCAGCTACATGTTTTCACAAAGGTTAAAATAGGCTCTTAGATGCCTATAACTTGAGGGTACTTTGTATGCTACTCCAAAGGCCGCTTTCATCTTCCATCTTTGAATATAGCTGCATAAAAGCCACATTGAAGTGGATTCCCCATTCCCAATTTATGGACATTATGACACATCACTTTATTTATGTATCCAACAAGTACTTTCATTCCCAACTGTCTGAATTTTCATGTTTAACTTCCCATACTCTTGTCCATTTTAATTTCATTGTGTGACTCCATTATATTCCATAAATGGGTCAAAACAGGTAATCGTTAAGAAAGACACTTTATTACACTCCAATATTCAATAAATGCTTGATGTATTCCATTTATCTAAATCTTTAAACCCTGGACCTCCTTGATTCTCTGGCATACAAATATATTTCCATGCCACTTTAACTCTGCCTTTGGTGACTCGTTGACACCATAGGAAACCTTTCAAAATTCTGTTGATCTTTTTTATAGTTGTTGTAGAAAGCTTGAATATTGAATCCTAATAAACCTAAATAGGCTCAAGAACATAAGCCAGCAATTATGAAAAGCTTAAAATAGATCTTTAAACATTGGATTTTGTAGCCCACGGTATCCAAAGCATTGTAGGACTTTGCTTTGGTGCATGATAACAGGTATTATGACCAATCTTTCAATTTATCTATAATGAATGAGTAAGCACTTGTAAAACTTTCCTGTTTTTTAAATGTTTGGCACGTCCATGTGCTCAATAATAAACAAGAACACGTTAGTTGGTTTCTACTACATGCAAACCTCACTTTCTAAATCTATTACATGTATGATGAGTTTTTCTGTTTCTGCAGATTTGGAGAAGTGCTTGTAATAACAGCTAGCTACAGATTTGAAATTAAGAGAAAAATCGAATCCAAAGTAGTATCACTTTAAACAACGTATGCAGTTTACCTTGTCTACAAATTACCACAAGACCAATCCACATTCAAGGCTCCTCTGGAAGTTAATTTTGGTAGGTTTTCCTATCTAGTAAGACCACCAGACACTCCTGTTGTTGGACCAAAGTTTGATGAGAACACGAAAGAAGTGATGGCTAGATGGAAGTAAAAGTATGGGACTTTCATACCTAAACCACTATAGAAACAATCTCTATGGGTCTTACTTTAGCGCATCCCTGTTACAAGGATCTTAGTGGGCTTATGGTACAAGGCATTGACATTAGACCCATATAGATTGATTATCTTTTTGATTTAAAACTTAAGTGTAAGGAAAATTAATAAGTATTTTATGTTATTTACTTTCTGTAATGAATATTTTGTACACTCATTCACATTTTGTGTACCACATTTAAACAAAATAAAAATAATAGAAAAAGGTTTGAACAACATGATTACTGATACTATCGTTGTACCGAGGTCAATGAAAGGATACTCCTTAGACATTGTTATGATTTAATCTCATTTTAAACATCATGCTACTTGACCATTATACCCATACCATTTACACACTCAAATTAATCGGATTAGGGGTAAAATGGTAAAAAGGATACACACAATTCGTCTATGATACAACAAGGTGACCAAAGTCAAAAGTATGATATACCAAAAAGAAAAAAATTTAATACGCTACATAAAGTTAGAAAACGTGGCAAAGAAGATACATAAAGATGCAATCAGCCCTATTTATTTTTATTAATCGGAGATTTTTGTTGGAAAGTGAAAGTTATATATTGTTTTCAGACTACAATTTGGATAACATAAATATTATAATGCTTAAAAAATTAAAATGCCACGTAGGAAATAACTTGTTAAAAAACCAGTAATGATTTTGAGAAAAAAAGTAGAAAGTATTTTAGCAGATAATTAAATTAGTAGGTTACACATTAGTATATTATATTCAAAAAATATATTACGTGTTTTTAGCTTTGACCATTTAATATATACTTTCTTTTAGAAATACAAAATTCATCAAATAATATTTATTTAAAATTGTACTTACTTTGTAGAGTAAATTTCACCGTTAGTCCCTAAAGTTGTCGAGTTTTGCGTGGATCGTCCTTAAACTATTTTTTTGGCATTTTCGTCCCTGAAGTTGTCATTTTTGGCGTGGTTGGTCCCTGGAACATACTTTTGGCTAACGGACGTTCATTTGCAGCGTGAATTGACTAGTCAGCTGGGTTTTTGGTCATTTCATATTTTTTCAATGGCCTTAACCAAGGCTTGGTCCCTGAATATAAAACGGCTATTACAAGTGTATTGGTTCACTTGTTACTGTACAAACCCGATCATCTTCCTCCTCTTACATCGCAACCCTATCATTGTCACACACAAACAATCTCATACATTGACTCATTCTTGCAATGGTCGACAAGGATTGGAGCAAAGTTACGTTGACTGAAGACATGAAAGATTATCTTTATGAAACCTATAAGGATAGCTGGAAGCCAGGAGATGAGGTGTCTGATGAAATGTTGGACACCTTATGGAACTATGCTATGGTGGAAGGTTAGCACATTGTTGCATTGTTATTGTTTATAGTTAAATTTAGAGTAAATGATTTGAGTTGACCTTTTTTTGATCATCTACCATTGAAGCTGTGTTGGGTCAGACCTCAAAACCCATGGAGGGAAATCCAGCAGAGGAGAAGAAAGGTATGCATGTTGGTATTTATTTTAAATGGCAAACCTTGAGAATGTGTTTACACGATTTTGATGTTCATTTGCCCTTTTGTTGTGGCTCTAATGAATGATTTAGGTTAGTTTATGATTTACCTAAGTGTTTATCCATATTGACTTTAGCAAGTCAAACTGCATTACTCAAAGTGAAAATGGTGTTTCACTTTAGCAATTAAGGGGCTTTGTATTTGACCTAATGAGTGCCCATTGTTTAGTGTAGCCCTTTAGGGGGTCTTTGAATGTCTAAAAAACAGAGTTAGATTATTGGTTGGATATATGTATTAAATCTAACCTGTGTTAACTTATTATGTTTCAGATGAGCATCAGGATAAGGTTTATGTCAGTAGGGTTGAAAACCTTGAGAAGAAGATTTCCATCCTTGAGAAAAGGATGGAACCAATTGAGGAGGTGTACTTTTACCGAGGAGATTACGGATTTGGGAGTGAAAAATCCACTCAAGAAGTGGCTTCCGTTGACAAGAGGATTTAACACCTTGAAAGGAAGCAACAATGGCTTGAAAAGAGGATGCTAAACCTTGAGTATCAGTGCTACTCGAAGGCAATGAAGGGTGTTCCAAGTGAAGAGGAAGTATCCAGTGAAGAGGAATTTTGTACTGCAAAGGATGTTGCAAATGAGGTGATTAGTGTGTCAACTGAAGAGGATGAACCTACTCCAATAATATCCAGGCCTTCCACTTCAAAGAGATCCACAACTCTGAAAGATGAAGCTGCTTCAGCTTCAATTGCTGAAGATGTTCCAAAGATACCCAGACCTTCCAATACTCACAAAAGAGGCAGAGCTTCCATTTCAACTGCTGCACCTGCTCCCAAAAACCCAGAGGCAGACCTCCTTCATCTTCAAAAACAGGTGGTCAAAAGAAAAAAGGTCCATCAACTTCAGGTCCAAGAGGCAAAGCTTCCACTTCAGCTGTTGCACCAGCTCCCAAAAGACCCAGAGGTAGACCTCCTTCTTCTTCAAAAAGAGGTGGTGAAAAGAAAAAAGATCCATCAACTTCAGGTCCAAGAGGCAAAGCTTCCACTTCAGCTGCTGCACCAGCTCCCAAAAGACCCAGAGGCAGACCTCCTTGTTCTTCAAAAACAGGTGGGCAAAAGAAAAAAGCTCCATCACAAGCTCCTCCATCAACGTTAGATCCAATAGGCAAGAGGACACCACCTATGACTGGAGTCGTAATTGGTTTAAGAGCTCGAGATGCTCCGGCTGTTTTATGGTTTTGAAGTTGACTTGATGTATGGGTCGTTCTAATTATATGTTTATAAACAATTACTTTTGCTACTATATTGTACATTCAATTATAGTTGGATATGGTCCAACTTTTTTGACATTAAGTTATATTTGGAAATGCTCCAAATTTTTGGTTGTAAAAAGTAAGATACTCATCTAGTATTAGTAAATATGCAGGTTTTCTATCTTTGAATCATTTGACTTTTGTTTGTTGGTCGTATTAAGGATTATAAGTCTAGTTATATAAGATTTTGTTATTTGAGTGTTCATTGTAAGTTGACTTGTAAAAGTCAGTTAATGGCATGGGCAGTACCTTTTGATGTTATAAAATGACACATTCAAAGAACTTAGTTTGGAAATGCAAATGAATTAGACAACACATAGAAAATATGTGATTTCAAGTAAGCATAACAAGAAAAAGTTCAAAAGACATTGTCTCAAACAATTTGGGTTAATACTGTTGAGAGAAAAACTTGGTACTGGTGGGTGTATTTAGTACTGGTAGGATATCAAATGTGTAATAAATGTCTGTTGAACCTATGTTCCGTTTGCATTATCAAAAATCGTAGTATACAACGTTCAACAATAAATTACTAAGCCGTGTGTCTTTTCCAAAGGAAAAAAAACGGTTCAGTTGCCTTAAGCAATGGTTATAAATTGGAACTTTTGTAAACAACAAACTCATTCAAAACAACTTACATCTATAAAATATCAAAAAAATGGCATCAACATCAACAATTAACATCCAAGTGAATGAAGCAGATGTTAACATGCAAGAGAATCCAGGAAGGCAACATGTGCAAATAAATGACATTGAAGAAAAAGCTTCAATACTTCAACAACTAGAAGAGGCTGAAGAAGAAAGTGAGGAAGTACCAGAACCGACATTTAAAGAAACAAATGATTGGTATTTTAAAGAAAAGATCAAGTACAGCAAAAAAAATTGATAAAATTTGAAAAACAAGAACAAGCTGCTAGAGGAAAAGCAAGTAGGAAAAGTAAATACACTTGGAAGAAGATGTGGGCATACAGAAAACGCAAATACATTGCGTCTGACGAAGAGGAAGAGTCATCAGATGATGAGCATTTGGATTATGACAACCTTCATTTGTCATTTGATCCCGAAAAATCTCCCAAGTTTAATTGTTAAGTCTATCATGTAATGTTTAATTTTTGTTGAATAAAAAATTTATTTTATGTTGAATTAACAAGGCTATTTTGTGTTATTTACATCATTTGGCCTTTTGTTAGTTGGAGTTAGTAGCTACAATATATCTAGTTATATAACACTTTGTAATTTTGCGTGCTGATTGTAA
This sequence comes from Artemisia argyi, assembly GCA_030686995.1. NCBI lineage: Eukaryota > Viridiplantae > Streptophyta > Magnoliopsida > Asterales > Asteraceae > Artemisia > Artemisia argyi. The sequence goes on from CM060686.1 coordinate 181,602,307, forward strand.
GTTGACTTATAAAAGCCAAATAAAGCCATGGGTGTATTTGGTACTGGTAGGATCAAATTTACTACGGTTGGGTAACCCTTGGTACTGTTTGGGAATACCCGTTATGCACTAATAACCGTTGAGATATTTTGTGTGTATTGGTTCGCATATAGGTTTCACCACATTCGAGTATTCACAATCTTTCTTTAATTCACAATAGAAACAAAAGTTTAATTCATTTGATTTTCCCAAAACCCTAAGTCACATCCATATCATCTCAATTGGGTTTACCAAACACACATACTCTTCTAAACGACCATAACCCAGAACCCTAATCAAAATTTTAACAACCTTAATGGTGATTTTTAAAAATTGTAAGACACATAACATGGTAGCCTACTTACAGAAACCAGAGGGAAGTGAAATGTTCCACCAGATTGTGGATTTTCTCAATAGAAGTTACATAAGGTATGCTATTACACAAAATCCTAGTATTTATGTTTCCCAAATCAATCAGTTTTGGCAAACTGCCAAAGTCAAAACACTTGCTAATGGAGAAAAAGAGATAACTGCTACAGTTGATGGCATATTCATGGCTATTACTGAGTCATCTGTTAGGAGGCATCTGAAACTATCAGACAATGGGGGTATTTGTTCATTGCCAAATGATGAAATCTTTCAAAATCTTTACTATATGGGGTATGGGTTAACTTTTGATAACTTAACTTTTCAAAAACCACAATTCCCCCCTCAATGGAGATTTCTCATTCATACCGTACTACATTGTTTAAGTCCAAAGAAAACTTGTTGGGAATAATTTAGTAGTAACATAGCAACTGCTATTGTTTGCTTGGCTACAAAAAGGAAGTTTAACTTTTCAAAATTGATTTTTGATGGTATGGTGAAAAATGTGAAAAGCAAATACAAATTTTTAATGTATCCAAGATTTATTCAAATTATTTTGAACAAACACAAGAAACGGCTTCAACCTCACAAAACCATTCTTAAAACTCCAACCCTTAGTCAAAAGGTTTTTAGGAATATGAGGACGCTTTGTGTGGGTTATAATGGGAGAGAAGCACCACTGTTTTTATCAATGATTGTTCCACCACTCGAGGGTCAAGGATCTGCAACCCAAGTTGAGTCTCATCACACACCCATTAGTGGTCCATCATCATCAGAACCTCAAGTTACAAAGACATTTACGAGAAGAATCAGAAATGAATATGTGGTACCTCAGCCCATATCTCCAACTGAACCAAATGTAGCAGATGAGCCTATCTGTGAGACAATGCTGCGGGATGCCACTACACTCACAGGCTTAGAAACTGGGCAGGCCAGTGGTAAGAATGATAACACCCAACCCATGGAAACATCTAATGATCCAAGTTCTCATGATGGTGCTTCAGGTGATTCAAACCCCATGCCGCATCATACAATGGGGGATATGCCTCATGGTTCCCCTGTCCCTAAACTCAACACAGATGGAAGTGATGTAGGTAGTGTGAAGTACAAAGAGTTGATGGATATCTGTACAAAATTGTCAGACAGAGTTACTGGGTTGGAGGAAAACTTGAAGAATACAAAGCAACTTTATGCTCGTGCTTATACCAAGTTGATTCAAAAAGTAAAGAAGTTGCGCCAAAAACTAAAGGACAGTAAAGGTAAGAGTAAATCAACCATTGTCGATTGTGATAGTTCAGAAGATTTGGTGGAATTTGATTTGGATGATGTTTCAAATCCGATGAAGTTTGATGAGTGTGCACAGAGTCATGGTGCAGATACTGTTAATGATGCTGTTAAACATATTGGTACTAGTGGCGGATATGTTGGTACTGCTAGTACCCCTAACGTTGATGAAACAGCGGCACACACATTAGTTCATATCAGAGACAATCCTATTAAAGATCTACTCAACAATATTAAAAAGAAAGATGTTGCAAAGAAAGCAGAACCTAAAAAGAATAAACCACAAACTCAAGCACATTTGATGAGCGGTATGAAGAGATATCTCATCAATCAAGATCATTGGACTGCAAGTAAACTGAAAGGCAAATCCTTTGACAAAATTGTAAAGCTACACGGTATTGCCAAAAGGAAAGTTGCCAACTTTATTCCAATGCATTTAGAAGAACAAAGTACAAGATTGAAGAGAGGTGGTTCACACATAGAATCAAAGTCTTCTAAGAAGCAAAAAACGTTTGTTGCAGGCCAACATAAACAAGATTTGAGTGAAGATCAGATTCAGCATATGATGCAAATTGTTCCATATGACGGTATGAATGCAGAAGCTTTACAAGCCAAATATCCAATCATTGACTGGGAGATCTACACTGATAAATTTGGAAAATACTGGAAGATAATAAGATGTGGAAATCGTTCTGAGGTATACAAACACTTTCAAGATATGATAAAAGCATTTGACAGGGAAGATTTGGTCAAGCTATGGAGTTTAGTCACTGAAAGGTTCAAGTTAACAGAGATAGCTGATGACAAGGAAAAAATGCTATGGGTTCACTTGAATAGGCTTTTTGAACCAGATAAAGATGACAAATTGTGGAAGTTTACAGCAGATGAAGCATCATTGAAATGGATATTGTATGATATATGTGGAGTTCACCATGTGTCTACAAAAGCTGGAACTGACATATACATGCTGGTGGAGAAAGAATACCCATTGCCAACACATGCTCTCAGTGTGATGTTATCTGTAAAGTTGACTATCGAAGAAGATACTCAGATGGCAAAAGACCTGGTTAGGAAAATCTTCATACAGTCTGAAAGTTATGTTTAGGGTATGATCAAACAGTATGAAAGTTATGTTTGTAAATGTTTAAACAGTATGAAAGTAACATATTTGTGTCTTGTTAGCTTTCATTTTAAACGGTATGAATTATGTTTCACAATTAAATTGACTTTTCAAAGTCAATTAAACCCATGACCAATATTGGGTATATCATTTCATGGTTCATTATGTATTGAAGCAACCCATAACAACCCATAACATACAATCAGTCAACAGATACACAATAACTTATTTTCATTAAGCATAATAGGTGAGTACAAAAGACAATAACTGAAGCAACCCATAACAACCACACCCAAGGCATAAGAACCAAATACTAAACATAAAAACAACCATCGGTTTCCAAATCCTTCTTGTCACCAGCATACACCCTTTTCCTCTTCAGAGGCCTTCCATTGGATTCCACCTGTTCACCAACAATAGCTTCAGGAGTAACAACTTCATCAGCAACAATTTCATGATTAACTCTTGGCACATTAACTGCACCATTAGTTAGTTTGACAAGTGTGTTGTCTAAGGTTTCATTCCAATCTGCCCATGCCTTGATTGGACAAACCTTTTGATGTCTAACCTTGTTTTCCAGCATGTCAACTTCTTCCCTTAAGTTTTTTTTATGGCATTCAGCAGATTATTGAACTTGTGGCATTCATGAATCCTGTTCAACCATAGGTCAGTGAAGTTGAGTCGATCGTCACTGCCCTCATCAGACCATTCGGGGAGATGGTCAACAACATCTTCGATAAATGCCAGCATTGATGCCCATTTTGTTCTTGATTGTTCCATTTGGGAGTTGTGGGTTGCAATGAACATGTTGTTGCTATAATAAAGTCCTGCACCCCAAACATGCTTGGAGATCTTACAGTTACTGTGAAAGATCTTTCAGGTGAAATATCTGGTACAATACATCATAAAATCATTAATGAGGGGGATAATGGAAAGGATATTACTGTAGGAGCTGCTTTGATTCTTCGTAATGTTTCTGTGTTTTCACGAAAATCAGGCCATTATCTTAACATTACCATGAAAAACTTAGTTAAGGTATTCAAAAAAGATACGCTTCCTGGTTGTAGTGGAATTTTAGAGGAAGAAGAAATAATGAAACTGATGGAAGAAGAAGAAAAGGCAGAATTTGAGATGCACGTTGTTGGAAATGTTGTTGATGATGAAATTCAGCAGAGTTTAGATGAAGAAGCATTAAACCTTGCATTAGAGGAAGAAGCAGCATTTGCAAAGGCTGACCAACAGAGGCTGCAACAAGAAGAATAGGAGTATAACCTGCTTTGGGGATTGCTTGTGTAAAAAAACAGAAAATGGTTATATGTCTGTTTTGTTTAAATATCTTGTGTAATCTGTTTCAGTTTAATGACATGAAATGAATTTCATCATTTCCTTCATTTGTGTATAATAACTGTTATGAGCTTCAACTTAAATGTGACCATTCATTAAAGAAGGTACTGCTCAAACAAAATGATACTGGTAGAATTAAAGTAGGTACTGCTACATTGAAAGAATAAACAAGTCAATGCTTGTCAACTTGGTCAAACAAGATGACCTACACAAACCACCAATGCAGAAGTACTCAGCACCAAAAGAATATAATGAATCAATACTACAGTGTCACATTTGTAATGTGTTATCTCTGTGTGCCCTTAAAAAATAAATACAAAGTGTATCTAGCAATAAATTTGAGTTTCAACCATCTGTTGAACAAGCATTGAATGTGCCATTCAATTTGTTTGACTAATTAAAGTCAAACAACTTACCTACTATAAAAAGCAACTTAGAGTATTGAACACACACTTGGTTACATTAAACACATAACACTCAAACAGTAACTAACCCCGATCAAACCCTAAATTTCAAAAATAAAAAAACCAAATCAACACAATGAGCTCCCCTACCCGACCAGGTATGTAAACTACAAATTGTTATTGATCATTTGATACATCTTTTGCTCCATTTAATTGTTGTTTATCCTGTTTAACATAATTGACCTTGTTTTTACTGACAACATTTGGGGGTTTTGTTTGCTTGTATGTGTTTACTAAGATTAGAAAGACCATAATGTAGTCTGATGCCTACATTTGAACACTAACATTAGAAAGACCATAGTCAACTTATTTTATGATATGATCAAACTTTTCACTCCTCCCCTTCATTTGTTTGCTTGTATGTGTTGACTAAGATTAGAAAGACCATAATGTAGTTGCATGCCTACATTTGAACACTAAGATTTGAAAGACCATATTGAGCTTATGTTATGATTTGATCAAACTTTTCACTCCTCACCTTCATTTGTTTGCTTGTATGTGTTTAGAAAGACCATAATGTAGTTTGATGCAAACCTTTGAACACTAACAGTACCAATTATATTAATGTGACCCAGGACCAATTAGCTCATCTTCCAGCGGTTCTAGTTTAAGTTCTGGTGGTTACTCAATCCCACCCGGATTGTTTGACTGGTTAATTGAACAGCAAGAAACTGAGTCTGGTTCAACCTCTGAGTTTTCAATAGCCGATTCTACAAGCTCTGATTCGCCAATAGAAGCTGTACCTCTCTAAGTTATTCCACCTTCTCTGCCTCTCCCAGCTGACCTTGCTGTCCTAGCTCTGCCTGTCCCTGATGAGGAGCCAATCCCAGCAAAGAAACGTAAATGTGACCAGGATCATGGTCAAAGCAGCAAAGGCAAAGGCAAAGCCAAGGCAAAGGTAAAAGGCAAAGGCAAAGGCAAGGCAAAGGCAACAGATAAACCCAAAGGGAAAGGCAAGGGCAATGGGAAAGGCAAGGCAACATGAAGATGATGTATCATGTCTTATGCTTTTGAAAAACTTGTTCACTTTTGATGATGGTTGTAAATATTTCTTAACTTACTATGAATGGTGCTAATGTATTAGACTTAACTTATGGTGATTAGTTTTATGACTTAATGGTTAATGGTATTCATGTTTCTAGTTTACAAATTCTGCAACTCATGGCTTCCTTATGATAAGGGTATACAGCAGATACAATTAGAGTAATTTGTGGTTGACTTGAACAGCCCTTGATATGGAGTTGGCAATCAAACATTCACAATCAACCATAAACAATGACTAGTAATTAAACTTCATATTTATTTATTGATAGAGTTATAAAGGAGCCACCATTCCATACATTACCATTCCATACATCAGATAAACACCAGATTACAAACATACTAAAACCATAGAAACACCATAATCATTCAAAGCTTTCACCCCAACCGGTTCGACCCAGAGCTCTCTGCCCTGCTTGCATCATTTCCCCTCCTATCCATCCTTTCTTTATATTCTTTAAAGAATATTTCAAGAGCCGTAATCCTGCTTGCCAAATTCAACCTATCCTCGAACAGGTTTGGCTGCTGCTCCACCACATTATGATGCTGCTCCACCACATTATGCTGCTTATCCACCACGCCCTGCTGCTGCTCTAGCTCCTCTTCCTCCTCCTCGTCTATATCTTCTTCCTCATTCAACCCCAAAACCTCGTCCCAGTAAAAGTCCTATCTACGAACCCACCTGAGTATCAGTGTCCTCATGACGGTGCTAACCTGCCTGTAATTACCAAATTCCAATACGGGATCATACCCGAATTCATTGAACACAGCGTCCCACAACAAGGTGTTGTTTAAGACAAACTCGTATTCGTCAGCTTCACTTGGAAAACAACCATTTGCATTTGGGGATGCCATTTTTAATTGTGGTTTTTTTCAAATGGATTTCTGTGTTGGTGAGTCATCTAGTGTATACAAACGAGGTTATAAATAGGCTGACCAGTTGTTGAAGGTTTACCAAGAAGATAGGCGGGAAAAAAGGGGGGGAAGGGACCAAATGCGCCATTGAAAAAATATGAAATGACCAAAAACCAAGCTGACTAGTCAACTCACGCTGCAAATGAACGTCCGTTAGTCAAAAGTATGTTCCAGGGACCAACCACGCCAAAAATGACAACTTCAGGGACGAAAATGCCAAAAAAATAGTTTAAGGACGATCCACGCAAAACTCGACAACTTTAGGGACTAACGGTGAAATTTACTCTACTTTGTAAAAATACAATAACACATAGATACAGTTAAAAAGTAAAGTTAAATTTTGTTTACTAAATAACACAAATAAAAAAGAAAAGCAGAATCCCAAGCCCAATAAACACAATAACACTTCATCTCACAATCCACCGGAATCTTCCTCCGGTAAACCACTAAGGCTTCCGTTTCTCATCACATCTTTTATAATTAAACAATTAATCAGTTTGGTTGTGTGGAAATGAAATTACTGAAAATTAATAAATTGGTCATTTTTTTTATGTTCTTTGATTTGGGTTTTTTTTATTTTGGATGAGATTGTTGTTTGTATTAGTTGCCCTTCCCAAGGATCATGTAATTTTGTTATTTTCAACACTTTAAACTTTTAAGCAGTAGATGTTAAGTTAGAGGGTGTTTGGGATTGCTTTTTATTTCAAGCAGATAAGCAGTTTTAAGTGTTAGGGGCAAAATAAGCAGCTTTTAATTACTTGGTTATTCGCAGAAAAAGATAAGCCATCCCAGACAACCCTGTTTAAACTTTGCTTATCTGCTTATTGTTGCTGCAAAAACAGCAGTTTTTAATACACAGTTTGGGACATCTTTTTTATAAAGTGCTAGTTGAGATGAAAGTAAAGTTACTTTAATGCCATCTATTGAAAATTTTTGTAAGAAAATAGTATCTTTTTTTATGTGTATAAATTGCTTATATTTACAAAATAAGCAGATTTGAAGGCTTGTGTTCTGTTACAAATAATGTGCATAATTAATGTTGATGCTTTTTGGTTTACAGATAAAAGGGCTTTGGCGGAAAGATGAGCTCTTTTTCAATAACACGGAAGAAGACGCCTTTTCAGAAGCATCGCGAAGAAGAAGAGGCAAAGAAAAAGGTACAACTTTTGTGGGCATTTATTAACTTTGTAAAGTTGTGTGTTGATGAAGTTGCAAACAAACAGTAGAGAGGAAAAAATGATTGTGTATTATGACATAATGAGTTATTACAATTACAAGTGAGGAATAGACAAGGTATTTATACAGGGAATAAAAGTTGACTATCTAAGCTACTTTGACTTTCTAACTAACTTCAACCATACAAGCTAAATGTTATTACAAGTCTTCATAGCATAGGCTTTGTTCCTTTGCTGCTTGGATACCTTAAGGTTGAATTGACAAGTGCTTGAGACTGCATTAATCTTTGATATGCCTTTACCCTCCCCACAAGATGGCAATGTGTAAGGATCACATATGCCATACTTGGATAAACATTGATAATGAGGTGCCTTGGACAGACCTTTAGTAAGTACATCTGCAAGTTGATGTCTGGTAGGAATGAAGGTAGGTAGTATTTGTCCCTGTTTGATTTTGTCTCTGACAAAGTGACAATCTATCTCAATGTGCTTTGTCCTTGCATGTTGAACAGGGTTTAAGGCAAGTGCAATGGCTGAGGCATTGTCACAGTAGACTTTGGTAGGAGAAGAAATAGAGATACCCAGATCCTTGAACAAACATTTAATCCTAAGATATTTCACAAGTAACATCTGCTAGGGCCCTATATTCAGCTTCTGTAGAGCTTCTGGAAACCACACTTTGCTTCTTAGATTGCCAGGAAATGAGACAAGAGCCTAGAAAGATGCAGTAGCCAGTCACTGACCTCCTTGAAAAGTGGCAGCTTGCCCAATCACTATCACAAAAAGCCTTGAGATGGAGACTTGTGTTGGTGGGAAAGAAAAGACCTTGGCCTGGACATCCTTTTAAGTATCTTAGAACTTTGACAAGTGCTTGTAAATGTGGTGTTCTTGGTGCCTGAGAAAATTGGCTCAAAGTTTGGGCAGCATATGATATGTCAGGCCTGGTTATGGTGAGGTATAGTAGCTTCCCAACTAGTGCTCTGTACTGAGAAGGATCATCAATAGGATCTCCATCATCATGATTGAGTTTGACAAGTGGATCAAAAGGAGTAGAAGATGGTTTCACATCAAGCAGTCCTGCACTTTGTATCAATTCTAAAGTGTACTTTCTTTGAGTCATGACCAGCCCAGTAGTATTTCTAAGTACCTCAATGCCTAGGTAATAGTGTAAGGATCCTAGGTCTTTGATACTAAATTCCTTATGAAGTTGTTGTTTGATAGAGACTATGTAAGATTGATTGTTACCTGTGAGAATTATGTCATCTACATAGACCAACAAACACAAGAAAATGTGGTCTTTTCTGAGTGTGAAAAGAGAGTTAACAATACCAGATGGAATAAATTTATGTCTTCTAATGGTGTAAGAGTTAACAATACCAGATGGAGGGCTTTGCTGACATTGTTGCATCATGAGCATCACGTGGTTCAGTTGATTTTGAAGCTGATCCATCTTCACAAAGACTGCATCATTCCCAATGCTTGGTTCTGCTTGAGCTTGATTGGAAGAAGACCCTGCATCTTGACCTTGAACTGCATTCACAACCCTTGTACCTCTATTATCAGTGACATTCCTAGCAACCGGAGGTTTGTACTTTCCATGTAAGGGGTGTCCAATTGGATAACCTTTCAACCTGTAACACTCATCACTTGTGTGTCCTTTGTAGCAATTGGTGCAATAAACTCCAGTTTTGAATGAGCTCCTTCTTCCAGTTTGTGACCTTGTTTGTGACTGTGAGTTGTTGTTTCTATTTGTGTTACCAAACCTATTGTTACTTGAGTGTGTTGGGTTTGATTGTGCAGCAAAAGTAGTTGATCCTAGAGGTTTTGGTAATGTACTTCTCTTTGCTTTTCTTCCTGCCTAATCATGCTATAGGCCTTAGCAACTGTGGGCAGAGGTTGTAAGAGCAATATTTGACCCCTAAGATTTTCATAACATTCATCTAGACCCATAAGAAATTGAATCAACCTTTTTCTTTGTTCCCTATCTCCATTATTCTTCCCATTTTCACAGTTGCACACACAATTACACAAATAAGGCGCTTCCAAGGCATCATGCTCATCCCATAACCCTTTCAATTTATGGTAATACACTTCAATACTGCTATTTTGTTTTTTTAATCCCACTATATCATTAACTAACTGATAAATCCTATGGCCATCCAACTGAGCATAATGTTCATGTAACTCTGACCACAAATCACAAGCAGTGGTAATGAAATTCAGGTTATTACTTATCTGATCAGAAATGGTGTTCAAGATCCAGGAAATAATCATGTCATTGGTTCTTTCCCACATGGTTCTCTCTTCTGAGTCACTGCTTGGTTCCACATATTCACCAGTAACAATCTTTAGCTTATTTTTGGCATTCAAGGCAATCATCATGCTCCTCTTCCATGAGCTGTAGTTATCTGACCCTGTTAGCTTCTTAGAAATCAAGATTAACCCTGGGTGGTCATTTGGATGGAGATAAAGATGATGATTTGGTGAATTGATGTCAGTGGTGGTGTTGTGTGTTTCTGTTGTGTTATGATTGTGATTTGTGTTATCTTGAGTGTTGTTTGATGGTGCCATTGTTAAGTAATCAGTTATTGATTCATTGATTTCTTGCCGGAAAATTGTTGTTTTTGATGAATTTGGATGATGATTGAAGTGAGTTTATGATGATTATGATGATGTTATGATGAATTTGGGGTAATTATGGTGGGTTTTATAATAGTTGTGGCGGAATTAGTGGTGGTTCAATGGTGGTTGTGGTTAGGTTGTTAGGAACGGTTACAGGCCACCTGAAGTGGTGGTGGCTCTGGTACCATGATGAAGTTGCAAACAAACAGTAGAGAGGAAAAAATGATTGTGTATTATGACATAATGAGTTATTACAATTACAAGTGAGGAATAGACAAGGTATTTATACAGGGAATAAAAGTTGACTATCTAAGCTACTTTGACTTTCTAACTAACTTCAACCATACAAGCTAAATGTTATTACAAGTCTTCATAGCATAGGCTCTGTTCCTTTGCTGCTTGGATACCTTAAGCTTGAATTGACAAGTGCTTGAGACTGCATTAATCTTTGATATGCCTTTATGTGTATTTAGTGTGAGTTTGACTGAAAGTTTAATAAAAAAAATGTATGTATGTAGAGGGCTGAGGATGAAACAGCCCGTCTTTATGCTGAGTTTCTCGAGTCGTTTCAAGGGGATTCTGCCCCTGGTTCAAAAGCTTTTGTTCAGTAGGCTAGTGATTGGTAGAAATATGGTTCTCGTCATAGAATTATTGGTTGAACTAGAGAATGTTCAGTAGGCTAGTGATTAGCTCGCAAGTCACCAAGTTTGGGAACCTTTGAGCTCAGGCTGCAATCGTAAGATATGATTCTATCAATGGGTATTTTAGGTGTAGTTCATCATTAGTCAACGCATATTTACGCTTTTGAGTGTTCCAATGAAATGCATACATTTTCTTTTTGGCATTTGTTTGAGGTTGTGTTTTATCCGAATATTACTAAGTTTGATAAAGAGGATCTCTTATATATTTGTGTTCTTCCTATGTTTGGAGGCATTACTCCTTTGCTCAGGTACATGGTGGTTATAAAACTAATGCATAATTTTTTAAAACAAGTAACACTTATAATTGAAGCATAGAAAAGGAAACATTTTGGGATGTATGTGGACTGAAAAGTTGATATTTGGTCTTACAAATGCAGGGTGATACTATATTGGTGGCGAACTGAACCTTTTATCATGATAACTGGAAGTGGGAGGTAATAATTACCTAAACATATCTAAATACTTCTGCCTTTTAACTCCATTGTGTGACTTTGTTATATTACATAAATGGGTCAAAACGGGCAATACTTAAGAAAGACTGAAAGACACTTTATTACACTGCAATATTCCATGAATGCATGATTATTATAGCTTTATTCCATATAAATCTCTTTTATAACCATTCTAGGAAGCATGAATACATACACAATCAATTCTGAAAAGCCTTGAAAAACAGAGCCCTAAACGTTGGATTTTGTACCCCGTCGATATGCCAAAGCATTGCCTGACTTTTCTTTGATGTGGTATGGCATGGAAATTTTTCATTGACCAATTCCACTCACTTTAAATGTTATCACTGTTTGGCATGTCTTTCAGTTTACCCATAGTGAATGAGAAAGCCCTTAATGAGTCTTTCATTTGCATATACGTATGAAGTTTTGCTGGTATGCTTCACAGGTGAAGAGAGTACACGTGTGTTGCTGATTGCCCCCTTAACTCATTAAGGTTGATTATTCAGCGTGTTAAGTATCAAATTTTTTAATGTAAAAAAATGGACATCCTAACCATCCTCAATTTGTTTACTCAACTTGAAAGTATATTATTAGGAGTATTAATTTTGATAAAATTAGGTTATCTGAATCTGGACACATCACTATTTGTTGCATTATAACAACTGATCACTATTTCTTTAGTGCTTAACACCTCGACACATACATTTTTTATGCAATCATGTGATACATGCACCCGGAAAATAATTGTGCATTGTGTCTGGGGCCTCTGGGCCTAGCTGAAAAGGTTTCTTATGCAATCATGTCATGAAGGCATCTACGCTGACCCCACGTAAAGGGCTGCCTTGAACATCAGATCCCAATTTTATCAGCTATTATTGTCTACATACCCACATGGTATGTTGCTCCAGTGACAATGACCCGACTTAATATTGTAGCAACATTAAAAATAAGAGTAGACTATTGTAGTAACATTAGAAGTAAATTTAAAGTATTTTCCGTGTCAAGACAGTTAATTGGATTGATTCTCATTTACTGAATAAGTTCATTTGAGATACATTTCATGTCTCACCGGGTTGTTGATGAAAATAAATAAAAAACTTAACCAAAAGGTAACGTGTCTAGATCTAACTGGTCGAAAGCTGGCTGCGGGCCAAAATGAATTTATATTCTACCTCAAAAAATTATACATTTAAGAAAATACAATATTGTTGTATTAGTACTCTTTCTGGATTCCTAATTTTGAATTATATTTAGTTATTACAGGATTTACAAAGTATGTAACAGGTCAGGCTGACCCGTACCAAAAAATTACCTATTTTGACATATTCCCATAGTTTACTGACTGATTAAAGTTATCCAGTCTAGCTATTACAACCGTCATTATACATATCTGCCCTTTGCAACTCTGTAACTTGGTTCTCTTCGATGTTATTTGAATATTGTGATTATTACGAAGTTGTTTTTCAGCCTCTGTATTGACATTTTAACTGCTTTATGCCTTTATCTATGTTATCATGCGTTGTTGATAATTGATGGGATAAATAGGAGGGTTTTTTTTTTTTTTTTTTTTTTTTTTTTTTTTTTTTTTGTTTTTATTATTATTATTATTATTATTATTATTATTATTATTATTATTATTATTATTATTATTATTATTATTATTTTCTAGTAACGTACACAGATCTTGACTTAACCATCTCATTCCCACTTCTAGACATGCACAAATGTACAACACCTTCAATGCATTTGGGTTAATGCTGCAATTTAAGTAATTAGTTTAATCCTATTTCATGTTTGATAAGTGATAAATTACAGTTAGTGGTGTCATTAAAGTCATGAAACCAATCTTTCTCTGCCTTCAAGTGTTTATATCTTCTCAATTCTTAAAAATCTTTCAGTATATGAGAATTGTGAGTTGTCTTTCATTAGAGAGATTACAAACACCAATTTGATTGATCAGCTAACAATGGCATCCTTTGTGACTGAGTTCAAACATCTTGAGATTCAACCAGAAGATATCATATCAGCCACCAACAACTTTAGCACGGATAAGTATCAAGTTAAAGGTTTTGCTATTCTTTTAACTTTCTCTTTAAATAAAATGCGCACCTTTCATCACTGAAGTGACACTAATTGAAATTATTGGTGTCACACTTCGATTCACTTTTCCTTTTTCAATTCTTCTTTTTTGCTTTCATACTATCTATCAGTTTCACGTTTGCATGAAATTTCATTGTATTTCGTTTGTCGGGCCTTTGATGTTGGCTGCCCGAATTTGATTGTCTTTGTTGAAGATCGTTTGAGCTGGTTTGGTTATGTTTGGTTGACCCGTGTTGAAATTGTGGGTTAACATTTGATTGTTCATTTTGAAGTCATCGGCATTAGTTATGGATTGATTTTGTTTCAGATTGCCTTTGGGAATCGATCGTTCAAGATGTTTGAACATGTGGAGGATTTCAAGTCACGGTGGAGATTCTTAAAAAGTGACTTAAACTCTTGGGTTTGTTTCGTAAGTTTTGGTATCTTTTTTTAATTTGAGTTGGTTTAGAATTTGGTTGTTTTTAGGTCATTGGCCACTTATAAATAGAAGTCAATGAAATTAGTTTTCTTTGTATCTTTTGAATTAGAATTTTAGGTTTGGTACCTTTAAATTTGCTTTTGTATTTGGTTTGTTAATTTGAATAAAACTTCCGTTTTGTTTGTTTGTTTCGTTTGTTTGATTACCAACAGTGATCTATACCTTTTTTTTACCTATTGTTTCTTTCATGCAGTGTGTGGACCTTGAACGTACATTGACAGAAGCTTAATAAGATGAATTTGAAGATATGCTCCGTGCCTTAACATTAGAAAGAATTCAAATCAAAGAAGCAGCAGGGTTTTGCGTTACATTTTCTTTGTCATATCTCTCTATATTAGACATTTTTTGTCCATAATTTTCATATATCTTTTGTCGTCTACGCAAACAATGTAGTGCAAGTCACAATATTTGTACAAGTGTTTCTTGAAACACTTGATTTGAAAGAAATGGGAGTTCGTTTTGTTCAATTCCTAGTAAACAAGTCTATTGAGATTTTAGTTTGTTTTTGCTTATCCGCTTGAAAAAGAGACACATAGTTATTCTAACCAACACTAAAACGTGAATTTCGTTACAAAGCACGTATAAGTAAAGGTTTTACTATTCTTTCAACTTTCTCTTTAAAGCACACCTTTTATCACTGAAGTGATGCTAATTGAAATAATTTCATTCACTTTTCCTTTTTCAATACTTCTTTTTTGCTCTTCAATAATTGATATTTCATTGTAATTGCAACCTCCATAAAATCATTTCATCCGAGTGTGTTAGGTGACCATATCTTATCATATAAAACCAGTCACAGCCAATAAGTCTTTCCCCGCATTCAAATCTGTCCTTATTCTTCATTCTTAAACACCAATTTCAGTATTTCTTTTTCTACAATTTGATCTTTCCCATTATTATTTGATCAACTAACAATGGCATCCTTAGTGACTCAGTTCAAACATCTTGAAATCCAACTCCAAGATATCAAATCAGCCACCAACAACTTTGATGAAAGCAAGGTTATCGGAAGAGGTGGTTTTGGAAAAGTGTATGCAGGAGAATTGTCTCACTCTCAATCAGAAGAGAAAAGTCTTGTTGCTATTAAGCGCCTTGATCGTAGATACGGACAAGGCGGCCCTGAGTTTTTCAAAGAAATCAGAATGCTTTCATGTTACAGGCATGAAAACCTGATATCTCTCCTGGGATTTTGCTGCCAAGGGGGTGAGATGATCCTCGTTTATGAGCATGCATCTGGCGGAAGTCTCGATCGCTTGTTAAGTTCCGCTGCTCTTACTTGGACGCAGCGTCTCAGGATATGCCTTGATGCTGCGAAGGGACTAAGCTTCCTGCATGATCCAAATGGGACACAGCAAAGAGTATTGCACTGTGACGTTAAAAGTGCCAACATCCTACTGGATAAGAATATGACTGCCAAGGTTTCTGACTTTGGGCTTTCAAAGATGGGTCCTGCTCATCAGCAGTATTCGCTTCTTATCACAAGTACCGTAGGTACCCTTGGGTACTGTGATCCATTATATATGGAGACGTATTCCCTAACGAAAGAGTCGGATGTATACTCTTTTGGGGTAGTTTTGTTTGAAGTCTTGTCCGGGAAACTATGCGTTGAATATAGCAAGGGCCAGTTAAAGGTAATTCACGTGCCTACGTGGAAACAATGCTATGAAGAGAATAAATTAAATGAGATTGTCTTGCAAGATCTAATGCAACAAAAGATGGACCCGAGTTCTTTGAAAACATTTTCAGATATTGCATTTCAATGTTTACACAAAGCTCGTGAAGAACGACCAACGATGTCTCTTGTTGTGGAAAAACTTCAGATTGCACTTCATATGCAGGTGCTACCGAAAGAGTATAAAAAGATAGCTAATGCTGCAGTAGATCCTCTGCTCTGCAGTTCCTTGGAGGAATTCAAAGAGCTTCTCTCCAAAGGGGTCCTCATTAACAGGGGTGAAACGGTAATTAGTTACCTTGCTTTGATTTATATCTTTCGAGAAATAGTAATTAACTACTTTGCTTTAGTTTATTTGTAGAACAGATAGGATATTACCAAATAAAGATTGCAAATGACATATTTCCAACAACAATGCAATGTTTTCTAGAGGTGCATTTCAATAAATGAAAAAAGATTTTGTGAAGTTTTTTTCATTTTCATAAAGTGTAAAAAAAAGGGAGGGATTTCCGCACCCAAGTATTCCGTGATATGTCTGTTAGCTAAGGATATATAAAACACGTTCTCATTTATACCCATTCTGTTAAATATATGGATAAATATTAATATGTAAATGTCTAGTATCGAACCCGAGACCTCGGGATTGCACACTTTACAAACAAGAATAATGAATAATAAATATATATATGTTAAATGTATCGAATATATATATTTATAACACTTAATGGACTAAACGGTCGTTAGTTATTAACCGTATGGACTAACTATCGTTAAATAAGAAAGATAAGGACTAGAGTGAAACTTGGGTGTCAAGAAGGATCTAGAATCCCCTTGTGGGATGATAGGCCGGTCGAACAAGGGTGGGTCAAGCCCAACCCATGTTTGCTTGGTCACCAAGAAATCCTCTAGTATATATACAAGGCCAAGGGTTAGACTTTCACAAACTTTTGTGCACACACACTAAACCCTAAAATCTTGTTTTCTTTCTTTCTTTGCTTGGCCGATCGGTTCATCACCTCCCAAGGGTTGTGGATCGATTTTTCCATAGCTAAAACATTAGTGTTTTGTTTACTTGCAACAAACCTTTATTCGTTGGTAGTTTGTGTGTACAAGAACGAGGTAATTACTTACTTTAGTAATTATCAAGGGATCGATTAACAAAACGGTAAGGGGTTAATCATTGATCCATATAAACCCAAATTAGGGTTCTTCATATTGTTAAAGACAATTGCTTTTGATTCTTGTTCGGGCTAGAATCACCACGGTACGTTCTTATTTATGTTTTAGTTAATATTTATGTGTTATACTTGATCCTACGCTTCCGCATACGTGTGTACTTGATTTATATGATTGTCATGGTAATTAAATTCTAACAGTGGCATCACGAGCCATGTATAACATGTAATTGATTACTAAAACGTAATAAAAATCGGATCTTTAATTGTTTTAGATACATGTTTTTTGATCTAGGGTTTTTTCCTATTTTTTAAATTCGAAACCCTAACCCTAATTTGGGGGGGGGGGAGTCGTTTTTCCATGAAACCCTAATTAGGGTTTTATGGTTTTATTGGATTATGTGTAATCACTAGAAACCCTAGGTCATTAACCGGTTAATTGAACGTATCTTGTGACCTAATTGCTAATTGTTAGGTTTTAATCCGTGACTTACATGCATGTTCGTCATGGATCTTTTTTTTATTTTCACATGTAAGATAGATCTTAAATTGGGGAAGACTCCAATATATATTAAAATCAATTTTATATGCTATGTGGTGTGTTTTTAGCTTTGGCCTACGCAATTGATTCGTCAATGTATGTGGCTCACCTCCATTAAGAGGGGAAGGCCTTAGTTGATTACATGCATTATTATACCTATAATTGATTTTATTAGGATCTTTTCTAATACGGATTGCATGTGGCTAATTGTTTCACTTATTTATTATTGTTTGTTTGATTTTCTTTGATACTTGTTTTATTGTTTTTAGTTGGACTTGTTGTAAGCAATAAAAGGGTTGTTTTCATAAAGAAAATTAATACGGACTAATAATTGTGAAACCCTAAAGTGATAAAGTAAGAATCTTGCAAAGGTCTTATGACAATCGTGGTCCGATTCGCACGGTAATCAGCTCCCAGTCGAGACTAGCAAAATTCAAACTTTATTACTATTTTGAGATTGAATCCATAAACTTTTGCTTGAATGATGTTTTGTGCAAATATGCTTTTAAAATTAAGTCTTTTAAGATGATATTCATAACCGTGATTTGAAGGCTTTGAAAAGAGCCTTAGAGTCTGCCTTGGTTATCACAATCTTGAATATGTCTTAAACGAATTACTTTTAAAATCATATGTTGTAGAAAGTCATCTTAGGGTTTTGGCATAAACCTCAAGTAAAACTTTGTGTATTAATTTCACGAATTGAATATAAAAAGTTTTTATGAAAACTTGTGTTATAAAGATGAGTGCATGCATCTTTGTACATAATTTTGATTGACATATCAAAAAATTAATACCCTTAAAATTTAAGTTACGTGCCATCTACCTATAAGAAACACTTGGAATTTTAATTTAGTAAACGTGAGACCTAGGCTAAATTACTATAACAAGGTAAAATTCTTTTAACGCGTGAGACCATAATTGTAATTTTACAGTTTCTAAGGTAGACGACTTAATTAAGTTGTGCGTGAGACCTAGAACTTAAGGCATGAGATGGGATAAAACATGCTTACAAAGGCAAATTGATGAATCAATTTGATGTAAATCCCATAATGATCTAGGAATTGGAAATCTTGTTTGCCAATTATTGTTCGACAGATTACTATCTTTTGTACTTTTACCACTAGCAGATCAACTGATGTGGTGAAACTATGTAAAGTTAGATCCTAGATTTTCAAGAAAATTAGTTGGTTATATGAATATAGCCTTGGGTATTATATTTTCTTGGAAATATAAATTATCGAAAATACTAAAATTGAATTTTGTAAATTCTTTAAATGTATGAATGCAACGTTAAAATCGTAAACGTAAGTTATTCTTTTAATTGATCTACACCCGTTTGGGTTTTTGGTTAGAGTCAATGTTACTAAAAGAATGAATATAGTCTTCTTTCCATTACGAGAAGTGTGAGACTTAAATCCTATTCCTTTTCATGAATGAAAAAGGTATAATAGGATGATTAGAATTGTCTAAATTCTAAATACATAACTCATAGCAAACTTTAATAGTAAGAGTATATGCACCTTATGAGTTATTAAATTAGAAGCTAGACTAATTACTGCATAAATGGTAAAAGACAAATTAGATTATTTTATCTAGTTGTTTTGATTTGACCATTTAAAGATACTACATACAATTGTTGGTATGGTAGATCTATACAGGAAGAAATTGCATGCCCAGCTTTTTCAAGTTAATAATTTGGAATGTGATGAATCACATTTATGAAGTAGATTACATCCTTTTATAACCTATATAATTGTTTGAATGGGTTTTCTTAAAAGATGTAGGAAAGTAAATAGTACACTATTTCTTTCACTAATTAATGAAACATTTACAATGTTGTCAAATTTAGTGGGAGTATTGTGTTCTTATGAATGAATAAGGGACTATTATTATGTTCTCTAATTCAGTGGGAGTTACAAGACTTATTGTCTTGATTGTAACTTAGATTATCTTTTGAATATATCAAGGTAATTACTTTCCAAATATAGACACTAATATTTTCAAGGATAGTCATGTACGTTTCCTTGATTGATTGAGTAACTCTATATCTACTAGTTATGCTAATGACACAAATCATATTGTTCACATTAACAAACGCGTGCGTGTTGTTTATATGATACATGGTGTTGTACCATGCACAAGTGGGAGAAATCTACATTGTGTGCAAGGTACAACACATAAGAATATGATTCAAAGGATTCTCTTAACTGCAAGTAAGAGATTATAATTCTAATTAGATTAATACATCTAATCTTAGAAACACTTGGTGTTGAAATTTAGTAAACGTGAGACGCAGGCTAAATATTAACAACAAGGTGAATTTCCATGTATGCGTGAGACCAACATGGATAATTTACAGTTTCTAAATTAGACATCTATTAGAACATGTGTCAATAACGATACTACTTCAACTTTAACATTTATGTATTATTAGAATGACATAAATGCATGAAGTAATATAAGACTACCTCAATAATTATGTATTCTTAGAATGACATAAATAAATGAAGTAGTATGTTAACTTGAAAATATTAATGAAACCAAATGATGGTGTTCATGATTACTTTAATTATACATGTTTATACATTATTGTATATTTATAAACATAAAGTCTTCTAAGTATTACAAGACTTATAATTAAGTAAGACGTTAGCTTGTTATGGTCTTTTAATTAAGACATATACAAGAAGTCATTGAGTTAATCAATGATTAATAACGAATAGTGGGATTATAACACGTTTATGTTTTAATGCAACATAAACATGAAGTGACTTGATTAAAAAGAACTTGTGTTATACAGCATGCAATTGGTTTGGAAATACTATTATACCATTAAGTTGACTTAGTTGGTAAATAGGTATGCCAACAGGAATATGGTTATCTTATATATATATTGTTAGATCTTCTTACAATATCAATTCTAATTGAAGTACTACATATGGATAGTATGTTCAGCTAGAGAATCAAACTCTTGTTAGATTGTTTGATTGAAGATAACTATGATTTCTCCTCTTCCAAAAGTTATCAAGGTTAGAAATTGAGTATGGCTTGAATATACTCAATTAGACTCCTAGAAGATTAATAAGACGTTGTTGTGATGAATCACATTAAGTCTTAAATTGAAGTTCTGAATTTGTTAAGTTACTTATAAGAAGGTTGTTAACAAAAGAATATCAAGAACTATCAATATGTATTTGTAATGTCCTAAAAGAGAACGCTGGATTGTTGCTCTAATTGCTAAGTACTTATATCCTATATATTACTAAAGGCAAGTGGAAGTTTTATCTTAAAAAGATAGAATTACAAGATACATAATCTTCTAAAACCACACTAGTTAAAATCATGATGAGGCTTAACATGTAAATGATAAACCTCAAGATGATGGAATTATCATTCATAGATCCACTTGGATATCTCAGATATTTAATTAATATGCTGATGATTATATGATGTAGTATTACCAAAATAATGAATTGGGTGAATTACTCATATTATGAATGTTATAGATGCTGTTCATAAAGATATTCAAATTTAGAAAATTTGGTTTATCTTAATTCTTAATGGTTAGAGAATGGAGATGAGTTTATTCAAAGATAATGTAACCCTAGTGGTTTAAATCTTTGTGAAATAATCATATGGACAAAATTGTACACATATCTTAATGAATATCTTATGACAAGATTATTAATTATACTTAAGCAATTAACTATGATTGAATACTCTTTCTTAAGTACATTAAAGATATAAAGATGGTAATTGTCATATTTACATGAATGTGAAATTTGACAATGGAATATCAAAAACTCTTTCTTGAATAATTACTTAAGCGAGGACGATAAGTAATCAAAAGGAGTTTATGAATTCATGCAAATCTTTGGAAGTGTACAAAATGCAATAATCCATGAATGGATAAATGCATGCATCTAGAAGATTATTCTTATGATAAATTATTAAATCTATGTTTAGGTTTATAATTAAAATAAGGTAATTTCTAAGTATTCCAGAAAGCTAGTGGGAGTATTATGTTATGATTTACTAAATCATATATGTTGTATAACATATAAGAGTAACATTCCATATAAGTAAAAGGTTAGACTTAATTTGGAATGAAACGTTACTTGAAAGATTTGGGAAATATAACATACAACCTTGAAACAAAAGTTTATTATTAAATAAACAAGTGCGGTAAATAAATTCTAAATAAAATATGATATATTATTTAGGATGACTAAATGGATATACATATTTGTAAAGATCAAACATGAATAAAATCTAAGTTTGACTGAAGGATTTTCATGTGCATTATATTATTGTTGTATCATGCTTAAGTGCTTAAATGATTTGACAATATTTGATATCCAATTAAAAGCTATTATATAACTTGTGTAATAGATATTCTAATGGAAAATGTTTGAAATTAGAATAATGATCCTCAAACTGGAATAGCTCCTAAACATTACACATTGGATATTAAGTTTACGGAAAATTTAAGAGCATATTGTGTTTAATATACAATGATGCTGGTTTAATTGAGATGACACTCAATAACTAGTCATGGTAGGATTTTATCCTTGTTAATGGCCATGAGAACTAGTTGTGCTTACTAAGAGCATAGTTGCATTATACATTAAAGAATTAGAATACTTTAAACTTTAAAAGGTTTGAAAGTTTGATTATCATAAATTAGTGATTGAGAATGTCACACTATTTATGAATACTATGTGGCTATATCAAGAAAGTTGGATGAACACATACAAGAATTTTAATTATTGAATTCTTGAAAGAAGTATTCTCAAAATTCAGATAGATCAAAGTTAGATGAAATTATGCCATGTCAACAAGTATGATTACTTGAGGCATAATTGTCTTCAAGTTATTACTTGAGACAAGATTCATTAACTAGAATTATCATGCATTGATCTATTTTGGTATTTGGATAAGGGACGTTAAGCAATTATTATTTATAATGAATTAAAGTACTTAGTACGTTTGTTTTCATTAATAATAAATTGTGTCCTATATTTGCATGTTTAAATCCGTGAATAACTTATGTTGTTCTAAATTGTCCATTGTCGATTAATGATATGGGAATATCATTAAACTAAGACAAATCTGAGTATTGGTTAAGAATATACTTGAAAGTATATTGATGCGTTGACATACCAATTTCACATGATATTAGATGAATTTAATATTGGACTTATCCCAATAATATGATTTAATATTTAAATGTGAGAATCATATTTAAAGTTATCCTCAGACTTGAGATACCAGATAAGTGTCATGGATGTAGTGCATTTTTGTGAAGCAATCTACCGCTCACCGTAACAGGGAGTCATAAGGGTTGTTTTCAGAAGTGTTGCAAAGTTCATGGGTTATTCTTGTAGTCAAGAGAGAATTTGTTCCTTCTGATTTGTTCAGAAGTTTAATACTGCTGGGCCCCTCGTAGGGTTGACAAAATGTTTGCGTGGCCACGCCCAAAGTCTATCTGGAATACGTTCAGATGTTTTGGTAATTTTGTTAAATCATAGAGAGACGAGAAACAGAAATTTAATAAAGAATCTCACATCTTTATTAATGTGGTATTAGAAACAAAAGGATAATTATAATGATGAATCATTAAAGGTTTTTTCCAGAAAACCTAGCTCGGATTGAACTAGGGGCATTGGAGTGTTGCAAGACGCTAACCAATGTCATTTTACTATTAATAGATATCCAAGTGGGAGCTGTTAAATATATGGATAAATATTAATATGTAAATGTCTAGTATCGAACCCGAGACCTCGGGATTGCACACTTTACAAACAAGAATAATGAATAATAAATATATATATGTTAAATGTATCGAATATATATATTTATAACACTTAATGGACTAAACGGTCGTTAGTTATTAACCGTATGGACTAACTATCGTTAAATAAGAAAGATAAGGACTAGAGTGAAACTTGGGTGTCAAGAAGGATCTAGAATCCCCTTGTGGGATGATAGGCCGGTCGAACAAGGGTGGGTCAAGCCCAACCCATGTTTGCTTGGTCACCAAGAAATCCTCTAGTATATATACAAGGCCAAGGGTTAGACTTTCACAAACTTTTGTGCACACACACTAAACCCTAAAATCTTGTTTTCTTTCTTTCTTTGCTTGGCCGATCGGTTCATCACCTCCCAAGGGTTGTGGATCGATTTTTCCATAGCTAAAACATTAGTGTTTTGTTTACTTGCAACAAACCTTTATTCGTTGGTAGTTTGTGTGTACAAGAACGAGGTAATTACTTACTTTAGTAATTATCAAGGGATCGATTAACAAAACGGTAAGGGGTTAATCATTGATCCATATAAACCCAAATTAGGGTTCTTCATATTGTTAAAGACAATTGCTTTTGATTCTTGTTCGGGCTAGAATCACCACGGTACGTTCTTATTTATGTTTTAGTTAATATTTATGTGTTATACTTGATCCTACGCTTCCGCATACGTGTGTACTTGATTTATATGATTGTCATGGTAATTAAATTCTAACACATTCAAGTTTCACATCTTGCTAAATTTTTATCGAGATCCATTCTTTTTTCTTTTCTTTTTTTCATTATAAAATTTAATGTTTCCTTGTAAATCATTATAAAATACTCAGTGAGTCTAATAAGTTACATAACTGGGGAGATCGATCTTGTCAACGCTTATTA
Organism: Artemisia argyi; assembly: GCA_030686995.1. Lineage (NCBI taxonomy): Eukaryota > Viridiplantae > Streptophyta > Magnoliopsida > Asterales > Asteraceae > Artemisia > Artemisia argyi. The sequence goes on from CM060686.1 coordinate 181,626,458, forward strand.
TTATTGACAAGATTAGTTTGAGATAGAAATTTTAGATGTGTTACTAAAAGTAGAAAATCAGTGATTAACTTCTACTATTGATAAGTTACTCCATGTTATTTATTTTCTATTTCAAAACCAAACATAAAAATTTGTCATCAACCACAAAGATTCGCTCACTAAAGATGACCTTATGTTTGGTTATGATAAACATGTACTCGATTCCGACTTTCATTGAAGCCTCTCATTCAAAGCCTGCACGTTTGTAATTAATCTCTAAATATTTGTGGACAGTGGTTATCATTAAATGACAAGGATGAACATCATATAATGGTATCCATAGAAGAGTATTTGAGTTTAGATGATCCAAACAGAGATTACAGTGATCAATACTCGTCTAACGAAAAGTCAAGGTGACATGGTCTCCTCCTACTAATCAAAATACGTGTCAGATTTACGGTAATGTATGTTGGACTAATGTTCTGGTCGAGCTAATGATCAGATGGATAGACACCAAGCACATGGGTCAATCACAATTTTAATCTAATTAGGACTCCTTGTTTTTAGCTTTAAGATAAGGACTGTCTAGCTTTATTAGAATTGTTATAGGATTAGGAAAGCTTATTCTAAACTCCTATATAAACAAACCGAGCTGTGGTTTGTGATTGTGTACTTCGATATCAGTTTTTGAGCGTGTATTTTTCTGATTAATTAGAGAGCTTATTCTAGTTTATACTCGGTGCAAGTTTCTGTTTCGTTCCAGTTGTTTGTTCTTGTTTCTGCCGAATCAGACTCAGTGGTCTTTATTTGGTATCTAGAGCCAGGTTTATAAAGGCTTGTAGAAGCAGGTTGTGATTGACTAGGGTTTACCAAGGATTGTGATCGATTTACAAGCTGGTAATCGACCACAGGTTTACCAAGGAGAAGTCGACCAGGTGTGCTAGGCTGGAAATCGACTAGAGTTATCAAGGTGGTAATCGACTAAGGGTTATCAAGGTGGTAATCGATCAAGGCTTATAAAAGCTGGAAGTCGACCTAGGTTCACTAAGCAAGAAGTCGACCTAGGTTACTAAGCAGGAACAATTCGACTTGGTTTACTTGGGCAGGTAGTAAATCAATCACCCCTAGAACCTAGGGCTGGAAGAAGAACAATCGACACCTGTAACTTACAGAAGGCGTACAAGAAGGATGGTGCAAGGCGAATCAAGTCAACCACCTCCTGTCGAACATACTAAAACGGCTCTTCAATGTCCAATGTTAACAAGCACAAACTATAACATATGGGCAATAAGAGTTAAAGCGGTATTCCGAGTCCATGGAATACTCGATGCATTGGAACCAAAGGAAGGAACACAAGTCGTTGATAAGCAAGATCACATGGCAGTGGCGTTACTTTTCCAGGCGATTCCAGAAGAACTTGTTTTTCAAGTTTCACAATTCAACACAACCAAAGAAATCTGGGAAGCTTTAAAGACCAGGTATGTGGGTGTTGATCGGGTTCGTGAAGCAAGGTTGCAAACCTTGGAGACGGAATTCGAATCCCTAAAGATGAAAGTCAACGAATGAGTCGATGACTTCGCGGCTAAGATGGGAAAACTGTAACTGAAGTCAACAGCTTGGGAACAGTTTATGAAGACAAGAAACTTGTTAAGAAGCTACTTGCATCCGTTCCGGATAAGTTTGTTGCAATTGTTGCCTCAATAGAACAATTTGCTGACTTGAATACTATGTCTTTTCAAGAAGCTATTGGAAGGTTGAAAGCTTTTGAAGGAAGAATGAAGGGTGTTGACACCACTTCTGAAGATCAAGGCAAGTTGATGTTCGGAAGGGCCGAAAGATATGATAAGAACAAGGCTGAGAAAGGTCGAGGAAGGAACTTCTCTGGTGGCAACGGAAAAGGTCAAAACGAAGATGATGGTAGTGGTCAAGCCAATAACCACAACCGAGGAAGCCAAAACAACTCCGGGAGCAATACGGATCAAAAGAAGAACAAAAGCCGAGACCTTTCAAAGATTCAATGCTTCAGATGTGATGAATATGGTCACTTTGCTTCTAATTGCCCCGAACGCCGTGAACAAAAGAAAAAGCATGAAGCAAACCTTTTGAAAGCGGAAGATGATGATAACCCGACACTTTTTATGATGAAAAGCGTTCAAGAAGTAGTTTTCTTGAATGAAGAAAAGATTATCCCAAACCAATTGAATACTAAGCCAAACGAGGAAGACACTTGGTATTTGGATAATGGAGCAAGTAATCACATGACGGGGATCCGAGAATATTTTTCGGAGTTGAATGAGAATATCTCCGGCAGAGTGAAGTTTGGTGATAACTCCTACATCGAGATAAAAGGGAAGGGTTCGATAATCATTGAAGGGAAAACGGGTGAGCAACGGTTGATCATTGGTGTCTATTACCTACCCGAGCTAAAAAGCAACATAATTAGTCTTGGGCAAGCTACCGAAGGCGGATGTGACATTCGTATGAAAGGTAATCTTCTTACTATGCGTGACTCAGATGGCAAGCTTCTGATGAAGGTTCCTAGAACAAGTAATAGACTTTACAAAATAAAGCTCCAAGTTGGAAGTCCGGTGTGTCTAAAAGCAAAGATGGAAGATGATGCTTGGTTATGGCATGCTAGGATGGGTCACACTAATTTCGAGACAATGGAATTAATGGCAAGGAAGGGCATGGTTGAAAATTTGCCAATAATTCATCAAGAGAACAAGTTGTGTGAATCTTGCTTGGTAGGAAAACAAACCAAGAAGGCGTTTCCTAAAGCAGCAAAATTTAGGGCAACACATTCTCTTCAACTAATACATGCCGACCTATGTGGACCGATTTCTCCACCATCCATAGCAGGAAACACGTACATATTTGTTCTTATTGATGACTTCTCACGGTTTATGTGGACTTTTACCTTGAAGGAAAAAGGAGAGGCATTTGAATACTTCAAAAAGTTCAAAGCTTTAGTCGAGAAGAAGTCGGGAAAGAAGATTATAACCCTAAGGACCGATAGAGGAGGTGAATTCACTTCAAGAGAATTTACCAACTTCTGTGAAAACGAGGGTATAACAAGAACGTTTCAAGAGATCATCTACAATGCATATCTCTTAGTAACCGGTTCGAAGCTTGGCGAAATTGGTGAATTCAAGAAACAAATGCAAGAAAGGTTCGATATGAGTGATTTGGGAAAATTGAGCCATTATCTTGGCATTGAAGTAAAGCAAGAGGATTCAAGTATCTCAATAAGTCAAGTAGGCTATGCAAAGAAGATCTTAAAAGATGCTGAAATGCATGAAGCGAATCCTACTCAATGTCCATTAGAACCTGGAATGAAGTTAAGCATGGACAAGGAAGGAAAACCAGTTGATGCAACTCTGTATAGACGACGAGTTGGTTGTCTAAGGTATTTAGTACACACACGACCTGATTTATCTTATTCGGTTGGTTTGGTTAGTCGTTACATGCAAGAACCAAAAGAATCACATATGGCAGCTGTGAAACAAATACTACGGTATATCCAAGGTAGTTTGAATTTTGGAGTGCGATATAACCAAGAGAAAACCAAGGAGTTAGTGGGGTTTAGTGATAGTAGTTTTGCTATGGACCAAGATGATGGTCGAAGCACAACTGGGCACGTATTTTATCTAGGTAAATCACCTATCACTTGGTGCTCACAAAAGCAAAACACGGTGGCTCTATCGTCTTGTGAAACCGAGTTCATGGCTGCAACTTCAGCCGCGTGTCAAGGGATATGGTTACGTGGATTGTTGAGTGAAATAACCGGAATGGAAGAAAGAGTGGTAGTCTTATTTGTTGACAACAAATCGGCTATTGCACTTATGAAAAATCCAGTCTTTCACGGGAGAAGCAAGCATATAAACACACGTTATCATTTTATCCGAGAGTGTGTTGAGAGAGGCCAAGTACAAGTTGAGTTTGTAAGAGGTGATTTGCAGCGTGCTGATATTCTGACGAAAGCTCTCGCAAGGATTAAGTTCAAGGAGATGCAAGAGTTACTCGGAGTTAAAGATCTCCCTATCTCGAGTCAGAAATTAGGGGGGTGAATGTTGGACTAATGTTCTGGTCAAGCTAATGATCAGATGGATAGACACCAAGCACATGGGTCAATCACAATTTTAATCTAATTAGGACTCCTTGTTTTTAGCTTTAAGATAAGGACTGTCTAGCTTTATTAGAATTGTTATAGGATTAGGAAAGCTTATTCTAAACTCCTATATAAACAAACCGAGCTGTGGTTTGTGATTGTGTACTTCGATATCAGTTTTTGAGCGTGTATTTTTCTGATTAATTAGAGAGCTTATTCTAGTTTATACTCGGTGCAAGTTTCTGTTTCGTTCCAGTTGTTTGTTCTTGTTTCTGCCGAATCAGACTCAGTGGTCTTTAATGTAATCATTCCTTGCTGCTTTTACATTCAGATTTGCAGTTGGTTGCTACAAGACAAGTCTCATGGAATTCAAACTACGTGTCATAGCCCCATTATTCTTGTCACCAGACGTCACATACGGGTTAAACCTTGTCTTACACGCTAGTGAAATAGATGGGATGAAACAACAATATGTGGGTGTCAGGTACAAAATACAAGGGGAGACAAAAAATTCAATTCTGCACTTTGCAGATAAGAAAGAAGGTAAACAGTTGGTGGCAGAACTCTATCAGTTTAACAGCACCGAGGAGAGTATTCTAGATCTTGAAATTTTGTTGGAAGATTGTGGTCTCTCGGGTGAGTTTTACATAGAAGGCATCGAGTTCCATCCCTTGGAAAAAGTAAGCTTACAGATGCCAATTTTTCTATCTACAACATTTACTTACTTTGAATAATAGTAGGATCTTTCTTCCATGGTCGAATAATATTGTCCAATATGTGTATGCTTCATAGGTGGAACGTCAGGTAGTCATAGCAAACCAAGAGATTGTTAGGGGTTTGGTACCTCCTCTGTTCTACAGATTCACAGAAGAAGAATTGAAAGTGCTTCTCTCCCAAGGAGTCCTCCTTAACGGGGGCAAAATGGTAAATAATTAGCTAATGTTGTGAGATTTTTTATTAAACTTTCAAAATGGTAAATTGTATATACACTCAACTACATATGTATTTCTACTTATAAAACCAATATGACTCAGTTTGTTAAAAATGACATCTGAAATGTGTCAAAATTGAGTCATCAAATTTAATCCAATTTCATGTATTTGTTTAAAAATGACATCTCAAGTGTGTTCATCTTTGAAGGAAAAAAAGATAATAAGTGATTTAGTTTACTCAAAATCTATTAAAAAACTTAACACAAAACAAAAAATGGATCACTGTTATCAACCACAAAGACTTACCCACTAGACTTGGGCCCAATTCTCTTGACCCAAATCTAAAAGGTCTGACCCAATTAATGCCCTAATTCTCTCATATTGTAAACCTAATGATAACTACTGTAATTCAAGACTTTATTTTTCACTGGATGTGCAGTGGCTGTGTATAAATGAGAAGGGGGAACACATTGAAAGGATTTACATTCAAGCCTGTCTCGATGAAAGTAAAGCCCACTATTTAAAAGATCCGCCTGATTTTGATATTGTTAATTCAAGGTCTCTTATTTTATCCCTTTTACTGGTATTCAGTAACTTTATCCATCCTTTTTCTCTAATTAATTGCTGCCTTTATTCTTCTTTATGCAGATTTCCAGGGGGCTATGTTATAATTATTATTATAAATTAGAAGCACGTGTGAGAGGTCAATACTTGACACCTCATATCTCATACACCCTCAACCTTGTCTTCCGATATGAAGATGAATCCGGTGTCAATGAATATAACCCCCTGAGATACAAAATAGATGGACAGGCAAAAGTTTTCATAATTTACCCATCATATATGAGAGAAGATGGATGGTTCATTGTTCCATTGTATCACTTTACAACCCAACACTCAACTGCAGACCTTCAATTTGTCTTTGAATACCGTTATATCGATCTACTAGTCGCTGGCATCGAGTTCCATCCATCTGAAGAAAAAGTAAGCAGTTTATTGTCAATTGTTATCTTATTTATAAAGAAAAAATGACACTTAACCCGAATGTATGGCTCACTTAAATGCTTGGATATATCATTATATAGGTGCAACTTCCAGTGTTTGAAGAGTACCAACACATAATCGAGGCTGCCTCACAATCTGTGTTCTACACATCCCTTGATGAACTTAAACATATTCTCTACAGAGGAGTATACCTTAACGGATACGAAACGGTATTCAATTGGCTATGTCTATTTATAAAGATAATATGAGCAGAACTAATTCCCAACTTACTAATTATTCAGTAGTTCTCGCTTAATGAGAAAGGACAACACTGCCACATGATATCCATGAAAGACTGTTTGATTCCAAATGAAGATTCCACTCCTCTATATGACTTTCATCATTGGCGGTCAAGGTAACTTGTCATACTCAGACTTATCCCTATTTTTTCATAAGTATATATAAATTGATGCATCATTCTTTGCTTCTTCTTCTTTTTCTTCTTCATGCAGATTTCCAGCAGGCTTTTATCAAACAAACAAAAAAGGATTTGATACACATGTCAAGACTCAGTTTTTGTCCCCGTCAATCACATATACCGTGAACCTTGTATACTACAGTCCCTCAAGTGATAAACAAGTGTACGTAGACCTCAAGTATAGATTAAGAGGGGAGGCAACAACTTCTGTTGTGTGCCTTGCAAATGAAAGAAGAGAAGATGGTATGCATATGGCCGAATTGTATCAATTCACTAGCGATGGGAGTATTGTTGATCTTGAAATTACTTTTGACAACCATCTCAATCTAAGAGTAGAAGGCATCTTGTTTCAGCCCCTGGAAAAAGTAAGCTGACATATAAAAGTTTATTCGTCTTAGTCCTTTTTTATGATAGTTTTAGGATCTAAAAGATTCTTACAAATGAGGTTAACTGCCAGAATATCTTGAATTACAATTGCCAACAAAGTCATGTTGGGTTGGGTCAGGTAATATGTCCAAAATGGTTGGGGTCAAAACGGGCCATTTTCAAAAAAATGGATATCATTTAAAAAAATGAATTGTATCAATTCACTAGCGATGGGAGTACTGTTGATCTTGAAATTAGTTTTGAAAATTCTAGAACCAATATAGTCGGAGTAGAAGGCATCCTATTTCGGCCCCTGGAAATAGTAAGATGACAAATACTGGATTAATCATCTTAGTCAATTTTTTATTATCGTTTTATTATTCTTACGAAACAGGTAAACGACTACTATAATTATTTGAATTAATAGTGGCAGAAAGGTTGGGCCTGGTTATAGGTTGAAATTGGTTTGGGTCAAAACGGGCCATTTTTTGTTCTGAGTCGGACGTACAGGTTGAAAAAATTACTGGGAATTGAATTTTGGATTCCCTAAAAACTGATAAAAAGTCAAAGATATGCTACTAAAACTTATAAACCAATTACTTTCTAAAAATAGGTGGAAGATCAAGTATCAAAGGAGGACAAGGTGGAGAACATCCAAACCGTATCAGATTCAGTATCAGATACTTATTGGGAACAAAAATTGCCGAATGATTATGAAGAAATACTCAATTTGTCAAAACATAGTCTGACGTGGACAATGAAGAAGGGACTCTACTCAATACTCAGAAGAGGGTTCCTAAAAATACTCAATTTGTCAAAAGATAGTCTTCAGTGGACAACGAAGAAGGAACTCTACTCAATTCTCAGAAGAGGGTTCCTGATCAACAATGGTCAAGGGGTATATTTTATAGGAATTATAAGACTACTGTCATTATTTCGAACCTATTTTAAATGTAATATTCCTACACTTACATATCTATATGCATTGATAGTGGTTCACTATTGATAAACATGGGAAGAAATGCCTAATGCTATCTGCAATAGCGACTTGGGTTACAGATGATAAAAATTTAGCTTGCGAGTCTCCTCCAGAATCAAGGTTCTTTCTCTATTTTTTCAAGCCAGATTTCTTGTAATAGTTTATATGTTATGAATATGTGTCCATCACTTTTCAACTCCCTATGAATATAGATACTTAAATGAATCTTTATTTTGCAATCAACTAAGATATTATAAGGGCAGAAATATTTAAATTCTAGTTTGGTAGTGCTTATTTACCTTAAGTCAGCGACAAGGATAACTCCCATGGTATTCCATATATTAATAGATTGGTAATGAAATCTATACAATTAGAAAATCCATTCTACACAACTATCTTCACAATTCAAACCATCACCACAGTATAATAATAACAATTCTCAGTGGCTTCTAAGAACACAGCTTTGTTGATCTTTGTTCCTCTATCAGACTTCTAAGAATTCATGCACACATTCCTCAGCAGATTTGCTACATGGAGGGCTGCCTCAATTGGCTTCACTATAAAACTCATTAGCTTAAGCTTTAAAACTCATACAGCACCTCCCAAATCATTCTTTCATCTCTTAGATACTATAATCTCTTTCCTGCCATAAGAAGTAGACATCAGCAGCAAGTGCGATTCTCCTAAGGATATAAAGGGCATACCATAAACTGCACTTATCCTCATCTAGTAACCAATTCTGTGGGTATAACTTTATTGGGAATTGCGGATTTGAAGATTACAAAACAAACAACTAGAAGTGAAGAAAGAAGAAACAAGAGGGGCCTATTATGTAATAGTTAGCTTTCATAGGAAGCTAGGGTTTGTAACCTCCCTCTATTATATAAAGAGGGTAGGCGTCTAGGTTACAGATCATCTCATTCATAGCTAGTCTCTCCAATGAGAGTCTAGAAACGCATAGAGCGTGTAGTAGTAGTTTAGCAGTTGTAGTAGTTTATTTATATTTTTAATAAAGAAAACCTTGAAGTAACTTTGATTCTTATGTTCTTATTCCGCTGTGCTAAATCATTGTTACTATATCCTAGTTGGGCTTAAACGATCTTCACAATTGGTATCAGAGCATAATGAATCTTCGACCTTTGTAGAAACTCCACCATTAAATCGAATTCTTCATGTCCCTTTGCCTTTTTTAGAATAGCATATTTGTTATGGTCGCCGCTCAATTCGAGTTGTGCCATTTGAATGAACTTGTATGAGACGGTTATGAATTACACAGAGAATAGTGGGTTTAAGTGGAGTGATAAGCGAATAATTTTGTTTAGGAATAGATATGCAAAGTGGGTTAAATTTGGAAGTTCCCCAATCGTGGTCAAAATTATCGGAACAAATTATTGAATTGTCTGACGTGTAATTCAAAAACTTCCAATTTGAACATTTACCCTTCAGCAGAAATGAAAGTCAAATCTGCTGAAGAATGGTCAACATCAGCAAAAACCACCCAAAAGTAAAAATATCTTCGGTCAATATCTTGGTTTTACTGTGCCACCCAACTCGCATTAATTATCATAACGCCTAAACTTTACTTATTTAATCACCCCCAAATCACATCTCAGTCACCAATTTACCCTAAATCATCTTTCAAACCCTAATTTTCCAATTAAAACCCAATTCTTCACCAAAACCATGTCATCAAACCCAGAAACCTCAGATCCAAATTCCTCTTCTACATCATCAGAAGAAGATTTACCACCATATCCATGGGAGCTTGATGGTTCTGACTTTGAAAGAGAACTGGAGAAACGATGGGATGCACAAGAAAGACAATGGAATGCTCATAGGAAGGGTGAACCAAGCCATGTACCCATTCCTGCTGAGAGAGAGCTTGTCTCTCCCTTCATCTATACCTCTGATGAAGACTCCTCAGAGGAGGAAAATGAAGATCCAACCTTTCTTCCTCCTTCCACACCAGAGAGATCCCAACCAAGATCAAGTAAGAGGGATCCATCTCTTCCAACATCTCAAAATTTGGTGTTGGATCTTCCTGCTCCAGGACCTGGTCTTCCTCATCAAGAACATATTGGATAGAGCAAGAAGGCTGAGATCATACGTAAGGGAAAGGAGAAGCTGAAGTAGATGATTGAGGAATGTTGCCATTGAACAAAGTTCTTGAGTATTTTCTTGACTTTGTTACTTGAGCATCTTCACAGTCTTCCTTCTCTTCTTTTTCCATTTTCATCTTCAGCTTCACCATTGTACTTGTCATAGCCTCAAGTATTTTGTAATAAGTGATAGAAGCTAGTAGTACTTAATTAGCCGTACTTAATTAGCTAAATGTTTAGGAATGGTCATTGTAATTCAGTTGGAACTTTGAATGTAAGCTGTAACTTGTTTCTTTGAATGAATGAAAAGATCTTCTTAATTTATTAACTGTGTAAGACCTTCAGCATAATCAACTCATCAGTAGAAACCATGTTCAGCACTTTTGACCACATTCCTTTGACTTCTGCTCTTGGTGACTTTTTCATACAACTTACAATCTCAGAACATCTGCAAAACAAACATAAAACATGCAAATACACCAAACAACTTGCGAACATATTAGTGGGTTAGTGTTAAAACTCAGAAATTATACAACTTATACAAATCTACAAAGTTTACACTCATTATCCTTCCCTGAGGCATATGCCTCCCCTGAGGCTTATGCCTCCCCTTAAACTTTGCAGTTAAGGGTTAAGCATTCCAATATGGACCACTAAATATTGAAACCTTGGTCCATCAAATGCTTTGGTTAACAAATCTGCCACATTCTCATCTGTGTGAATTTTTACCACTTTAACCAAATGTTTCTCATAAGCATCCCTGATAAAGTGGTGCCTGATTTCAATATGTTTGGTTCTGTTATGAAAAACTGGATTTTTAACAATACAAATTGTACTTTGATTGTCAATGAAAATGGTAGTATTCATAAAGTTATACCCATAATCCAGCAATTGATTCTGAATCCATAGAACTTGTCCACAACAATTGGCAGCAGCAACATACTCTGCTTCAGTAGTAGAGGTAGCAACAATGGTCTGTTTCTTGCATTGCCAAGAAATCAGTCTTCTTCCAAGGAATTGACAACCTCCAGTTGTGGATCTTCTATCCAAATTTGCACCCGCATAGTCACTATCACTATAAGCTGCTAGCTAAAATGGAGACTCTTTGGGATACCAAAGACCTAATTTGGGTTGGCCTTTTAGGTACTTAAAAATCTTCTTGACAGCATTCAAGTGAGAGGTAAGTGGAGTAACTTGGTGCCTTGAACATGCACTCACAGCAAATGTAATATCAGGTCTTGAGGCAGTCAAATACATTAAAGAACCAATCATTGACCTGTATAAATGAACATTCACAGGGAGATCAGGATCAATATTGTTCTTTGGTTTGGGAGCCTCATATGGTGTAGTGGCAGTCCTGACATTCTCCATAGCAAACTTTGACAACATATCTTTTACATACTTCTCCTGATGAATGAAAATTCCATCAGGTTTCTGCTGAACCTGTAAACCCAAAAAGAAAGTGAGTTCTCCCATGGCACTCATTTGAAATTCTCCCTTCATCAGATCCTCAAACTCTCTACACCATGCTTCTTTGGTTAAACCAAAGATAATATCATCCACATACACTTGAACAAGAATAATATCCCTTGAATCTTTCTTGAGGAATAGAGTCTTGTCAATGGCACCTCTTCTGTAGCCATGCTTCAGCAGAAATGTGGAAAGTCTAGCATACCAAGCTCTGGGAGCTTGATGAAGTCCATAAAGAGCTTTGACAACCTTATACACATACTCAGGATGATCAGGGTCTTCAAATCCTTTGGGTTGAGTCACATATACTTCCTCTTCAATCTCACCATATAAGAAAGCACCTTTAACATCCATCTGATAAACCATGAAGCCCATATAAGAGGCATAGGCCAAAAATATCCTTATAGCTTCAACTCTGGCCACTGGTGCAAAGACTTCATCACAGTCAATGCCTTCCTCTTTTCTAAACCCTTGAGCCACCAATCTAGCTTTGTTTTTCACCACAATCCCCCTAGAATCTCTTTTATTCTTCAAAATCCATTTTGTCCCAATGGCATATTTACCATCAGGAAGAGGAACCAAAATCCAAACCTGCTGATTCTTAAATTGCAGCATTTCTTCTTGCATTGCTTCAAGCCAACTTGAATCTGCCAGTGCTTGAGTAACACTAGTTGGCTCTATCTGAGAAAGAAAGCATGCAAACAGACAATGTTTGAAGTCTGTGTGATTGTTCCTCTTTTGATTGTAGACATAAGAGATGAAAGCAACTTCACAAAATTTTGTATTCTTTACAGTGCTTCTAGTTCTCACAGGATCTTTAGGATCTCCAATAATCTTTGATAGGGGATGAGCATTATGAATCCTTTTAGTTGCTGTGGTGTGAACATCAATTTTAGCATCAAGATTATTGACTGTAGGCCCAAACTCAGTATCATAAGAAGCTGAGTGAAATAGGCCAGGCTTTGCCTGATAATTCCCAAGATCAGAAGGACTTGGAAATCTTGTAAAGGGCTTCTCAAAGTCTGTAGAGACTTCAGTAGAAATGGGAGAGTGAGCATCAGTAGTATCAGCATCTGGGACCTTATCAGTGGGAATAGATATGCCTTCAGCAGAATCATCAGCAGTATCCTTGTTTCTACTGACTACTTGTGCTGATTGATGTAGGATTGCTTTAGTCTCTTGTGTAACCTTTTCATTGAGTTTCTGAGCTTCCTTAGTAGCAGCATATTCTTGCTTCTTCAGTCTTGCAAGATCCTCTGCATAATGTGACTCATCATCTTGTTCAGTAGCAGAATGATTACCTACAAAATGGTTAGGTGGAAAAGCTGGTACAACAATGGTATGTTCATCTGGCTCAGATTCACAGTCTGAGTCATCATCCATGGAACCTGCAGGGTTAGAGTTTGGATCTTTGGTACCTGCATTAGGATTAGAAGCATGTCTAGTATACCCCAAATAGTCAGTCAAATAATCTAGGTCAAAATACCAAGAATGGCCTTGTCCCTGAATATTAGGCTGATCTTCAAGAAATCTTAGATTAAGGGTCTCTTCTATCCTTTTGGCATTAAGATTATAAACCCTATAGGCCTTGCTATAAGCTGAATAACCAACTATATATCCCTCATCAGCTTTCCCATCAAACTTACCCAGTATATCAACAGTATTCAAAATGGCCACTTTGCATCCAAAAGGCTTAAGGTAATGTATGTCTGGAACTTTCCCAGTGAGAAGTTCATAAGGTGTCTTGACATGGTGTCTAGTGATGGATACCCTGTTCAAGACATAGCAAGCAGTACTTACTGCTTCAGTCCAAAACATTGTGGGTAATTTGGAGTCTGCAAGCATTGATCTTGCTGCCTCAATGAGGGTTCTATTTTTCCTTTCAGCAACCCCATTTTGTTGTGGGGTTCTTGGAGTACTATAGTCCCTTCTAATCCCCTTAGACTTACAGAATTCTATGAAAACAACATTTTTGAATTCTGTCCCATTGTCACACCTAATCCCTTTAACCTTTTTATTAAGCTGGTTTTCAATTAAGATGATGAATTCTTTCAAAATAGGAGTTGTTTCATCTTTAGTTTTAAGAAAGAATACCCAGCAAAACCTGCTAAAATCATCTGTGATAACCAGGCAGAAATACTTGTGATCAATACTTCTGATAGGAGTTGGACCAAATAGATCCATGTGCAGCAACTGAAGTGGCTCTGAAATGGTGCTCACAGCTTTGACTGCTTGGTAAGAGGCTCTGTGTTGCTTTTCCTTATTGCAAGCAATACAATTGTGTTCATTGGTGAAGAGTTTAGAAGGTAGACCCTTAACAAGACCAAGTTTAGACAACTTGTTGATTGTCTTGTAATTCACATGAGCCATTCTCCTATGCCACTTGGTAGATTCATCCTGGGAAGCTTTGGCCACCAAACATGTTAGATCACCTTATGGCTTGACATCATTCAGATTGAATGTGTACAAGTTGAAGGTTCTAGGAACTCTTAGCAAAACAGTCGTGTCTTCTGGAAGTTTGAAGTCCTTGGAGAGTACAAGACATTCATCCTTAGAGAAGAAAACCTTATTCTTAGTGTCACAAATTTGTGATACAGAGAATAGATTAAAATGCTCTAGTTCCTTCACATAATAAACATTTTCAAAGTCTAACAAGGGTGTCTTAATAGTCCCTTTCCCAGTAATTTTGCCATCTCCTCCACCAAAAGTAACAGTGCCTCCTCCATCTATGGGTACAAAGTCATGCATCTTGTCCTTGTTCCCTGACATCCTTCTAGAACAACCATTGTCAACTATACCTACTGCAGTACTCTTTAAAGGATGATCCTACAACAACAACAAAAATATACAAAAAGTTAGTACACTTTGGAGACTCAAGTCATTGCTGACTTGAGCCTGCCATGTGGATCATTAGTGATAGGCCATGTAGATGTTTTAGATCCACCATTGTTCTTGGGCCTGTATTGCATATTAGGTCCCTTCTTTGTCCAAGAACAACCTGCTGATTAGAAAAGAAAGAACTAGTGGGTCGAACATATGGTCTAGTACTGGTTATTCTCCATGAAGAATGTGGTTCAGCAGAATTGGATTTCTGCTGATGTGGAACAAAAGAGGGTATATCACTAACATTCTTCCACATTTGCCTAGGTTTCCTTTGACTAAAATAAACACCCATTCTTTGCTCATGAAAGGTACAATCCTTAATCAAGTGAGATTTGCTTCCACACACAAAACACTTCTTCTTTTTAGAAGATTTATTCATACCAAAAGAAGTTCCATAACAAGAGAAAGTATTCAAACCACCATGATAAACAGAATTGTTTTTAACATAACCAAAAGAATTATTTTGCAAAGAATTTAAAAACAAGTCTTCAGTAGAAACTGTCTTGTTATCAGCAGCAACTCTAGAAGGCTTGTGGGGAGACTTGGGTGATGTCTTTGGTATGGTCTTGGGAGTGGTCTTGGGTAGGCCAGACTTCTCACTTGAATCACAGTTGGCAAATGAGGTAGACCCTTCATCAGAAGACTTGTCACTGTCACAACAAGAGACAAAGTCAGTAGATTTAACACTAGGGTCTGGCAAGTCAGTTGACTTTTTGCCATAGAGATGGTGTGATCCATCAAAGTCAATAGGTATGGATAGGTCGATAGGCATGTGTTCCCCTCTTATAGGTCCAGGGACAACATTCATTCCCCCTTCCTTAACATATTTAACAGGTGTTTGATAAGCTAAGGCTGGTTCAGGGTCAAAAACACTAGTCATATCAGGATATGTTAACTCTTCAGGGTCTATATATTTCTCATATCCTAATGCTCTTCTAGACCTAACAGATTGGCGACCATCAATTAATTTACTCAAATTAGATGCCCCTTCTTGCCATTTCATACGACCAGCTATCTCTTTATCTAATTTAGCTTGTAATTCTTGTTTTTCCTTTTCTAATTCAGACTTCTCTTTTTCAGTACGTCTTAAGTCTATCTTAGCAATTTCTAAATCACTCTCTAGGACTCTTATCTTTTCATCATATTTAACTTGATTCTTTTGAAACCATACTTTTTGTTTCTCTAAAGTTTTTAAAGCCATTTTATAGGACTCTACTTCAACATAACACTCATTGTACTTTGGTTTCAATTCATCAAATTCTTGTTTAAGCTCATTGTATCTTACACTACATCCAAACACACAGTTGTGTACCTGAGAGATTCCCATCAAGGAGACTTACTCCTTCTTGTCCTCAGAAGATGAGTATGCCAGCAGATTCACTTGTGAAGAAGTAGAAGCTTCCTCTCCGGCAGGTTCATGTTCAGCCCAATCAATTTGGTGATCCAGAGTCACCATTGCCTTTGAAGGTGCAGCCTTAGTAGTCCTTGCTTCCACTGGATAAGAGCCATATCTAACTACATCTCCAGACTTTCTCTCCTTGCATTCTCTTGAAAAATGTCACACTTGTCCACAAGTGTAACATTTAACCTTCCTTCTATCAAACCTTGCTGCCTCTCTTCCATTAAAGCCAAACTTCCTACCAGACTTGGTTTCAAACCTCTTAATGTTCATGGAGATCATTCCAAGCTGCCATTTTAACTGCATCTCCTCCATCTCCAATGGATCTACCTGTTCAAAATCCTCATAAGCAAGAAACTGCTGATGTTCATATTCAGCCACAAATGAATGAACAATATCATCCAACACACTACTGGATTTAGGAGCAGATTGAGTATGAGTTTGAGAGGTTACTCCTGATGAATAAGAACTTGAGGCTTGATGCACAGGTTTTGTAGAGGCACCAACAAATGCAGAGTGAGTAGATGGACAAATAGGACTTCTAACATCAGGCTCAAGTGATTTAAGCCTGTTGTAGAGGTCATCAAAGGACATAATGTCCAACCCACCCTTGGTTTTGAGAGCAATACAGACTTGCAACCAAGATGGCGGCAAGGATCTCAGAAACTTAGCATTGCAGTCCTCGTTGTCAGGTCTAGCCTTTAGCTGATTAAGATGACTTAAGATCTGATGAAACCTGTCGTAGCCTTTATGAATTCCCTCTTCTTCAGATATCTGAAACTCTTGGAATTTCTGCTTTAACATAGACTTCTGCAACCTTCTTGATTCATCATTCCCACCAAATCTAGCTTTTATTGCCATCCAGATGTCCTTGGCATCCTCCATGAAGTGGAAGTCACCCATATGGTCATCAGGTATAGCTTGGAGCAGAATTGTTCTTACCTTGCTCTCCCTTTGCACAGCCAGAATCTCTTCAGCAGTTCTGGGACCTACAATAGTAATTACTCGATCAGCATCTGTAACATGCTTCTTCAGGCTATTCCCCTTTTTAACAACCTCCCACAGATTCCAATCTATGTTTGTGATCTAGTTCTGCATCTTCATGGACCACAGATGATATTCTTCAGCATTCTTCAAGTATGGAAACTTAGCATTACTGCTGGAGAGGTTGAGTTGTTGAAGAGAAGTGGTGTTAATGTTTTGGGTTGTATCAGCATCATCATCAGATCCAGGCATGGTTGTTGATTTGTTTGGATTCTTAAGGTGTAAGATTTGTGTTTCTTAGTATGACAGAGACTCTCTCGAGGCTCTGATAGATCTTCTTGAGCATTCTAGAATCATTAGTTATGTCACTGTAATCAATAACACACTAATAGACAATCTCTGCAACTTGTATTTTTAAAGTTGAAACAAAACACAAGCGTGATACTAAGAACTCTTGATCCTCTATGGATCTTTTAATAATAATAAGAGTGTTTTCTAAAAACCATTTTTCAATACATAATCGTGTGTTCCTTTTATACATAAGGAACCCTAAACCGTTTCCCAAGAAACGTATATTCTAAAACTTTTAAAAGATATGCATTATCACTTCCTTAATAAACTCATGCATATCCAAACTATAATACATAAAAGTGTTTTCTTGTGCCACTTGGATGTGTCAGTACTTTGATATCCAGCTTCTCTTAGCCCAGCAAGAATCTCTGCAGTGTTGGAATGATACACACCATTCTCATCATCCAACTGAAGCTTTGTTCTAATCAAATCTTCGGTTACCACATACTCTACACCATCAACTTCTGCAACAATCTCTGTAGCAGATCTCTTAGCAGCAGATGCCCAAAATTGCTTCACCAATGATTCACACACCAATGATCTCACATCAGAGCATAGGGGGCTCGATATCTAGGGTTTTAAGGTTTTCATATTCATGAATAAAGAGCAGTTTTGAAGAATGGAGCAGATCTGGTTTAAAAGATCGGTAGCAAAGGATGGTTATGCTGTTTGGTTTTTACATGGCGACAAAAAAGTATCCTCGTACTATTTTTTAAATCATGGATTGGTGAAAAGTCTTGTGGTCCCTTGTGATTCGAAGAATATGGTATTAGTGCTAGCATGTGATCTGGTCAGTAGTACTCTTAATTTATTCGAATATTATTGTTTATTCGAAAGTATTTTATGATCTGTCATAATAAGAATTGTCGATGTTATCATATGGGATTGAGAATATCAGTATATTGTTGTCATTGTTTATTGTGCTAATGGAATGTTGAGGGTATTCAATTTGTCCAATGATATTAAACTATAAACATGGGTCGATGTCATGGAGCAGTAAAAAGAGAATTTGATTGATTATATTTATTGCCATTCGTGGGTCAGTTGGTATATTCATGAAAGGTTTGTCGCATGTGGTTCACATATTATGAAGATTTGTGTTTATGCTGATTGGTTATTGGAATAAGTGAACGCAAAGGGAAAAGTTGGTACTCATTCCTACCGATACATTATTCTTGCTCCTGTTAAGTTTTGTTCCTACTGCCAGTTATCATGTTTCTGCTGATACGTTGCTGTTGGTACTATATTTTGTTTCTGCTGATGCACATGGTTGGTTCCAACTGATTGATTCCTTCTGGTGGTTTCTACTGATGGTTCTTGCTGACTTCTTTATGGTTCCTGCTGGCTTGTTGTATACTTTTTCTTTTGGTCGGTTTTGGTTCCTACTAGTCATGTGAGATTACTAATGGTTAGGGAGGACGGAGTTATCAACCATCATCATTATTTCGTTGATGAGAGTACTTGTTGAAGACATTTGATTATCATTTATTTGATGTTGTAGTTGAATTTCACAGGTGCGTGTTCTTATCATATCTCAAAGTGAGTGGAACACTTTGGAGATAACTTGTTCGTGCGTTAATGATGTGACAAAGACTTGATAAATCTAGCGAAGGGGTACGATCCATTTTTTTGTGCTTAATGCGTACATTTGCTATCACTTTAAGGAGTTTTGTTATTGTGCTCAGTGTCTCATTTAGTTGAGGATTTGTCAAGAGGTCGCGGTCTACTTATACTTTTTATGGGAGTATGAGTTTGGAAGTCACGTGGATAGTGCAAGACATAAGATGCGAGTTTGGGATATTTAACTTCTTCATCAAATCAGTTATATTTGATTTTCTTCATCAGTGATCACTCCATGGTGTCTATTGGGTTCACAAGATGGCAAGTATACTTTTAAGGGGAAGCTTATTGTTAATATACTTGACCATCTTCCTGCTGTTCGTTACTGCTGCTTGTTCCTGCTGCTCGGATACTGCTGCTCGTTACTTCTGTTCCTTATTAGTAAAAAAAAAATGTTGGTTTCTACATGCATCATTTAGGGGAAGCATTTACGAAGATGCACAAGATCCCTATTAGATGATTACAAAAAGGGGAAGAAGACTACAGAGATATGATTTGCAGCTTATTATTTGTGATGACATGTTTTAGCATTGTTTCTTCATGCAGATTGTTTTGTAATATCAAATAGGGGAAGATTGTTGGGAATTGCGGATTTGAAGATTACAAAACAAACAACTAGAAGTGAAGAAAGAAGAAACAAGAGGGGCCTATTATGTAATAGTTAGCTTTCATAGGAAGCTAGGGTTTGTAACCTCCCTCTATTATATAAAGAGGGTAGGCGTCTAGGTTACAGATCATCTCATTCATAGCTAGTCTCTCCAATGAGAGTCTAGAAACGCATAGAGCGTGTAGTAGTAGTTTAGTAGTTGTAGTAGTTTATTTATATTTTTAATAAAGAAAACCTTGAAGTAACTTTGATTCTTATGTTCTTATTCCGCTATGCTAAATCATTGTTACTATATCCTAGTTGGGCTTAAACGATCTTCACAAACTTTTTCTCAAATTGTCGTCGATAGGAGCTTTGTATGTATAAGATTACACTCAGAGTACCATACCAAGGAAAACCATTGCACCTATACAGTTTGACTACTAATTGCTTCACATACATGTTTATCATCAAAATGGACTTCTGTGCCTTTTGAGTTTTTCCATACCACTACAGCTCTTCACAAAGGATTAGTACAGGCTCTGAGATGCTTGTAACTGGATTTATTGTAGGCACTTTCATCTTCCATCTTTGAATATAGCTGCATACAAGCCACGTTGAAGTGGATTGCACATTCCCAATTTATGGATATTAGGACACTTCACTTTATCTCTATATCCAACAAATTCTTTCATCCCCGACTGTCTGAATTCTCATGTTTAACTTCTCAAAAACTTCTGCCTTTTAACTTCATTGTGTGAATCTACTATATCCCATAAATAGGTATTAGTTAAGAAAGACAATGTATTAAACTGCAATATTTTATAAATGCTTGATGATTTGAGCTTCATTCTATTTATCCAAATCTTTTAACCCGAACCTGCTTGATCCTTTGGTCTACAAATATTTTTCCATGCCACATTAACTCTAAATTTAGTAATTTATTGAAAACAAATCATTTCAAAATATTTTATAGCTGTTTTAGGATGCATGATTACTGAAGCCCAGTATATCCTAAGTCAAGAACAAAAGCAATCAATTATGAAAAGCTTTAAAAGAAAGCCCTAAACCTTGAATTTTTTTACCCATAGTATGCCAAAGCATCTTAGGACTTTGCTTTGGTGTGCGAAGCTGCCATGTGTTATGACCACCTGTTAAACAATAAACATAAATAACTTAATACATTAGTAGGCTTGTAGCACTTGGAAACCTTAGCCACTTTCCTAATCCAGTACACAAATGACGAGTTTTTTTGTTCTGCATATTTGGAGAAGTTCTTGTAATAACATGCGGCTACAAATTTGAAATCAAGTGGGAAGTCAAATCAAATGTAATATCACCTGAAACGACATATGCAGATTACCTTTTCTACAAATTACCACAAGACCCCTAATCCACATTTGAGGCTCCTATGTTAGTGTGGAAAAAAGATTACAAGCATGAAGGTTGCTATATCTATTTAGGAAGCCCTCCACACACCCCCGTTATCGGACCAAAGTTTGATGAAAATACCTACAACCCACAAAATAGATACAAAGGGAATGCCATTCCACAACAGAGGACAGATGGTTGGATGGAAGTCAAAGTATGGGAGTTTCAAACTACCACCGAATCAGTTCCTATGCATCTTATTTTTGAGCATCCCAGCTATAAGAAGAATCTTAAGGGGCTCGTAGTACAAGGAATTGAGCTGAGACCCATATATAGATGATTTTTTGCAATGATTTTGTAGTGGGCAATCTATTGATAATATTGTTTGCGCTTTGCTTAAATTTTCATAAGTTGATTTGTAGGAGATAATGTGAAAATTGAGCTCCAATTTTTGTTAACCCGATCAAAACCCGAGTCGAGGACGAAGAATATAAGGTGTGTTATCAAATATGATATTATTTTTCTTAGTTTTATTATTATGGGAAAATTGTCCAGAAATGCATCTAATTTGCCACCTTTTGCTTTTGTATACCATGAACATTTTTTTTACTATTGTAACTACAAACTTTCTTAATCTTGCTTTTGTATCTTAAAATTTCCAATTAGCTGACGTGGCATGTATTAGTGACCCTAATCACCCTCACTTAATCACATTTCACGTTTTGTTTACTTTGGGTGTGTTTTGAACATTTACTAAACTTTGTGGGGTTATTTTTTTACTTATAAACCTTTTACCACCACATAATTTTTCCCCAAATCCACCATCGCGATAATTTCACACATAAACCCTAATTTCACCTCATCAACTATTTAATCAGATTGTATAATTGATGTGTGTTGTCATATTTCAGGTATGTATTAGTCACAATATTTTGTGTTATTATTAATTTGTTCACAAACCCTAAATCGTTATTGTTCTCCTTTTACCCTAACTTGTTATTGTTGTCCTTTTTGAAACAGAATGATACCTGGTACGAATTTGCATCAATTTGATGTTTGGAATGATGGGTACTTTGCACATTTACCTTTAAGGTATAAAGATGGTGTTATTCTTAATGTGGCTGCTGAGAGAATGCCTTATGAAAAGTTTGCAGAAATTTTGGAAAAACAAGCTGGTAATTACTTTCAAGGTTTGTACTACAGAGTTCCTAATGTTGAATTGGAGAAAGGTTTAGTTAGAGTAAGTAATGATAAGGAAATAGCTTACATGTTTGATGTTGCTGAGTTGTATGGTAGGCTAGAACTTTATCTTGATCACTATGATATGAATCTGTCAGAGTATTTAGAAAAAGTAGAAACCTCTGTGATGGATTAATCTGTTTATAAAGCAAAACGTCCCCCCCCCCCCCAAACCTAGGTATTGCAATGATTTCTTAGAAGTTGGTTGATTGGGCTGAGATGGAGGTTGAGTATGAGGGTTCATCTTCTCACCAACCTAGAAACCTAGATGGTGATGTGGGTGGGAGTGGTGCAGCTGGTGATGTGGGTAGGAGTAATGTACCAGATGGTGAGGCTGGTAGGACTAGTGTTGATGGGGATCATATTAGGAACAACAATGTTGATAAGGGCAAAGAGAAGGTTACGCATGATGAAGAGGAGACTGATTATGATTCAGAGGTGGATAGTGAATATGATTCAGATAAATCAATTGACTATCTCAGCCCTGGTGAAGAGGAGTTGATAGAACTTAGGAAGAGGATTAAAGCTAGAAGAGAGAAGGAAAATGAGTCTTTGCCAGATATGATGGAAGTAAATGATAATATACCCACCGAAAACATTGGTAATCATAGAAGTGAGACTTTCAGAGAGCATGATGTGTTCATGACTAATTTGATGAAAACCTTCAATCATCAGATGAGAATGGAATTCATGATGATCCATTTGTATGTGTGGAAAAACATGCTGACAAGTATCCAGTGTATGATGAAAGTACGCATCGGAGACTGAGGCATCCAAAGCTATGTTTGAAATGTAGGTTGGTGAAAAGTATCCGACTATTGAAAAGTTTAAAGAGGGTCTAACATACTATGCACTGTCAAATGGATTTTCAATTTGGTATGAGAGGAGTGGAAGCAAGTCTGTTACTGCAAAATGTGGTCAGATAAAACCAAGGCTGACTGATCTCGAAAAAGGTAAACAGAGGAAGAATAAAAGGTATCCTTGTGTTAATGAATCTGAGTTACCTTCATGTCCTTGGAGATGTTATGCTAGGTGGATGACTCAAGAGAAAACTTTTCAAATCCAGACACTAAATGCTGAACATACATGTGTTAGGAATTTTGAATTTAGGTCTTTAGTGAACTATAAGTGGATAGGAACAGTCTTTGGTGATAAGATTAGGGCTCACCCTGAGATTAAGTTGTGTGCCATAGCTGACCTAGTGATGAACATTATGCCTTGCTTAGATCTTATGGAAGAGCAATCTTAGATTCTAATCCTCGGTCCACTGTGAAATTAGGGGTCATGATGCGTGGGAATTGCACCAGGCTTTACCTCTCGAGGGATCTCGAGAAGCTTACAACCCCCACCAGGCAGTGTACCTGATCGTTGTAGTATAGTATAGTGACAAGTACCGGGGGATTGATCGTTCAGCTAGGAATAGTGTCGCTAGGATTAGAAAATCTAAATACTAGTTCTAAAGGTGAGGGAAGATTCTTTTTGTATTTTTATATTTTTTTGAAAGCAAGTTAAAATCTCGGGTTTAAAGGATTTGGGCGGAATTAGTTGCTATTCAACTAACCCAATACTAAGATGCAATCAAAATAAAATACTAAAAATGAAATTAAACTAAATTATACTAAAGTTGTGAGCAGTAATTGGAGAAAATGTGTTTACTTAGATTTCACTACTCCCTAGACATCTTTTACACATTAATTACTTGTTATAATTGCATGGATGACGGATTGTATTCCTTAATACCATTCATGGGGTGGCACACTTAACTCCCCAATTCTATGAGCTCTTATCTCCTCCTACACCATGCCCAGCACAACTATAGGGATTGTAAACAGTGGCTCATGCATTAAATACAACCAATAAAGACCTAGTGCGCGTCGGTTCATGTTTCTTAAGACGTTCAAGCATGTTACCAATTGGAGATCTGCCAGTTTTCTTAAGCCTAACATATAAATCATTCATCCAAGACAAGTATAAACAAGTAATCAACACATAATTAACATCTAGGTTTCATTAGATCCAAGCAAACACAAGATAGATCTAGCCTAACATGATGGAATTAAGACAAGAACAAGATATAGACAACCAACACATAGACATATTGATTGAATTAAAAGAACACTTATCTTAATTGCACATGAAAGGTATCAAGGGGTTGGAACCCTTGAAAAACTTGTAAAAGTTACACCAAAATCGTACTTAGGGTTTTTCCCAAAACTTCTCTCTTTTGTGAAAAAATTAGAAAACTATATATAGGAAAAGGGGTCTGATGGCGTCAAGACAAACATTATGACGCCGTCACCTCGCCACCAAAACTAATCTCGGACTGCCTTGGTCTACATTTGACGCCGTCAAGACTTAGTTGTTTCCAGGCCGTCATGACTTTAACTCTTGATGCCCTATTTCGTGACGCCTTCAAATCTGTACTGGATCGTCATGGATTTTTGCTCTTGACGCCGTCAGGGAGTTACTCTTGACGCCGTCACCTACTGTTCCCAACATGGAAAATTAAGACTTTGGCGTTTTCTTCACTTTTATGCTCCAAAAACGTCCGAATTGCTTCCTTTTCCAGATTTCACTCCCAAAGTACCTAAAATCACAAAAGGAACGATTTAGGGCAATATTTGATCAAATAAATTCGAATTCGGGCTTAAATGACCCCCTAAAAACGGATCATTTTTCGCCTCATCATATACCCTTACCCTTGAGATTTGCTTGTCCTCAAACAAATGCGCTTTTATTCTAGTCAAAATACAAGTTAGGGGTCATTTAACACTAATATAAAAGTAATTACAACAAATAATCGTTCCACTAAAAACCAATAGACAAGCACGGAGGTCATACACAAGCACCTCACAAATAGTGTTTAGATACTCACATCTCTCAGGTGTAATAAAGTGTAAATTACAATATGTAAACGGAAGATATCTCTCACTACCTGTCATAGCAAAATAGATTACCATAGGCTTGGGAAAGGATCAAACCTCCACCACATGGCGTAAGCACCTAGGATAAACTATCAAAGAGGTCTTTTAAAGGGTTGTAACGTTAGGTGTAGGGATATGAAATACACGGTTTTGTTGGATAAAGGAAGTTTTACTGGTGGCGAGTTAACAATCTTAGTTAATTACATGTACAATATGGCGTTGCTAAGCCAAGACTAGACTCGACTTAAGCTAATAAATGAAAAATAACAAAATTATAAAATGAACATAGAATGAAAAGGGATGGTAGTCCGTATGTTTTTTTTTTTTTTTTTGCATACACTCTTACCCTACCATCCAAAATAATACATCATAGGGAATGGGAATTCCCCTTACACTTGAATCTTTACATACTTTACAATCAACTATTCTAATGACTCGAATTAAGATAATCAAAACACTTGGAGCACTTTTAAGATTAACGTACATATGGGGGTAATAAATGGTGTTCTTCCCCATTACTCCATAAAATAAGTACTTTACCCATGAGTCCCAATCGTCCCAAAACAATATGTACAAGGATATGACTCGATTTAGCAACCATGTAATCAATTAGAAAGTTAACTTAGGGTTTAACAAATAACAATAATGCACTAAAAATGAGCACATACACGGAAGGCTAAGGCGATTTGGTTGTACATTTAAGTGGGGTGTAACAAATTCTTCCTTTAAGTAAAATGCTTAAAGTTAGAAATGAAAAGATAGGCTCGGAGGGGTGTACTAGGGGTTTCGTGTACTAAAAATGAGTACAACGCTAAGGGTGTGGGAAAAATTAGTTGACTTAACTAGCCAAGTAATATGACATAAATGGTCAAGTAATTATAATACGGGTTTAACACAAGGGTTATCCTAATGCCTCTTATCATGTAGTAAATCCTACTACACGAATGTAGTCTCACTAGCGGTCTCGGGATGCATCACTAACGCAAGTTCTAGAATCTAAATGCTACCAGTACACTCATAAGCACTAATAGTAAATGTTTTTCCTATCAAATCTAAAGGCGAACCTCACATATTTGGGTGGAAAATTTTTCTGAATATACGGTTATGTGCTAGTCATACAATCTCCTATCCATGAGACGCTTGCTATGGCTAAAGTTTCACTCCTAAATGTTGTTAAAAAATTTTAAATTTGGCGCTAAAATTGCACTAACAAGTGTTTCTCATAGTTTTATTACACATCTACCATTAAACAAAACAAACTCAAGCGAAAGTGCATATGTAAGGTATCATCTTTTTACCCTCCCTTTACACTTAAGATGAACATTGTCCCCATTGTTCAAGTAAAGAATGTAAAGGTGAAAAAGTAAAGAGAATGAAATCAAATACTCCCCTGATTCACTCGGTATGGATAATAAGGTGGCCAGGTTAAATCTTCCTCCAAGAAAATGAACAATCAAAGCTTCCCTTCTAGAATATAAATCATCTTCTTGTCATACATAACCTGTAAATCCTGAGAAAATAGACAAGACAACCTCGCGTAAAAACGGCGGCATCCTATATAAGTTACTAAATCCTAGAAAACAAGATAAGATATAATGCTTTTGGAATGAAGTTTGCAGATCTCCTGGAGATTATAAAACTTAATAATTCACAATAACCATAAGACTCCGTTAGAAAAACAAAACCGGTAAAATTTCCAGATTTTTACACCTGACGCCGTCAAGAGTAAACTCGTGACGCCGTCAGAATTGACCTGCAGAAATTCTTATGTTAAGTTTTCGGAAAATTTCTGGAAAAACTTGGTCCTACTTCCTGGAAAATCCTGCAAAACTTCATTATGACTCAATACAAGCATTTGACTCTAACAAATACGAATATACATGTTCATTTAATATTGTGGAGAATCATTATCGGTTTGTTTCTTAAAAACATATTTGGGGTTTCCCCTTACACTTATCTTTTACAAAAATACCTTTAGGTGGAGTTAAGACTAGGCCAAAACAACAAAGTAAAGTATTTCCACTATTTAGTTTAGAAACATGATCTACCAACAATAAAAACTAAGCATGCATACGGAAGCAAATAACAAACAAACAAATAAACAAACAAAACATGGGTTGCCTCCCAAGAAGCGCTTTTCTTTATTTACGAGTCTTGTAGCTAGACTCAAGGTCATGGGTTACTACGTGACCTCATCATTGGTTCCACTCTCTAGGTCGTCTTCTAAATCAGTTTTGTATTCTGGACCTAGTTGTAAGCACTCTTTGTAGAAACCAAGCATCCTATTCTTTACATATTCTACTCCTCTACGTCTATCTTCCTCATTCCTATAATAAGCCGCTTGCTTGTGTTCTTTTTCGAAATTAGAGAGAAGGCAGTATTTCTCAATCTTGTAGGGCATTTGATAGGCAACCTCATCATTCTCTTCCTTGAATCTAACTATCCCTAAAGTTGGATCATAACTCATCCTAGTGGCTTCAACAAATGGTTTTCCAAATATTATTTGGCTTAGGCAAGCATCTATCACCGGACGAATGTCTTCCACTATCATAAAATCGATCTCATAGGTGAGATTCCCAATAATCACATGCAATCCCTTCACTCTTCCTGCGAAATTACTTATCAGATTCTTATTAGGCATCATCCTAAAATTAAGTTGCTTCTTCATCACCCAATTGTAATAAGTCCTAGTCATGATGTTCACGGGGGATCTAGGGTTGATGTAAGCTTTCCATATATGCATGTGCCCGATATTGCATGGTATGTTAATGTTAGAGGGGTCTCCCATTTTGATAAGGGGGGTGCCAAAGATATATGGTCTCTCGGGACTATCAAATAAATCCTTATGGTATTCCCGTTCTTCCTCGATGGGCAACTTATCAAAATATTTTTCTATAGGCTCTACCTCCTCTAATTCCTCTTCCTTGTTAACCTCAACTTCCCTACTCTCATCCTTAGTCTCGGCTTCTACTCTAACTTCATCCTTGTCACTCTCTTCTATCTTCTTATCTATTGGCTTAATGGTGACAACATTGACAAAGTGGACACGTTTGGATGATGAGGGGTCCTTAATTTGGCTTCCACTATTGGTGTCCCTAGTGTCCTTCCTAGGTGTGATTAACGCTTGGTTGTTGAGGGCTTTCAACAAGTTGTCAATCTTGTTGGTCATCTCCGTTTGTTGTTGGTTGAATTCGGTTTCAAACCTAGCTATGCGAGCTTCTTGAGATGCCATAAACTTTGACATCTATCCTTCAAGATTGTTGGTACTACCATAGTTGTTAGAAGGATTGTTGTTGAAAGTACGGGTGGATGGTGGACCGTATGGTTGGTAACGATTAGGCGGATTGGAAGAATTGGGTTGATTTTGTTTCCACCTAAGGTTAGGGTGATTTTTCCAAGAGGGGTTATATGAATCACCGTAAGTGTTTGGCTCGGGCTTGAAAGTGTACCACTTATCTCCCGCTTCATCGGTACGCGAGGATGCGTAGTCCGCAAAAGCTGTTCCGGGGAGTTCCACACAATCACGAGTGTCATGGGGACCACTACATAATTCGCATGAAGAAGCGATTTTGTTCACTTGGCTTGAAGGCTTAGGAGCTTTGTAAGATTTCATGAGAAACTTGACTTGGTCCTCAAGTTCCATGATCCTACGGTCGGGAGTGCTAGAGTTGTTCGAAGGCAAAGATATTGCCTTGACCGTTTTGTTCAAATCACGGGGATCATTCCAACTTTCGTTGTCATAGAGAGCAAGATCTTCTATGAGTTCCCATGATTGTTCCGCACTAAGATCACGTAGCTTACCACCGGCCGATTGGTCAATGGCTCGCCTTGTGGAGATATCGATATGGTCATAAAAAATTTGGACTTGGAGCCAAAGATCTATGCCATGATGAGGGACTTTTCGGAGCAGGTCTTTATATCGAGTCCATGCTTCATAAAAGGTTTCATTTTGACGTTGTTGGAACATCAAGATGTCATTTCTAAGCTTAGTAGTTCTCCCCGGTGGGAAAAATTGAGCAAGGAAATGAGTGGTGAGATCATCCCATGTGGTGATGGATCCCGCGGGTAAACGCTCAACCCATTGACTAGCTTGATCCCGTAGAGAGAATTGGAATAGGCGTAAACGGGTTGTCTCTCTAGTTTCAACATCTAGGTCTATGGAATCTACGATTTTGAGGAAGTCCTTAAGATGTTGGTTTGGATCTTCGGAACGAAGTCCATGGAATGCACATCCGCTTTGCACCAACCGGATGGTGTCGGATTGCAAGGGGGTCACATTGGCTCCGGTGAGCTCAATGGTGTTTCGGTAGCCTTGGTGGCTAGGTCGGGAATACTCTCCTAAGGTTCGGGGCCTAAGGGGTTCTAGTGGTGGGTTTCGTTGTGGTGGGATGACGGGTTCAAAGATGTTCCCGTTGTCCATCATGTTGGGTGGTTACGAACAAAAGCACAAAGAAATAAGATAGACTAAAGAGAACCTAAAAATAAAAATAAAATCTTACTAGAAAGGAATCTAGCAAGTAGACCTAATAAAAAGAAATTCTAACCTAGACGATAACTATTCCCCGGGCTGCGGCGCCAAAAACTTGATACGTGGGAATTGCACCAGGCTTTACCTCTCGAGGGATCTTGAGAAGCTTACAACCCCCACCAGGCAGTGTACCTTATCGTTGTAGTATAGTATAGTGACAAGTACCGGGGGATTGATCGTTCAGCTAGGAATAGTGTCGCTAGGATTAGAAAATCTAAATACTAGTTCTAAAGGTGAGGGAAGATTCTTTTTGTATTTTTATATTTTTTTGAAAGCAAGTTAAAATCTCGGGTTTAAAGGATTTGGGCGGAATTAGTTGCTATTCAACTAACCCAATACTAAGATGCAATCAAAATAAAATACTAAAAATGAAATTAAACTAAATTATACTAAAGTTGTGAGCAGTAATTGGAGAAAATGTGTTTACTTAGATTTCACTACTCCCTAGACATCTTTTACACATTAATTACTTGTTATAATTGCATGGATGACGAATTGTATTCCTAAATACCATTCATGGGGTGGCACACTTAACTCCCCAATTCTATGAGCTCTTATCTCCTCCTACACCATGCCTAGCACAACTATAGGGATTGTAAACAGTGGCTCATGCATTAAATACAACCAATAAAGACCTAGTGCGCGTCGGTTCATGTTTCTT
Source organism: Artemisia argyi (assembly GCA_030686995.1). Classification (NCBI taxonomy): domain Eukaryota; kingdom Viridiplantae; phylum Streptophyta; class Magnoliopsida; order Asterales; family Asteraceae; genus Artemisia; species Artemisia argyi. The sequence goes on from CM060686.1 coordinate 181,656,399, forward strand.
AAGACGTTCAAGCATGTTACCAATTGGAGATCTGCCAGTTTTCTTAAGCCTAACATATAAATCATTCATCCAAGACAAGTATAAACAAGTAATCAACACATAATTAACATCTAGGTTTCATTAGATCCAAGCAAACACAAGATAGATCTAGCCTAACATGATGGAATTAAGACAAGAACAAGATATAGACAACCAACACATAGACATATTGATTGAATTAAAAGAACACTTATCTTAATTGCACATGAAAGGTATCAAGGGGTTGGAACCCTTGAAAAACCTGTAAAAGTTACACCAAAATCGTACTTAGGGTTTATCCCAAAACTTCTCTCTTTTGTGAAAAAATTAGAAAACTATATATAGGAAAAGGGGTCTGACAGCGTCAAGACAAACATTATGACGCCGTCACCTCGCCGCCAAAACTAATCTCGGACTGCCTTGATCTACATTTGACGCCGTCAAGACTTAGTTGTTTCCAGGCCGTCATGACTTTAACTCTTGACGCCCTATTTCGTGACGTCTTCAAATCTGTACTGGATCGTCATGGATTTTTGCTCTTGACGCCGTCAGGGAGTTACTCTTGATGCCGTCACCTACTGTTCCCAGCATGGAAAATTAAGACTTTGGCGTTTTCTTCACTTTTATGCTCCAAAAATGTCCGAATTGCTTCCTTTTCTAGATTTCACTCCCAAAGTACCTAAAATCACAAAAGGAACGATTTAGGGCAATATTTGATCAAATAAATTCGAATTCGGGCTTAAATGACCCCCTAAAAACGGATCATTTTTCGCCTCATCAGGTCACTAACAATCCTGATGGGAAAACATACTTTGATAGGTTTTACGTATGTTTTGCTGGTCTAGCAGAAGGTTGGAAAAGTGGGTGTAGGAAAGTAATTGCCTTAGATGGATGTTTTTTGAAAAGGCCTAACCAAGGTGAAATTCTGACCGCTATTGGGAGAGATGGAAATAACCACATTTACCCAGTGGCTTGGGCAGTGGTCAATGTTGAAAACAAAGATAACTGGAGCTGGTTTTTGGAGATGCTTGAAGGAGACTTAGATTGCATAAAAGGGAAGGGCCTAACTCTTATGTCAGACCAACATAAGGTATGCTTTAATTCATAAATTCCTTCTGGTTTCTTATTGTTGTATATATTATAACATTGTGTTTACATATTTATGAGGGGTCTTATTGAAGCTTTGAAGAATGTTATGCCATATGCCTAACACAGGCAATGTGCAAGACATATTTATGAAGGATTTAGGAAACAGTTCACTGGGTTGGAGTTCAGGGAATTGTTTTGGATTCTTCAATCTCCATGACCTTTGCTCTCCACTTTGGATGTAAAGCCCTGAGAATTTTTCTAACACAAATTTTGACAGAAATACCTTCATCGAGTGCTTTCAAACTCGTGATAATGGTGTTAAATCTAGCAAATGCACTATCTATAGATTCGTCTTCAGGAATGACGAATTGTTCATATTGTTGGACTAAAAGATCGATCTTGTTATCTTTGACTTGATTATTACCTTGATGAGTAACTAACAAAGTTTTCTAAATATCTTTAGCCGTATTACACATGAAAATTCTTTGAAATTCATTTTTAGGTAAAGCGTTGTAAATTACCATTTTTGCTTCATCATTTTTAGGTAAAGCGTTGAAAATTCTTTGAAATTCACTTTGTTTATCATAAGAAACAATTTCATTTTGTTTAGTTTCCGGATTAAATGCAATAGGCTCAAAGTCACCCATGGTAATAACATGCCAAAGATCAAGATTTTTTGATTTCACATACGTTTCGAATCGAGTTTTCCAATAAATAAAACTATCAGTCTCAAAGAGTGGTGGTCTTTGCATAGACTGCCCTTCTTGATGTTTTTCAAATTCGATTGATCGTTTCAAGTTTTAAAATACAATATATTTTAAAAAATCTTGAGCAACAAAGCTCTGATACCAATTGTAGAAACTAGAAGGGGGTTGAATAGTTTCAGCGTTATTATTTACGTTTTTAGAAAATTTAATTTAGAAATTGCGTTTGTGAAGATGATTCGATTCGATGTTTACGTGAAATCAATACAACAATAGATATAAGCAATAGCAAGTAAAAAAGTAAAAGTAAAGAAAGGAATGATCAAACTGGCACACGAAGATTTATAGTGGTTCGGCCACGAAGCTCACTCTTTCGCCCCTACTCTACTCCTCGAGTCTCACACTCAAGAGTTTCACAAACACTATATCAACACGCTCCCTTATGGTGGAACAAACCTTACACAAGCTTACACCAAGTTTAACGACACTAAGCGGAATGTCAAGTCCTAATCCTAGCTAGAACCAATCTATCAAGAACCTAAGGAAAAAAAAACCAAAGAGGTAGGCCTAGAAAGAAAAAGGTAACTGAGGATGACATTCTTGTGGAAGAAGTTAGGGAGGTAAGGAAAACACCTGTAGTTCAAGATGTTAGGGAGGTAGGGGGTACAAATGTAATGGAAGAAGTTAGGGTTGAAAATGTTGTTGGGCCAAGAAAGAAGATAGTTACCAAGTCTGGGCCAAGAAAGAAGACACTTTCCGAGTCTGGGCCAACAAAGAAAGCTTCCAGTAGTGGGTCAAAATAGAAAAAAGATGGATCAAGTGGGTTAAATAGGAATAGCTTAAGAAGATCATGTACATCAGCTTTTGCAAGATGGTTTGGTGAGCCAGAAGATGAAATGGACCAACAAACAAATGCAGTGGATGCTGGTGTAACTATTGAAGATGAAATGTAGGTAGAAGATTATAACACCCCAAAAATTTACAACGCAGCGGAATACCAATTTGGGTGTCACTTCATAATTCATAAAAACAAGTTACATAAAACGACCTCAAAAGATACGTTTAATAAAATGTCACATTCGATTTGATAAATCAGAGTACAAAGGTCCCAACAATTTATATTTAAAACTTAAGTTACAAGAGTTCAAAAATGACTCATTTGCATATTTAAAGAAAATAATTATCGAATGTGAAGAAAACAAGTCCTTCAATGTTTGATATCCACGCGACTCCGATTGCTCCGAATGCTCAACTAGCCAATAATACCTGAGAAATACATGCTAAAAAGTCAACATAAAGTTGAGTGAATTCATAGAGTTTAATATGTAAGCAGTTGAATACAAGTATTATTCAGTTTAAAAGAAGTTGGGCTACGCCCGTAATTAAGTTGACATGTAACAAATACAAGTCGGGAAATAAGATTTATAGCATTGAGCTCATGACACCGAACCTTGGCCAAGTTTAAATGCCCCTCACAAGGTATTCAATTGCCATTTACCTCAATTCTCAATATTATATGTCCGTTTGACCCACAGTTGTCAAATGAGCGCTACTCACCCGGACAGGCCTGCCTGGCCAAATATGCATATCTATAATATTAGCGTTTACGCACGTAATTAACGGTTCATGAAATTAGGGACTTGATGGCAAATGTACTCAATGTCTATAATTATGTAATCATGAAACTACTTGTATTCCGTTTGTAAAACTAGCATGTATCCCCCTCGCGAGGTTTATAAAACATTTAAATAAGTAAAAGCGAGGCTATGAACTCACCGTGAACAAAGAGGAATAATCACAATCAAGCAAGCGAAGAAAGATAGCCGCGAAGCTCTACAAAGAACCTAAACATATATACGTTGTCTTAGGTTTTGAAAATAAATATTTATGCCATATGGCTATATGTTACATAAATTATGATCTTAATTGTGCTTGGTACACATATACTAAATACATATATAACAAGTTTTAGTTTGACACTAAAGAGTTATTTATAAATATGAATTTATATTTTTATAAAAGTCAAGTGTCAAATTTATATTTGTTTCTAAGTCTAAAATATGTTATGAAGGTCCAATGATGAGTCTAAGGTTCAAATTTAGTCCAAGGGTCCCATTTTTAATCAAAAAGGTTCAAATTAAGCCTAAGAGTTCAAAATATAGGAGGTGGTTCAAAATAAAGTTTTAAAGATATAATCATATGAGTTTTTGAATCCTTTATACTTTTAAAGTCAAAATCTGTTAACATTTTTATAATTTGCGCAATTTAGAAAATTCGTTACTCTTAAACCGTAAGTCAAAAGTTTAAGTTCTTTATATTTTCGGAAAGGTATTTACCTGTACTAACTAGTCTTGTGGGTTTTACTAAACCAAAAGTTAAATAATATAAATAAAACTATCAAGTTATCCATACTATTCAGTCCATCAGCTTTCAAAATTACAACAGTCCCACGAAAAATGCGATATCTAGAGTTTTAGAAGTCCAATTAATTCCCCGCTTTCGGCCACGTTTAAGTCAAGATGTTATCTAAAACTTTTATGTTTTGAGTAACAGTGGGTTATTCACAAAAAAAATGACTTATACATGTTTCAAATCTGTTACTCAGAATGTGACATGTTTCACGAAAATAATTCTAGTTTAATCATCGTAATGAGTTATTCGATGAAATACCCGTAAAAATGACCACAAGACATAGGGCTACAACTACATATTTTTAGTTTAGGTCCAAAGGTTACTGATTAGTGCAGTTAATTCCGTTTTTACCCCTGAGTACAAAATTGTTTTGCATGTTAAGTCCTTTAGTGATTTAACCTATGTACCAAGCCTAACCAAGCATAATAATTTATATACTATACAAATGCATCAAGTAATATCATATTTACAATAGTGAAAATAAAATAAAGATGGAAATTGAGTGGAGAGTTTCCTTACAAAAGATGAAGAACAAGAAAAATACAAGACCAAGGAACACTAATCCTATATTAACCAACAACACTTGCACCTTTTCTTTAACCTATATCAACCAAGTTTTTAACCACCAAAACCCTTTGTAAGAACTTGAAAATCACAGCCTCTTGACCCTTGAAAATCTTTAGAAAAATCACCAATAGAAACCCTTTGAGGATGAAGACTTTGAGGAAGAAAAGAACCAAGAATTAACTAGAACACATGGACCTTCAATCTTGCACCAACTCTTTAATAAAGATCAAAACACAAATGGGTGTTTTTGTTGTTGAAAATCATGACCAAGAGGGAAAGAAAACAGATTTTTGAGTGAAATATAGTTGGTGATACAAACAAGGATTAGTTTTTGAGTTTATATATGGTAGGAACAAAAGTGGAAGACATGTGGTGTCACCAATTTAAAAGATATAATTTAGCCAAGACACTTGGTGTCTTGGTTGCTCAAAATCTGTCACAAGGGGTGGAGCAAAAGGGTGAGTGGAGCTTATTTGATTTAATTTGAGTATTGAGTGTTATAGATGTAGTTTTGATCCCCGGTAGTTAAAATGTGGAGTTTTTAAGACGCGTAATGTAAAATCGGGTAGTAATAATTTATAAAACTTTCAAATATATTAAAACTTGTTTTCATAATGTATTTTAGTAATTTAGATGAGTGGTAAATTCTTTGGAGGGTTTAAACATCGTTAAAACCGAAACCGTGAGTTAAAAACGCGTTTGGTGAAACCGGTTCTTGATAAAAGTGATGTAGACTATAAAATGTAACAATTCACAATTTCAGGTTAATTACTATTCCCGGAAAATTCACTATTCACTTTTACTATTCATTTCTTTCCGAAATTTTCCCGAAAGTTGATTTTTATTTGATATTCTCGAATGATAAATCATTTCCATGGCAAATTAAATGTTTGACAACCGTCAGATAATTTTCGTGAAAGTTATTAAGGAATTACATGGAATTACACGTTTTAGGGTAAAACGTCAATCAGAAATTCTACGCACAACGAAATTCAACCCCGTCAGGTGACCCCACATCGAGAAAATGTTTGACACGCTCATGATTTATTTGAGAATTAATCGTGACTGAGAAAAACATGACCAAAGACTTCCCGGCAGGTCACCCAAGCCTGTACTACTCTCGCATGAGCACGCTTAACCGTTTGGGCGATTAACCGTTAGACCACAAAACGCGTTTCTAAGACTATTTGAGTTTTCAACTTATTAGAAAAAGTCAACATATTCTTTCCCTCCCCCATTGACCAAAAATCATTCCTTGATTTTTTAAGTCATTTCGTGATTTTTAGGCTTACGGTTTGATGTCTAAAAGACATTTAATACCAACCGACACTAGACTGAGCCCAGTCTAGACATTATAAGTCATTTTAAATCATTTTTATCCTATTAGAAAAGTAACATTTTACTTTTCTCAATTTTACGCAATATTCGTACGTTTTACGTATTACGCGTTTTAGACCTGTGTTTCCAGTTTTTAGCAGGGTTTTAGCACCCAATGGAACCTACCACTCATTTTATATTTTATTATGGAGTATTTTGACAAGTTTAACCATACTTTCAAATTCCATAATTTTACGACACCCGGTTTTACGTTTTGAGGCTTAATCATTTACGATTGGCATTTCCCGGAGTCAAAACTAACCAAGTATCTTGGATAATACCAAGAAAAGTCCACACCCTTGCTCTCCAAGCACTCCAAACCGACCTAGGAGGGGGGGAGTCATCCCATGTGGCTTCATCTCATGAAATTACCCTTAGATCATCATTTATTTACAACTTGGTCACCAAGTTGTAACACTTTCCTAGTAAGCTTCCTAAATGGACCTATAAATACTCCCTCCCATCCCCTTTGTTGCCGTGGGATATCACACACCAAAACCACACCATCCTTTGCTCATTTCCTTCTAGTTTCATGCATGATTCAAGTGCAAGTTCAAGGTAGAAACTCTAGTTAGGTTATCATTCATCAAATACTTCCATAACCTCATATACTTGGTGATTTCTCTTGAGTTTAAATCCACTCAAGTCACCTAAACCTTCATCATCCATCTTTCAAGAATACCAAGGGTAGAAAGATTGCATGAAGAGAAGTGGGTTGAAGCAAGTCTATCAAAGTCCTATCCTTACATGTTAACTTCCTTTCATCTTTGAAAGCCAAAAGTTGTGAGCCAAACCCTAACTTGATTCTTGTTAAATAATCATGTTCATGTTATTTACATGTTATTCTTGCTATATTATGTCTTGTAGTTATGTCCATGATGTATAAAAGTGAGCAAAACAAGTTATTGTTATTGATTGTTACAACAAGTTACTAAAACAAGTAAACTAGTGACTTTCTTGGTAAGACCTGATCAAAATGGTAAAAATATGATGTTTTATCATTACATATTACAGTAGAGGACTTAACAAGGAAACCATAGCAATTTGAACCACCTAAAACGAGTATACGAGTCAAAAGTTACGCCCATTTGAAGTTACCAAAACTTTGCGGCAAACTGCCAAATACCATTCTGATCAAATTTGGGTTTTGAAAGTCCCACTTCTGGTCCGATTCATCAAAAAGTTAAAACACGAAAGTTGTCCGGAACGCCGTTTTCGTTCAGGGACAAAGAAGCTCGAGACCTAAAAACACTTTCCGAGTGATAAAATTCTTCAAATTCTAAACAGCCCATTTTTAGGCGAAAGTCACAAGATTATGGTTATACTTTGAAAGGAACAAGAGGTCTTATGACCTATAATCAAGACCACAACCATGGCTAGAGCCAAGGTTGTGTCTCATGACCTTGAAACAAGGACCAAAGGTCATGGCTAGGCCATGACGAAATGACCATACCAACTTTCATAGGCGTAAACATGAAACAAAGAGTTGACGAGAACTTGAACAAGCAATTTGGATCTACTTCACTTAAAAGGGAACCATGAGATATTACCAAGAGAAAATGGTCATACAAAACTTATGAAACATACCCTAATAACAATCTTCATGTACTAATAAACTTTCCTAAGTTTATTCAAATATCGGACATGTAACCTTTCGGATCAAAACTTATATCTATATATTTCATCAACTACTACAATAGTAGGGAGCCTCATGTGAGGAGTTCATTATGTAAGCTGTCGAGTTGAGTTGTGGATTTACGAGTTAAAGTGTCCTGGCTCCTCGAACGCTTACTAACATGACTTCTGAATTATGTCGGCCCGAACGGTAGTAAACGATATACAAAACATACATGTTTCATGAATCATTTCTTTCAAAGACTTACATTATACATCATACCACATCATGGACTAAATGCAAGATATATATATAGGCACTACTTCATATTCTTTACTCCGATCCTAAGTCGCAACATTCTATTATAGGTTGCTCATAGAAACCTTCGCGATTCGACCATCACATTCATTACTTGCTATCTTACTTAAGGTGAGTTCATAGCCCCACTTTCGATTACTTAATTGTTTCACAAACCCTTGGGGGGAATACATGCTATTTATAACCGAGCACAATGTTTTTAAATTGTATGCTTACCTGATTGTTTTATTATCACTAAGTACCAACCTTGCTAAACCGAGATCCTTTATTATGAACCATTTAGTCACTAGCAATAGTGAGCGCGAATATTATTAATAGGCCTATTGGGATTGACGAATCCCATTTGTATTGACTAAGTTCAAACAAATGCAATAATATTTGAGATTTAGGTATGTTAGCAAAGTACCTACCGGGATAAATCTGCCGATCGATATTGGTACACGTTAACGTTATGGTGTCATAAGCTTAGTGTATAATACATGTTCCGGGCGTATAATAACGTAGCCTACCTGTTTTGTGTTCCAAACATTGGTGTGAGCCTATAACTCACACTACCAACATATTGTGTTCAAACGATTTAACAAACTCTATGAATATCACTCAACCTTTGTGTAGACCTCTCAAGCATGTATTTCAGGTTCATGACGATCAAGGATGGCACGGAAGGACACGGATACTCAAGAGGGCTATAAATTTTATTATCATTCAAAACTCATTTATTATACATTGTAAACATGGAACCAATTGGGACCTCATTTTGTAATCTCTGATATTTATATAATTTGAATGATAAACCTTTTCAAAACGACTCAATTGGAGTTCGTTTTCTATCATTGTGACTATTGTGCCGTCGAGTAACACCCAGTTCAAATTCCGCTGCATCCATGAATTGGGGGTGTTACAGATTGGTACCAGAGCCATGGTTATAGAGAAACGGGTCTAATTGAGACCTAAACTATAACCACACATACAAGCAAAAACATTTTTATAGCCTTCCGCTCTCCGTGTCTTCCATCCTACAGACGATTATGGACTTAGTAAGCATGTTATGCTACACAAACATATTAGTATATTCATATATACCCATTTTTGAGCATTTCCCCGTAGACATTTTGTGCTACACAAACATAATTGCATATTGATATATGTACCCTAAACATAATTGAGCATTTCCCCATAAGCATTAGTATATTGATATATACACACTAAGCATTTTTTGCTACATGAACACATATAAGTATATTGATATATACACACTAAGCATTTTATGCTACATGAACACATATAAGTATATTGATATATACACACTAGGCATTTTATGCTACATGAACATATTAGTATATTGATATATAAACTCGGTTTATTTTCAATCATTTATCTAAACAATGGACTAAACATATCTGTGTATGCCTATTCTAAGGCATTTCGGCACAGCCACACTCTCCCAATCATGTTCCTACTCCAACATTATGTGTCCAAGACATTGTAACTGATTACAATGGTCTCATTCATTTTTCAAGACATTGTGAGATACAATGGTCTCATTCATTTTCCAAGACATTGTGAGATACAATGGTCTCATTCATTTTCCAAGACATTGTATGATACAATGGTCTTAATCATTTCTCAAATGTTTTGTGTCACACAATGACCTAACCTACTTCCCAGACATTGTGAATTGCACAATGGTCTAACCTACTTCCGAGACATTGTGTTTTGTGCAAATGGTCTCTAGAATTATTCCATCACATCATTAATATCATTTCTTATGATATCAAAAACCCGTCACAATCTATCGATTTCAAAACAAGAAATATGAGATTTCTAAAGGACAAACTAATCCATCATCGACAAAAGCTGAACTTTCTCTACATTCATCAAAGTTTTCTTCTGAAACCTTCATTGTTAAAAGTTCGTGATCCTGGCCAAGTACGTTCTATTTTAGAACTACTTAAAGCTTCCTTTCCACACACGTATCTACCCGTACTATCTTCTATGCGATGGAATGTGAAAACATACGTTACAAGTCTTGTATGGACGGGACTTGCAACTTAAGAGTTTGACATCGCCTTTGTTTAGTGGACAGTTTCCCGAAAGCAACGGACATATCAAAAGTATACCTAGTTTAGGTATTTGGAAATTTTATCGAACCTCGGCTAAATATAGACTAGTCACCTATATTTAACCTAGGGACAGTGGAATATAGTCTGACTAACTATATTCGACTTAAAATTTTCAAATACTGAGAGTAGTTGTACTAGGGTTATGTTTAGGTTGATTTCCTACATGAACTCGATAAACCACCAGAATACATTAAAACAATCTAGAGACACGATAATGTCTTACCACTCAGCGAAATCTTAACACTTTATTTGTACTACCTAACTTCATTCTTGAAAGTTTTCATTATGAGATAATCCGAACTACTATCTGGGATAGTTATCAATTATTCTCTTCATCCTGTAGAAGTACTATCCTGTTTAGGTCCTAAGGATACCATTCCATCATAAACCTTTAAAATCTCTTAAGATTTTTAAAGAAAACTCAACATCTATACCTAAGAGTATTAATGTTAAGCATACACTACACACTTTTGTTCATCAACATATCACATCATTATCTTCACAACCGTTACAAACACAAGCTCATTAACAGATCTTGATGCACTTTTAAAGCTCAAATCATCCTTAGTTACACCACAAGCACCCTTATCAGTTTTACAAGATTGAATATTCATCTTGTACTTTTGCTACACCAGTGTCATATCGTAATACACTACCCTGTAACTCACCGGCTAAGTATGAATGTTGTGTCGGGAATTCTTGAGTAGGATGATTTATAACGTCCTTATTTGAATGGATTGGGATGCCTTTTCATTTAAATAAAGAAATTATAAATCATCGAACCATACGTTTATATTCCTTTAGTTACATTGTTTGGGATGCCTCTCTATGTAAATAAAGAATTATAAACAAGTGGGCTTAATTATATCCGAAATAACATAAGTATGAAGTCAATAAACACTAGATACAACAACAGATTACCTACTAGGCTATGATTGCAACGACTATCCCAATTTCCATTAGTACGAGGTTTACATTTTGGTTTTCATAATGATAGTACAATAACAAACAAACTCATTACGGGGCCATGTAACCATACGCATGCGCAGTCGTACCAAACTCATTGCGAAGCCATGTAGCCATATGCATGGGCAGCCGTACAATTCAAACAGGACTTGGTCCAACCACATGTTCAACACTTAATCCATTATTCGATTCCTATATCAATTGCTATTGATATTTGACAACTATATCAAGTTCTATTTGATATTCAATTACTATCTCAATTCCTATTAATATTCGACTGCTATATCAATTTCCTTTGATATTCGACTATTACCATACCTTTCCTACATAAAAGTTATGCCGACACACGACGCAGACCCCTAGAATTCCAAATCGGAGATAGGGTTATGCTAAAGGTATCGCCTTGGAAAGGCTTGATACGAGTCAGTAAATGAGGAAAACTAAACCCAAGATACATCGGACCATTCAAAATCCTAGCCAGGATTGGCCATGTGGTATGCAGACTTGAGCTTCCATCAGAACTCAGTAGTGTACACCCCACTTTCCATGTATCTAACCTAAAGAAATGCTTGTCGGATGAATCACTAGTGATTCCACTCGATGAAATTCAACTCAATGACAATCTTCAATTTATTAAGGAACCCGTAAAAATCATGGACCGAGAGGTCAAACAACTCAAGCAAAGCCGTATTCTAATTGTCAAGTTTATTGGAACTCACGACGTGGTCCTGAATACACATGGGAACGAGAGGACCAGATACGTAAGACATACCCACATCTTTTTACCAACAAAGTTTCTACTACCAACGCAAATTGATCTCCGGGACGGAGCTCTCATATGGGGTGGAGACTGTAACAATTCACAATTTCAGGTTAATTACTATTCCCGGAAAATTCACTATTCACTTTTACTATTCATTTCTTTCCGAAATTTTCCCGAAAGTTGATTTTTATTTGATATTCTCGAATGATAAATCATTTCCATGGCAAATTAAATGTTTGACAACCGTCAGATCATTTTCGTGAAAGTTATTAAGGAATTACATGGAATTACACGTTTTAGGGTAAAACGTCAATCAGAAATTCTACGCACAACGAAATTCAACCCCGTCAGGTGACCCCACATCGAGAAAATGTTTGACACGCTCATGATTTATTTGAGAATTAATCGTGACTGAGAAAAACATGACCAAAGACTTCCCGGCAGGTCACCCAAGCCTGTACTACTCTCGCATGAGCACGCTTAACCGTTTGGGCGATTAACCGTTAGACCACAAAACGCGTTTCTAAGACTATTTGAGTTTTCAACTTATTAGAAAAAGTCAACATATTCTTTCCCTCCCCCATTGACCAAAAATCATTCCTTGATTTTTTAAGTCATTTCGTGATTTTTAGGCTTACGGTTTGATGTCTAAAAGACATTTAATACCAACCGACACTAGACTGAGCCCAGTCTAGACATTATAAGTCATTTTAAATCATTTTTATCCTATTAGAAAAGTAACATTTTACTTTTCTCAATTTTACGCAATATTCGTACGTTTTACGTATTACGCGTTTTAGACCTGTGTTTCCAGTTTTTAGCAGGGTTTTAGCACCCAATGGAACCTACCACTCATTTTATATTTTATTATGGAGTATTTTGACAAGTTTAACCATACTTTCAAATTCCATAATTTTACGACACCCGGTTTTACGTTTTGAGGCTTAATCATTTACGATTGGCATTTCCCGGAGTCAAAACTAACCAAGTATCTTGGATAATACCAAGAAAAGTCCACACCCTTGCTCTCCAAGCACTCCAAACCGACCTAGGAGGGGGGGAGTCATCCCATGTGGCTTCATCTCATGAAATTACCCTTAGATCATCATTTATTTACAACTTGGTCACCAAGTTGTAACACTTTCCTAGTAAGCTTCCTAAATGGACCTATAAATACTCCCTCCCATCCCCTTTGTTGCCGTGGGATATCACACACCAAAACCACACCATCCTTTGCTCATTTCCTTCTAGTTTCATGCATGATTCAAGTGCAAGTTCAAGGTAGAAACTCTAGTTAGGTTATCATTCATCAAATACTTCCATAACCTCATATACTTGGTGATTTCTCTTGAGTTTAAATCCACTCAAGTCACCTAAACCTTCATCATCCATCTTTCAAGAATACCAAGGGTAGAAAGATTGCATGAAGAGAAGTGGGTTGAAGCAAGTCTATCAAAGTCCTATCCTTACATGTTAACTTCCTTTCATCTTTGAAAGCCAAAAGTTGTGAGCCAAACCCTAACTTGATTCTTGTTAAATAATCATGTTCATGTTATTTACATGTTATTCTTGCTATATTATGTCTTGTAGTTATGTCCATGATGTATAAAAGTGAGCAAAACAAGTTATTGTTATTGATTGTTACAACAAGTTACTAAAACAAGTAAACTAGTGACTTTCTTGGTAAGACCTGATCAAAATGGTAAAAATATGATGTTTTATCATTACATATTACAGTAGAGGACTTAACAAGGAAACCATAGCAATTTGAACCACCTAAAACGAGTATACGAGTCAAAAGTTACGCCCATTTGAAGTTACCAAAACTTTGCGGCAAACTGCCAAATACCATTCTGATCAAATTTGGGTTTTGAAAGTCCCACTTCTGGTCCGATTCATCAAAAAGTTAAAACACGAAAGTTGTCCGGAACGCCGTTTTCGTTCAGGAACAAAGAAGCTCGAGACCTAAAAACACTTTCCGAGTGATAAAATTCTTCAAATTCTAAACAGCCCATTTTTAGGCGAAAGTCACAAGATTATGGTTATACTTTGAAAGGAACAAGAGGTCTTATGACCTATAATCAAGACCACAACCATGGCTAGAGCCAAGGTTGTGTCTCATGACCTTGAAACAAGGACCAAAGGTCATGGCTAGGCCATGACGAAATGACCATACCAACTTTCATAGGCGTAAACATGAAACAAAGAGTTGACGAGAACTTGAACAAGCAATTTGGATCTACTTCACTTAAAAGGGAACCATGAGATATTACCAAGAGAAAATGGTCATACAAAACTTATGAAACATACCCTAATAACAATCTTCATGTACTAATAAACTTTCCTAAGTTTATTCAAATATCGGACATGTAACCTTTCGGATCAAAACTTATATCTATATATTTCATCAACTACTACAATAGTAGGGAGCCTCATGTGAGGAGTTCATTATGTAAGCTGTCGAGTTGAGTTGTGGATTTACGAGTTAAAGTGTCCTGGCTCCTCGAACGCTTACTAACATGACTTCTGAATTATGTCGGCCCGAACGGTAGTAAACGATATACAAAACATACATGTTTCATGAATCATTTCTTTCAAAGACTTACATTATACATCATACCACATCATGGACTAAATGCAAGATATATATATAGGCACTACTTCATATTCTTTACTCCGATCCTAAGTCGCAACATTCTATTATAGGTTGCTCATAGAAACCTTCGCGATTCGACCATCACATTCATTACTTGCTATCTTACTTAAGGTGAGTTCATAGCCCCACTTTCGATTACTTAATTGTTTCACAAACCCTTGGGGGGAATACATGCTATTTATAACCGAGCACAATGTTTTTAAATTGTATGCTTACCTGATTGTTTTATTATCACTAAGTACCAACCTTGCTAAACCGAGATCCTTTATTATGAACCATTTAGTCACTAGCAATAGTGAGCGCGAATATTATTAATAGGCCTATTGGGATTGACGAATCCCATTTGTATTGACTAAGTTCAAACAAATGCAATAATATTTGAGATTTAGGTATGTTAGCAAAGTACCTACCGGGATAAATCTGCCGATCGATATTGGTACACGTTAACGTTATGGTGTCATAAGCTTAGTGTATAATACATGTTCCGGGCGTATAATAACGTAGCCTACCTGTTTTGTGTTCCAAACATTGGTGTGAGCCTATAACTCACACTACCAACATATTGTGTTCAAACGATTTAACAAACTCTATGAATATCACTCAACCTTTGTGTAGACCTCTCAAGCATGTATTTCAGGTTCATGACGATCAAGGATGGCACGGAAGGACACGGATACTCAAGAGGGCTATAAATTTTATTATCATTCAAAACTCATTTATTATACATTGTAAACATGGAACCAATTGGGACCTCATTTTGTAATCTCTGATATTTATATAATTTGAATGATAAACCTTTTCAAAACGACTCAATTGGAGTTCGTTTTCTATCATTGTGACTATTGTGCCGTCGAGTAACACCCAGTTCAAATTCCGCTGCATCCATGAATTGGGGGTGTTACATAAAAAAGATGAAACGACAAGTATAACACTCACTTGTAATCATAAAAATAGGTTAAAATGCATAAAATATATAAAATCATAATAGTCTAGGGTTGTACCATGTTTTTAAAACCATAAAACGTAAATTTAAATCACGTAAAACTTAAAAGGTGCAAGGTTTACGTAAAATTAGAAAAATTAAATTAGGACTTTTAAAATAGGATTGTAAGGAACCAAAAGTGCATAAAAATTGTAGAATGGACATAGTATAGTAGTGGTAGAATAAATTGAACGAATCATGACGTACGCGGATAACTTCCGACGAAGTTAATTATTTAAAAAAAAATTGAATAGTTAAATACTATTAAGATTAATGACATGAAAATTTTGAAATGTCACAAAGATGAACATGAACTTGTTCATAATGAAGATCAGATAGAGATTGAGTTGACAGGTACACAAGTTGAAGATCAAATAGAAGAAACTCAAACTCAAGATGTTCAACATGAAGTTCAAAGACAAGAGCCAGTGGTACAAGTAAGAGTTAGGAGGCCTAGTGAAAGGATCGTCAAGAACAAATTGGCAAAAAACATCCATGGCCAGGGCAGCACTCTTGAATCTGCACTGGATGTAGATGTTGCTTGAAGCAACATTATTTTGTGTGCCCATTTTGTATATCTTTTGAGGGAAATCATGTAAAGTCTAATAACTAATGTTGCTTGGGCTGTAATGTAACTATAACCCAAAACTAGAAGCACTAATGTTTACCAGCAACAACTATGTTTGTTTATGAGATGACCATCACACAATAGCCCATTTTGTAAATCCTACAGGGCACTTTTGATCGTCATTCTTAAACAAGTTTATGGAATGAAATATGCAGTTTCATATTCACTTTGTGCATTGAATTGGTCAATTATTTTATGAAAAAGAATAGCCTGCACAATGCACTATTCTTTTCAACTCTGCAACTGCAAAAGCACCTCTATTATAGCAAGAATCTTCACTATTAAACTTGTGACTTTATACCATAGACCTATGATCCTCATTAATAGCTATGATCCTCGTTTATAGCATACCATACAAACGACAAGTACTTGCACTATATAATCAACCAAAGTCTATATCTTTGTGCATACCATCACCAACTGACCAACTCATATTCAAATGGATCCCAACAAAAAGAAAGGTATTACTAACTGTTTTAACATGTATATCTGTCTGTTTTGATGATTGTTTTGATTAGTGGTTTTTTTCTTAACACCTTTTTTGTAGACATAATTTGCATTTCAAGTGACAGTTCTCAGGCCATGTCATGTACTCCACCTTCATATGCCATTGAAACATCTAGTGACAGTTCTGGATGGATGAATTACTTTCCTCCCATTGACAGTCCAAAACCATTGAAAGTGTCTTCAAAGAGGGCTGAAAGCAGTTCCAACTTGACAAAAGAATATGAAGAAAAAATGGCTTTTACTGCTAGGGAGAAGGTATTGGGTTTGGCAGCTCCAAAAAAATGGAAAGACTTTGGTATAAAACTACGGGAACCAAAACTTCCCAATGATCCAAAAGGGAAGGGGAAGAAAAGGATGGGTTAAATTGAAGAATCTCATGAAGCTATGCTATTTGGTACAAGATATGTATGTATTAACCATCGTTTAGGTGTATAACCTAAACCATGCTCTAAAATAAAACACTTGTAGCCCCTACTATGAATCAATGAAATGTTTTTCACAATGTTATTAACAGAATTCATATAGGAAGCAAAAGAGAGAAAGGATTTCATTTCAAACTAACTTAGCATTCAAAGTTACAAAACACTACATTAAAGGGATCATGACTTCCATATCATTTACCTAGTACATCTAACATTCCCATAAACAACATACCATGACCACACCTGTCCTTGCTTACACTACTTGGATAGTGACAAACTTATCCCAACACAAATTATACACAAACATCCTAACATGACCATAAACAACCTATCATACAATCCTAACTTTGCCTTCCCAGGTTGACTTTGTAGCCTTCAACTCTTCTTCCAACCTAGACTTCTCCAAAGCAAGTGTCTCGAACATTGGTCCTTTATCCCTTCCTCTTTGCCTTTGAAAAAACCTAAATACCAGGTCTTTGTAGTATTGGCTAGGAAGGTCATCATCTAGAAACTCATAGACTCGACAAAGGTCACATTTCACCGATTGCAGTGACAAAAGAATTCAAGGTTGCCTCCAATTAAGCGTGATTGGGCAGAACTAGAAGTACTCATTTTTTAGGGTTCTTAAAAATATTTTGGGACCGTTTAGGATTGGGGGGAAGAGGGAAAAGGTGATTAAGTGAGGGTGATTAGGTGAGGGTTCTTGAAAATGTTTGATATAAACCCCTCAAAGTTTAATAAATGTTCAAAACACACCCAAAGTAAAAAAAAAACATGAAATGTGATTAAGTGAGGGTGATTAGGGTCACTAATACATGCCACGTCAGCTAATTGGCAATTTTAGGATACAAAAGCAAGATTAAGAAAGTTTGTAGTTACAATAGGAAAAAAAAAGTTCATGGTATATAAAAGCAAAAGGTGGCAAGTTAGATGCATTTCTAGACAATTTTCCCTATTATTATTTGGTGATATTTTATTTTTTAAGCAATTCAAGTGTTGCAAATAAGTACAATATACATATTTGTGGTTTGTTATTTTTTACACCAAATATTATATAAAAAATATTGGACAATCAATATTTCCATTAGAGGGTGCTTGGTTGAGGGTATTATAGGTTGAGGAATAGGAATGATAATAAATAAGCATTGTTTGTTAAGTATAATGCAATGCTTTATTATTCACTATTAAGTATTGTAGCAAACTCGAATTGTAAGTATGTAGTTTTGTAATTATGTAGTTTTGGCGAGAATAAAGTGCTAAAATGCCAATTATTGTAAATAGTAAATTATATAAGACTACTATAATTGAGAAATTATATCAAAACATTGAATGCCAATTTTGTTGTGTATTTCAATAATAATTGAGGGTATTATAATAATTCTAATGTGCTAAAAATTTCAACAATAACATTTTAATAATATGTTTCGTTCTTTATCTTTTATATAATAAAACAAAAACAATAAAAATAAAATAAAAATAAACAAAAAAAGAAAAATAAATAAATAAAAAACCCTAAAACTCTCTCTCTCTCTTAGGAGAAAACCGGCCACCACCCTTCACCCTTTTTTCCGGCCAAAATCTGCAACCAATCGTCCTCTCTATCCTTTTTTAAGGGTATGCAATACGATTTGGGGTTAGATAATCTTAAAGGGTGGTTGGATACGGCTGTTCTTTTATTTATTTAATGGTTTTCTCCCTTTTTCTGGTCGAAACCCTAAGTTTTATTTGTTAGGGTTTCGAATCTGGCCTCAATAAACCTTAAATCGATCTTTGTAGTCGGTTTTTTTCTTATTCGATTTCATATATAGTGGGTTTATTGATGATCGTTTTTTCTGTAACCTTATGCGATCAGATTTTCAATCAACTTTTTAAGGTTTACAAATACTGGTTTTTGGGCTTGAACGATTAATGGAATCCTAATTTTTTTAGGGTCTCGTTTTTATCTATCTGCTGGTCTACATGTGTTGCTGCTGATTCGATTTAGGAAGTGGGTTTTAAGAGAGATCGTTTGTCAAGTTGTGGGTAATCTTGTGTTTTCAAAACCCTTATGAACCTTAATGTTCAAACGCCTTGTGCTGAATATAATTTTTGGATCGATTCGCTGGGATGTTAGGGTTTGGATTTAACTAGCTTGTCAAATTTGATTGTGATGTGTCGTGGTCAGTTTGACGGCTGGGAGATTTGGTTGACAGCATGTTAGGGTTTCGGTTTATCATGGTTATCTTTAATGGTACTGTTGTCCATGTTTGGATGGTATTACGGTTGCTGGTGGTTACTGCGTGGTCAAGGCATGATATGTTAATTGCTGATGTCGCTATTTATTGGTGACTACCATTTACATTGGATCCTTGCTGCGTAAGGTTTGATTTGCTGTAGTTTAAGGGTTTTATAACCTTATAACTGATTGTTACTTCTTGATGCTACTATGGTGTTCGTATAATCAGTTAGAGGTCGTTAACCCTATGTATTTGCCTTTATGGACATGTATTGATCGACGTTGGTGTGATGCTGAATTTTTGTGCTTGACAATGGGTCGAGCTGTATGTTGATTGCATATGGATGGGGCTAATGGTTCATTTGCTGTTCGTGCATCTTCGTGGGTAGAATCATCACGTTCAGCTTGGTACATTGTATGACGAATCTATTGTTGTCTCGAATCGCGTTGGAAGTTAAGTTTTAAGGGTCTTGTTCAAAACCCTTGTTGATTGGTTTCTTTCTACGTGCATGGTTTCTTCCTACCCTTTATGAACTGAATTCTCATTTGATGATCCATGAGCAAGGAAGGTACTTTGTTAATGTAGCTGTTTTTTTTCAAATTCGTTTGCTACGGAATTCATTCTTATTAGATTATGCTACTTGCATAATACTAATAGAAGACGCAAATGGATTTTGTTTGGATTGAGCACTTGGAAGTCGGGGATACATGTTATACCCTGTTTATGTTTCAAATTTCCTTTGCTATGGATTGCACTCTTATTAGGTTATTAGATTATGCTTTATGCATAATACTAACAGAAGCTGCATACGGATTTGTCTTGGAATCAGCACTTGGAAGACGGGGAAACTTGGTTATGGTTTCTTCATGTTTAAGATCTGGATAACTAGGATGACTAAGAAGACTTAAGCTTTTGATGTATTGTATTTTTATGTTTAGTCATTGTCAGTACTATTTGGATTTGTAAGTTACAAGAATGGCCTGTCATTCTTGTATAGTGGTTATGTTAGTTTCCTAAGGGACTTCGATGAGAGACTCACTCTCATCCATTGTACTTACAGGTTTTTTGTAAATGTATTTTACCGGGTGCATGCATGATGTTCCCCTTTACCCAAAAAAAAAAACCTCGGGTGAGGACTTTCGTATTAAAAAAAAATTATTTCCTTATTAGGTTATATTTTAACTATTACTTTTTAACTTATAAATTTATAAATCTATTTTGTTGATATAATACACAAGTAGAAGATAAACAAAAAAAATATTTATAAGATGCAACTAATAATAGTATTAAACTTTTTAAATAGTTATCTTTAATAATAAAAAAACTATAACTAAAAATCATAAGTCAAACAAAACAAAGATTAAATTATTTGTTTTTTAATAAATAAAAATATATCACTTAAAACATTAAGAAAAAAAAGAAAAGAAAAAAAAAACTTGCGCGTGCGCGGGCATTATAACTAGTACGTAGTATAGATAGATATCTACTAGCTTCCATATTGTCATAGTTACAAAGTTTTAGATGAATTATGATTTTTATTTATTCATTTTTTTTAATTTTTAATTATTATTGGGTTTTATTGTCTTATAATTACTGAGTTTGATGCTCTATTTTACAGGTTCCTGTTTCATTATTCTTGTCCTTGCACTTAAAAGGGTCTTGAATTAAAAAGAGACTGCACTATACGGGTCTAAAAGCGCAATATGATACTCCCACTTCAATGCTCACTTTAAAATTCAAAGCACCAACACAAAATACTTTCTTGTACGTACAACAAACCAATTAGATCCGTGACAAGATGCAAAAAAAAGTTACCATGCTGTTTACAGCAAATACGATTCATTAATCATACCACGTGAACAAGAGGATGAATCCGGGTTTATATGTAAAATCCAGAATGTCCATCACGAGCAGGAAACATTGTGGGGCTATCATCATCATTTATCCACATGTTGCTACTGCCGCTGTTGTTTGCAAGAAACGAAAGGATTTAAACTGCTAACCCATGAATAAACTGCAATTAGGTCAAACATAACATAACATAAGCTAAAAGAAGCTGATACACTGTAAAAATCTGTTTTGATTCATGACTAAAATAATCATACCTACGAATTCCAACTCAGGTTATCTTCTCCTACCGTCCCCGTCTTTTTCTCTGCGTTTATCTCTATCATGGTCTCGTTCCTTCTCTCTTTCAGTATGTGAATCATAACTTCTATCATTTTCCCGATCCCTCCTTGATGATTTACGCTGTGGGCTTTCACTGTCATGATGGCTTCATTGACGCTTTCTTGAAGATTCAGGTGAATCATCTCTTTTCTCCCTTCTTTCTTTCTGAATACGTCCCTGTGGTTACTAAAACATTATATGTGTATTAAACAAAATTACCAAAACCTTAAACCCTGACAATTTAAAACTCACTCTTGTGTGATGAATCTTCATTATGATCCGTTAAGCTATACTTGTATCGTAATTGTTTTTGATGTGCCGCTACTTTCTTTTCAATTTCTTCTTTCTTTAATCCTCGTTCTTCAAGGGATTCGCGGTAATCAATCAAAGACACCTCAATCTGTCTCAACTTTTGTCTGGACGTGTGGGACAATTAAACAACCATGATTATGAATGTAAAGTTGAAAAAAAATATAATAATAATAAATAAATAAATAAAAATAAAAATCTAGTGAAGACTTATAACTTCAAAGCCGTAAGTCTGTCCCTTCCTAAAAATACCAAATAATATCAACTAGATATATCCATTACTCCCCAATAGTAAGTATACCTCTTCGTTTTCAAAAAGTATCAAATTATTTCACTTAAATCTATTTATCAATAAAACCATGAGTAAGGTCTGGATGTGAAATTAAAACTAAAGAAGTTTAAAATATATATATATATATATATATATATATATATATATATATATTTATATATTGTCACAACTCACCATTTCAGGTCATTTCCCAAACTTCGACATTTTACTATTCATAAATCACTATTCATCGTTTTACTATTCATCATTTTCAAGATCAATTTGATATTCTGAGAAACATTTGGGAGATTTACTATTCACTGAACACTATTCATTGCCGGAAAAGTTTTCACTATTCACTTGCATTACTCATTTCATCGTAAATTTAGTTTACGGGTATTCAAATTCGCGTAACCGGATTGGTTTAGATGCGAATTCATTTCATTAGTGCTAAGGACACTGCATACGGACTAGAGACAGTCTGCATATCATCATAACAGCATTTTCATGTTATACCACTCTTAGGATTTTCAAATTTATATATTTGATACATTTAACGTTTTACGTATAAGTATTTATAATAAACGTTAACACCCGGTTTATACACGACGAATATATCTAAATATTCCCACAATGGTCCCGACATATTTTTATATCCATTTTATCATCATAAAAGTTATAACATTCATTTACCCAGTATTTTGGAAATTTATTTTATTTATAACGTAAGCTTATGAATATTACGACGGTTTTCGTGAAAACTAAACAATAATCACCCGAACACTCAGCAATTGTACCCAACATATTTTTATCATTCTTATGACTTTATTTTGTCCCGGTTAACTTTGTTAACATTTATTTCTATTAAACCCGGTACCCGATTTTAACTAATAACACATAATAACACATAACCTTACACTAAAATCCTAATTAAATCAAGACTACCCCAACCCCCCCCCCCCTCATCCACCATGGCCGGTCCTCAAAAGTCCTCACAAGGCAATTTCACTTTGTATTCTTAACCTCTAATCATTATGTACAAGTATTATACTATTATACTTAGAACTACATATTTACAAAAACCACCAAAACATAATCTTACATAATTTTAGAGAATCAAAAAGCAAAACCTCATCTCTTCTCCATCTCAACCCACGACTTCAACCATAATCCAAGATCAAGTGGTGATTTTCCAAAAGTTAAAGCATAGAAGTTGTTCATTTTGTCATCCTAATCAAGAATCATCCAACAAAAACACAAGTAACTCAAGGTTTCTAATCATCTAATCACCTAGAATTTCAAAGTGAGTTATCAAATTTATTTTCATGTTTTCATCTAATTAACACATGTATCTTATAGTATTCATGCTTAATTTCATGCACAAACTAGTTATACCACTTTATTTTTGTAGACTTTTGAAACATACAAACCCTAGAATTGGTTTTAGGTACTCCCTTGTTTAATTAACTTGTTTAGTAATCATTAGGAACCCATGGCACCCTAAGAAGGTGTATGGTAGGATTAGTATAGTTTTGTGAAGTTTGCAAAAGTTTTGGTTGAAGTAAAAACTAGTTTTGAACCTTGGAAATGGTTTTGTAACAAGTAACCTACTGTCCCATTTTGTTAAATCCTGGAAAATCAGTACATACAAAGGAAACTTTGGCAAAATTTTTAGAAAATACTTTCAAAAACGAATCCGTAGGCGAAAGAACGGATTAAAAAGAGTTTATAACGAAGAAGTTATGATTTTTGCAAGTTTGTTGACGAAAAGTATTTTTCTGAAAATTACATGCTGTTGGACGTTTTTCGTCGGACAAAAAGAGACTTTAGACGTAACCCGGAGGAGCCAAGCTTTCCAAAATATATTACTACATACTAAGACGTAACCGTGGATATAAAAAACAAGTAAAACGGACTTATAACGACAAAGATATTCACGTTTGAATATCGGCAAAACTCATTTCATTTTGACAGCTTTTAGAAATATTAACACTAAAACTACGTAGTAACTCTAGATTTCTAGAAATAATATCAAGTACCCAATTTTATAACTAATGAAGTATTAGTTATTACAAGTATATTTTTATCACTACAAGGCGTTATTTCAAGGATTTCAAACCGAGGATTTCAACACTAACATGGAAACATACGATATATATATAAGTATATATATTGCAACTAGCTTTATTTTTCTAATAGCCATATTTTTCCTAAGTCTTGGAATATATATTTTTTTGATAACAACAAGTGTTTTTCCAAAGAGTAGAGTGGTATAGGAACATGTGCATGGACATTCATAACATCATTTGGTGATCTAAATTAGATCGTTCATCATTCACATTAGGTTGCGGCAGCTAACCGTTCATTGTTGTTCATTTCACATCATCACAGTATCATCAGTTAAGGTGAGTTTTCATAGCCCCGTATACATTTTATGATTGTTTTCAAATCCCACGGGGGAGAATACATTGCACCATTTTAGTACGAGCCCAAGTATCAAAACATATGTACATTGCTTAAGTAGCTTGTCTGCCATGTGATAAGTCCCCTAGTATCATCATGAACCGTTAATTTGCCTTTAAGCGAGAGTGAGTGGATAGATCTATTGAGGGTGACGCCTCCATCCGTGGTAGTATTTACCAACAGTAAGCGGATGCATTTCATGTCTGTTACATTTGAGTGTTTTGGCAGAACATTCAGGAGGGGCATAATTTCATCAGTCATAGCTTCGGTGTCATGAGCTTAAGGTCTATTGTACTATTTTATGTGACTTTTGTCATGCACTTATACTTGTGGTGGCCGTACAAACATTACATTTCATAAACCTATGATTATTCACCAACATTCGTGTTGACCGTTTTCGCAATGTATTTTCAGGTAACTAAGGCATCATCATATCATATGCATGGAGTCACATTAGGGTGTGCCAGGGATGACGCACTACATTATGGATTTTTCATGCACTTGTGTAAATTATCGTTTGACATTTCCTGAACTTGTTTTCTGTAAACGTTTCAACCTTTGGGACCTATGTTTTGTAACATTGGATGTGTTTCAAATAAATCAAACGATGTGTTTTTCCAAACGACACTTTAGGTCGTTCAATATTTCCTTGTTATGGTGCTATGACAGTTACACCCCCAGGCATTCCATTCCGCTGCAAGTCAGGTAAATTGGGGGTGTGACATATATCATACTATATTATAAAGCATGAATGACTACTATTAATAAAATACTTAAAATTAAGCATTACACATTTCAATGCTAAAAGTACAAGTGATTCAAGACAATTAGACATTTAATACAATAAATGAGATATAATTAGACATGTACAAGTTTAGTAGCTTAATGTACACACCACTTTGTCTTTGCCATTAAAGTTTAAAATTAATGACTTAAAATTGAATTATGTACATTAAATACAATTAATTAAATAGTCAATAAATACAATTAATACACTTATTAAAACACCCCTTACATAAAAATACAAATTATCAAGCATATTGTACAACCAACTTAAACACAATTCCAGCATTAAATATAACTAATACAAATAATAAAGCATATTATATAAAATTTTAAGCCCGAACGGGCAATGGGCTCGAGCCCGAACGGGCACGGGTCAAACGGGCTCGAGCCCGAATGGGCACGGGTCAACGGGCTCGAGCCCGAACGGACATGAGCCAACGGGCTTCCAGATGATGAATAACCCAATCCAAGATCTCTAGTACTTCTTTTTTGTTCATCGTCTTCACGGGCCCACTTAGAGGCAGGCAATACTGTAATACCCAGTGCCCGCTTACTTTGAAAACTTTGACTTTTTACGCGGAAACGCTTGAACTAAAACTGACCTGCTGTTACTCTTTCATAAACTGACAAAAATCAGTACACAATCAGACCTTGGGGCTATTTTTAGATGAAAATAGACTCAATCACCTTCGAAACGATAGGTGGCATGACCCGTGACGACTTACGGATTAAAATATATGAATTTTCGAAAACTGCCAAAAATCTGCACAGTCTGCCCGGAAAATCTGGACAGCTTGTTGTCCCGAAATCACTTTCAAAATCCCCGACCGGAAACCCGACCTCCCGAACTCGAAACTCAACCACACTTTCCAGATTTATTTGGTATATGAATGGGCTCATTTTCATGCAAAAACATTTATCTTACGATACCCCAAAGGGGTACTTTACGATGGGTTATGCAAATAACCCGTTTTGACCCATTTCGCAACAAACCACTTATATCACTTTCGTTTTACACCAAACTTTCCAGAAATCAATCATTTAACATATCAAACATGTTCCAATAACACTTGACCTGTTTACTACTCAAAATGGGTATGTTTACACTTAAACCAAACGCCCCTTTAACTTTACTCAAAACACATAAACCATACTTTGACTTATCAAATTACTATCAAATTGTCATACAACTCTTGACATACACTTTGCCATACGGCTGCCCTTTCACAACCCATAAAAGACTAACGGGGGTACAAACTCACACATGAGCCCGATATTCTAGCTAAGCTCCTAAACACAAATTACCTTAAATCTTGCATAACCAAAACCTTAATCCACATATCCAAGCCATCCATAAGAACAGTGCCAATCCTACAAAATGGTTAGACAACTAAACCATAAGCACAAAGACTTGGTAAGTAAAACGACTATAACATACTATTATACTTCAATCCACATAATGCATCATATACATAAACACTTACTTCAGGGCTTACATACCCAAGTCTCAACTATCACATATCATCAACATATTCTATAACATCATCTCATCACATAAGCCATAACCATGGCATCACATAAGCATAATCCAAGCCCATCTTCTCAACATAAACATACATAACACATAATGATAGAAATCCATATAACATATGCTATCATCATTTTACTTACCTTAATCCAAGCTAAAAACAAGACATCATCATCATCACAATCTTCCATCTTCATCATCATCCTTTACAATATTTTAAAACCTAATAACATTATAATTAATAACATAAACAAGGGTTAACATAACCCATAAAACATACTTATCTTACTTTCTACATCATCATATGATCATATCTTGATCATATGATGAAAACCCACTTAATCCATAATCTATAACTTCAATAACATCAAGAACATGCATACTTACTTGAAGGAGAATCATAGCTAGGGTGGCCATAAGCACTAGGACTTGATCATCTTCCTTCTTAAGCCATAAAGTATATCATTTCCCTCCCTTTTCTCCCTCTAGAACCGGCCTTCCCAAAGACCCAAGAATAATGTAGAGGAGACTAGAATCTCCTGGATTTATTTAGCTAAAATACATGTTTGGGTTAATGGCAAAGATGGCCCCTCAAGTCTATTTCTTCTTACTTTGGCCACATCCTACTCATAACTCATTTACCTCAATGGCAACTTTAGTCCCTTTGGCACTACCACAATTCATTCTTAGTACTAGAACAAGTTGGTTCTAGTACTAGTTTGAGGAATTAGCAAGATTAATCCCTGCAGGCTAGAACAAGTTAGTTCTAGTACTATTTTCATATTCTGTCAACTTAGGTCCCTCAAATTCTTTTCCTTTATATTGGTGACACATAATACTTTCTAAACCACATTACACATTGTTTGACTATCGGGTTTGACTTCCACGTAACATTCTTTGACTAACCAATCACGTAAAGTCTTTAGTCCTCTTTCATCTAGGGTGGGGTCCCAACACCCGGGAAACGGGTCTAACAATTCTACCCCCTTATTTAGATTTCGTCCCCGAAATCTCTCATCTATTACTATCCAAACCCAATTCTCAACATATACATGTCCTTATTCTCATGCTCTTTAGGCTATTACCTTGCAACAATCTAAATGATCTTGCAAATTCTAAACTTGCTATACTTAATCATAATTTATATTATACTATAGGCAACACTTCTCATCATAAGCTCATCTAAAATTTCCCACAATTGACGACTAGTCATATGGAAAATTAACTATTTTAACTTTATATAAGTCAAACTTCACACTATCATCACTTCATTCACAATTTCACTAACATGACCTTAAGTCATATACCGACCAAAATTACTCTTTACTTTACACAATAACAACACTTATCTACTTCCAAAAACCGGTAACTTATCTGGCAATATATACATAGTACCATATAAATGGCACTTCCAAAAACCAAATCTACTCATTACTAAAGCAATCTTCTTGTTAAGTCGTGGGAATTCCACCCAACATCTTAGCAACTTAAAGCAAAAACTCATTCTAGGCGTCTATCTTAAGGTTCATATAGGACCTTAACGCCGCTACAAGCTTTTATATCTAATCTTTTCTTATAACGTCTAACTTGTTTTAGTTTTCACTTTCTCATTTCTCTACCCGTATTCATGCCATATCGGTTACACATAAGCCCACTCGTTTATAACTCCTTATTCACATAAAAAAGCGTCCCAATCTATGTAAGTAAAGAATTATAAACTTATGGTTCGGCGATTTACAATTTCTTTATTTAAATGAAGAGGCGTCCCAATCCATTTAAATAAGGATATTATAAATCATCCTACTCACGTACTTCCGACACAACAATCATACTTTCTTTACTTTCCATCTTTTCTAGGCCTGGATCCAATCTCTCTAACTTTCTATCCATGTCATAAAGACAAGCTGGCTATCCCGAAGGATACCGTAATATCCATGCCCTTGCGGCAAGCTGGGCCACCCAGAAGGATGCCAAAATATCCATACCCTCGCGGCAAGCTAGGCCATCCCGAATGATGCCAAAACTATCATCCATGCCATAAGGCAAAGCTGTACAACCATGCCATGAAAGGCAAGCTAATAACCATGCCATAACGGCAAGCTGACAACCATGCCATAACGGCAAGCTAACAACCATGCCATAAAAGGCAAGCTAACAACCATGCCATAACGGCAAGCTAACAACCGTGCCATAAAAGGCAAGCTAACAACCATGCCATAAAAGGCAAGCTAGGCCATCCCGAAGGATGCCAAAACTGGAGCATTGGATCCAAGCTATACTTACCATAACATCTGTACTCACTTATCTTTCATGTACTTCTATCATCAAGCACACACTATCATTTCAAACACTTCTCATTGCCTTAAGCAATTTCAACATTCGCTACCACGTTTACTTTCATCTAGACAAGTTTTTGTATCACACTTGTCAATTTATTATACTTGCATTCCACAATGCAATCTATCATTTATCCGTCAACCCCAAGTTGACTCATACATTCACTATGGCATCTTTATTTTAGACAAGTTCTATATGATGCTTGTCCATTTACAGTTTACACATTCTCTATGTGTCCTTACCACACACTTTTACTATTATCTGTCAACCCTTGTTGACCATGTTCACAACTCATACTGTCACTTCATTTAGTCTACTCAACTTTACACATATAAGCCTTACATAGGCTTATTCCATAACATTTTCATTAATCTCATCACATACTATCCAATATATAAACATGACTATACTCATGTTTTACAATTCTTCTAGCGCATTTCATATCACTTATGAATTCAAGCGCAATCTATGTTTCATTCATCACTTCTAGTTATCATGCTTAACCATTTACTTACTAACACATTTTACTTATCATGTTTTATATATAACATGATCTCGTCACATCTTAACCGTATACTTTAAATTTTCTTATTTTAATTAAGCATGTAAGACTTATGCTTCAAGCATCTATTCATTATTACATCTAATCGTTCATGTCTCATGAAATATGCATTCCAATGCATCTATCTCAACTCATACACCTCTATGAATCGTGCTCTCAAGCACATCACATAAAACTTAGACATATAATAAACTACTACCATAGACTTAATATCACATAAACAATAACACTTAACACTTATCCAAAAAGTGTTTCAACATTCATAACCAAAATCAAAACATATAGTCTATGGCTCATATACCATAATGCACAATCAATCAATGTCTAAGCATCAAAATTCTAACTAGCCGCAAGCGCTAGTCTACCTTATAACTAAGGCATCATACAACTTTCAATTCACTTACTAGTCCATCTCTAATACCACTTAGCATTCCTACTCACATTCCATTACTATAACTCTATCATACATTCACATAATCACAATATAATCACTGGCACCAACCAAGGTGCACGGCTAACAAAATCATTCAAACAATTCAAGTCCTCCATGGACTTAAATCTCTAAACATCAACACTATACACGCATCAATCACTTATCATCATAAAGCTCAACTAGCATAAAACAACATCCGTCTCACACTTAACATTTACCTTCCGCATTTCTTACACTTAAATTCAACGCAACTACGAGTGGTTTAAGTCTAGGCAACCTAAAGGAAACCTAATTCACTTAAACAGAAGCTCTGATACCAATTTGTAACACCCCGTGCCCGCTTACTTTGAAAACTTTGACTTTTTACGCGGAAACACTTGAACTAAAACTGACCTGCTGTTACTCTTTCATAAACTGACAAAAATCAGTACATAATCAGACCTTGGGGCTATTTTTAGATGAAAATAGACTCAATCACCTTAGAAACGATAGGTGGCATGACCCGTGACGACTTACGGATTAAAAGATATGAATTTTTGAAAACTGCCAAAAATCTGCACAGTCTGCCCGGAAAATCTGGACAGCTTGTTGTCCCGAAATCACTATCAGAATCCCCGACCGGAAACCCGACCTCCCGAACTCGAAACTCAACCACACTTTCCAGATTTATTTGGTATATGAATGGGCTCATTTTCATGCAAAAACATTTATCTTACGATACCCCGAAGGGGTACTTTACGACGGGTTATGCAAATAACCCGTTTTGACCCATTTCGCAACAAACCACTTATATCACTTTCGTTTTACACCAAACTTTCCAGAAAACAATCATTTAACATATCAAACATGTTCCAATAACACTTGACCTGTTTACTACTCAAAATGGGTATGTTTACACTTAAACCAAATGCCCCTTTAACTTTACTCAAAACACATAAACCATACTTTGACTTATCAAATGACTACCAAATTGTCATACAACTCTTGACATACACTTTGTCACACGGCTGCCCTTTCACAACCCATAAAAGACTAACGGGGGTACAAACTCACACATGAGCCCGATATTCTAGCTAAGCTCCTAAACACAAATTACCTTAAATCTTGCATAACCAAAACCTTAATCCACATATCCAAGCCATCCATAAGAACATGCCAATCCTACAAAATGGTTAGACAACTAAACCATAAGCACAAAGGCTTAGTAAGTAAAACGACTATAACATACTATTATACTTCAATCCACATAATGCATCATATACATAAACACTTACTTCATGGCTTACATACCCAAGTCTCAACTATCACATATCATCAACATATTCTATAACATCATCTCATCACATAAGCCATAACCATGGCATCACATAAGCATAATCCAAGCCCATCTTCTCAACATAAACATACATAACACATAATGATAGAAATCCATATAACATATGCTATCATCATTTTACTTACCTTAATCCAAGCTAAAAACAAGACATCATCATCATCACAATCTTCCATCTTCATCATCATCCTTTACAATATCTCAAAACCTAATAACATTATAATCAATAACATAAACAAGGGTTAACATAACCCATAAAACATACTTATCTTACTTTCTACATCATCATATGATCATATCTTGATCATATGATGAAAACCCACTTAATCCATAATCTATAACTTCAATAACATCAAGAACATACATACTTACTTGAAGGAGAATCATAGCTAGGGTGGCCATAAGCACTAGGACTTGATCATCTTCCTTCTTAAGCCATCAAGTCTATCATTTCCCTCCCTTTTCTCCCTCTAGAACCGGCCTTCCCAAAGACCCAAGAATAATGTAGAGGAGACTAGAATCTCCTGGATTTATTTAGCTAAAATACATGTTTGGGCTAATGGCAAAGATGGCCCCTCAAGTCTCTTTCTTCTTACTTTGGCCACATCCTACTCATAACTCATTTACCTCAATGGCAACTTTAGTCCCTTTGGCACTACCACAATTCATTCTTAGTACTAGAACAAGTTGGTTCTAGTACTAGTTTGAGGAATTAGCAAGATTAATCCCTGCAGGCTAGAACAAGTTGGTTCTAGTACTATTTTCAGATTCTGTCAACTTAGGTCCCTCAAGTTCTTTTCCTTTATATTGGTGACACATAATACTTTCTAAACCACATTACACATTGTTTGACTATCGGGTTTGAGTTGCACGTAACATTCTTTGACTAACCAATCACGTAAAGTCTTTAGTCCTCTTTCATCTAGGGTGGGGTCCCAACACCCGGGAAACGGGTCTAACAAATACAGATTCGGGTTTCGTCTTATTAGGGAACTAGCTAAAAAACCCGTGAAATTCACGGGTATTTTAATGAGACGTCAAAAAATAGTTTTCGACTTGGTTAATACGAAGTTAGGCGATAAATAGAACCACATTAGTATAAGAAATTGCAAAATATATAGTTGTTAGTAATGAAACATGTATAATACTGTCACAACTCGTAAATTCTGGTCTTTTCCCGAACTTTCAACATTTACTATTCATCGGTTACTATTCATCGATCACTATTCATCATTTTACTATTCATCATTTTTGAGGTCAGTTTGATATTCTGAGAAGCGTTTTAAAATTTTACTATTCATAAAACACTATTCACCTCCGGAGAAAATTTGTCATTTATACGTGGGTTGCGTCATTTTTGTAAACGTACGATTATTAACCTAAGAAACGTTATCTTATGAACTAATATTTTGAATAATTGATCCGACACTCCCAACTATGGTCCTAACACATTTTATACTCATAATAATAATATAAAAATTATATTATTAATTTGCTCGGTATTCTGGAAATTTATTTAATTTATATCGTACGCCTAATTTATTTACGACGGTTTTCGTAAAAACTAAACAATGATCACCCGAACACCCAATATTTATACCCAACATATTTTCACAATTTTTATAACTTTATTATGTCCCAATTAACTTCATCCCATTTTACTTCAACTCGTCACGGTTTATTTTTAGTTAACTCGGTACCCGGTACACCTTAAAACTACAAATAAATACACAAATCATCACCTAATACCACAAATTCTTACACAACTCATCTTTTTCTTCTTTTTCTCAATAAATGCCGCCCCCCCCCCCATGACTTCTTCCCCCATTTTATGGATCTTGTCCAACTTAATAATACATATAACTTATACTTATCATTTATTTCATTTCATTTCACAAATAACAACTAGCAAACTCATTTTTTTTTCTCTCTTCTCTTGGTGATGATCGGCCAAGAACAACCAACAAGAAGAAACCATGGATTTTTGAAGATCAAGTGTTATTTGGGTCTCATATGTATTCCTAGTTAGGGTTTTGTGATAAAACTCTAGTTTTTCTTTACATCATCATCTTCAAAACTCATCCAATCATCAAGTAAGCTTCAAGATCACTTGTTGATCTTTCCATACTTTCATTTTTCTAGTTTCATGTTGTTTATTCAAGATCTACATGCATATGTTAGTTATACCACTCATTTATATATATATATAACTTTTGATCCCTAGAAATGGATTATAGTTAGATCCTTGTTAGATCCACTTGGTTTATGATGTTTAGGAACCCATGACACCCTAAGAAGGTGTATGGTAAGATTAGACTAGATTTGTGGTGATTGAAAGTGGTTTGGTTGGATTAGAAACTAGATTGGAACACTAGAAATGACTTTTGAAACTATATTTGTACCTACTGTCCTCATTTTGAAATCGTGGGAAAATCAGTAGGTGGTGGGTAATTTTTGATCAAAGATTTAGAAAATACTTTCAAAAACGAAACTTTTGGCGAAAGAACGGATTAAAACGAGTTAATAACGAAGGAGATATGATTTTCCGAATTTAACGACGAAAACTAGTTTTCTGAAAAACTGCATGCTGTTGGACGATTTTCGTTGGACAAATAGAGGCGTTAGACGTAACCTAGAGGAGCTGAGCTATTAAAAATATATTAGTATATACTAAAACGAATCCGTGGATATAAAGAACGAGGAAAACGAGCTTAAAACGACCAAGTTATACATGTTTTAAAATCGTCAAAACTATATATATATTTTGTCACTACTAGAAATAATAACTTACGTACTAAATGGTATACTTTCTAGAAATGCTACTAAGGACTATATTCTTAACAAATGAAATACGTACGACCCAAGGTTTATTTATGCGACCACTAGGCGATATCTTAAGGTTTTCAAAACGAGGAATATAACACTAACGTTTTTATATACGATATATTACGACAAGTTTTTATTATTCTAGTTGGACTTATTTTTCTTAAGTATGGGAAATACTTTACTTTGACAATAACAAGTATTTTCAAGTTACGAGTGGCATAGGTATCATGTGCATGTCCATTCATTACATCCTTTCATGATCTAAGTAGATCACTATCATTCATATTAGGTTGCGGTTAGAGATCGAACCTCATTTTCTGTGTATCCACTTTGTCATCGTAGCTATTCGCACCAGGTGAGTCATAGCCCCACTCTTACTCTTTACACTTGTTTTAACTCTTTGGGGGAGATACATGCTCAACTACTTGTTTATACTTGTACAAATATTTAAAACATTTATACTTGATTACTTTTATACTTGATAACACTTATACTTGATTTTATACATACGTGATTGTGTTATACTTAACTGTGTTATACTTACTTGATACTTGAAACGTTTAAACTTTTATGCTTTGGGAAACGACACCCAGTAATCTGTCAAAGGAGAGGTATTGATAGTACTATTATGGGGAAACACCCCCCACCCAAGTCCAAAACAGATGCGACGTTGGGTGACAGGTACTATTTGGGATGGTGGTTCCCCGCCTTTGTGTCTATGCTTGACCTTGGGTGAATATAATCCTGAGAAACTATATATTGTAGCAGTGGGTTGTAAACACACAGGTTACAAGTCTCTTATGGCGGGACTTGTAACTGAGTGGATTTACGATGCCTTTGCTGGGAAACCTTCATACATATGCATAAACTTTATTTGTTAAACAAACTCTATGAACTCACCAACCTCGTGTTGACACTTTAGCATGTATTTTCAGGTTTTAACCAATGGCACGCTACTGGAGGTTTTGGCAGGGCATGGCATGGTCATAGAAGACTCTAATTATTTATATGGGGACCGTTTTTAAACTATTTTAAGGGCCTACTTCCGCACTACTTTTAACGATGTAAATTCAACATTTTTGATTAAACGATTTTATTCTAAATGATTGAAGTGAAAACCATTTTTGAACTTGTGTTGTAATACCAATTGAGTTACACCCCAGCTACACGTATGCTTCCGCTGGACCCGATTTTGGGGGTGTGACAGATTGGTATCAGAGCTTCGGCTATAGCGAACTAAGTGTTTTTAAAACCTAGACTATAGCTACTTTTATGAAAAACTTAACCCTATGACTGTCACGTGCCTGCCTGCTAAGCTGAAGCCTCACTTGTGGTTTGTTGCTGACTTAGGTGATGAGATTTGTGTCTCATTATCTGGTATATTATAATCACTTATTCTAATTGATTTATATCATTGTCTTTCATATAAGCATGTTCACGTATCATATATGTCACCCTGGTATGTATCTCCTTGCATAGTTTCATCCTTTGACCTCGAGTTTGGTCACCTGCCTTAGTCTTTCTAAACGTCTTGGTATTTGTGAAGGACATAGTATTAGTATAACTGAGCTGAGTATTTCAAAATTCATGGAACCTCAGTGGAATATAGACTAGTCACCTATATTCAACCCGGGATAGTGGGACATAGGCTGACTACCTATATCCGACTCAGAAATGAATTTTGCAACACTGAGAATGGTTATAATAAAATTCTGTCTGGATTGAATCCTCTACTCAATTTCCATGCTTCATTTATGTGTGTGTGTACCCTCGTTGTCAGAACGCTTATACTTTTCCATCACCTCGTGAACCGCCGCCTAGAAACATGTCAACTGGTCATTTCATCTCATGAATCTTCACCTTTATAACACTTCGGAGACCAACGTTAACTGAACTTCGGGACGAAGTTCCCTTAAGGAGTAGAGACTGTCACAACTCGTAAATTCTGGTCTTTTCCCGAACTTTCAACATTTACTATTCATCGGTTACTATTCATCGACCACTATTCATCATTTTTTAGGTCAGTTTGATATTCTGAGAAGCGTTTTAAAATTTTACTATTCATAAAACACTATTCACCTCCGGAGAAAATTTGTCATTTATACGTGGGTTGCGTCATTTTTGTAAACGTACGATTATTAACCTAAGAAACGTTATCTTATGAACTAATATTTTGAATAATTGATCCGACACTCCCAACTATGGTCCTAACACATTTTATACTCATAATAATAATATAAAAATTATATTATTAATTTGCCCGGTATTCTGGAAATTTATTTAATTTATATCGTACGCCTAATTTATTTACGACGGTTTTCGTAAAAACTAAACAATGATCACCCGAACACCCAATATTTATACCCAACATATTTTCACAATTTTTATAACTTTATTATGTCCCAATTAACTTCATCCCATTTTACTTCAACTCGTCACGGTTTATTTTTAGTTAACTCGGTACCCGGTACACCTTAAAACTACAAATAAATACACAAATCATCACCTAATACCACAAATTCTTACACAACTCATCTTTTTCTTCTTTTTCTCAATAAATGCCGCCCCCCCCCATGACTTCTTCCCCCATTTTATGGATCTTGTCCAACTTAATAATACATATAACTTATACTTATCATTTATTTCATTTCATTTCACAAATAACAACTAGCAAACTCATTTTTTTTTCTCTCTTCTCTTGGTGATGATCGGCCAAGAACAACCAACAAGAAGAAACCATGGATTTTTGAATATCAAGTGTTATTTGGGTCTCATATGTATTCCTAGTTAGGGTTTTGTGATAAAACTCTAGTTTTTCTTTACATCATCATCTTCAAAACTCATCCAATCATCAAGTAAGCTTCAAGATCACTTGTTGATCTTTCCATACTTTCATTTTTCTAGTTTCATGTTGTTTATTCAAGATCTACATGCATATGTTAGTTATACCACTCATTTATATATATATATATATATATATATATATATATATATATATATATATATATATATATATATATATATATATATAACTTTTGATCCCTAGAAATGGATTATAGTTAGATCCTTGTTAGATCCACTTGGTTTATGATGTTTAGGAACCCATGACACCCTAAGAAGGTGTATGGTAAGATTAGACTAGATTTGTGGTGATTGAAAGTGGTTTGGTTGGATTAGAAACTAGATTGGAACACTAGAAATGACTTTTTAAACTATATTTGTACCTACTGTCCTCATTTTGAAATCGTGGGAAAATCAGTAGGTGGTGGGTAATTTTTGATCAAAGATTTAGAAAATACTTTCAAAAACGAAACTTTTGGCGAAAGAACGGATTAAAACGAGTTAATAACGAAGGAGATATGATTTTCCGAATTTAACGACGAAAACTAGTTTTCTGAAAAACTGCATGCTGTTGGACGATTTTCGTTGGACAAATAGAGGCGTTAGACGTAACCTAGAGGAGCCGAGCTATTAAAAATATATTAGTATATACTAAAACGAATCCGTGGATATAAAGAACGAGGAAAACGAGCTTAAAACGGCCAAGTTATACATGTTTTAAAATCGTCAAAACTATATATATATTTTGTCACTACTAGAAATAATAACTTACGTACTAAATGGTATACTTTCTAGAAATGCTACTAAGGACTATATTCTTAACAAATGAAATACGTACGACCCAAGGTTTATTTATGCGACCACTAGGCGATATCTTATGGTTTTCAAAACGAGGAATATAACACTAACGTTTTTATATACGATATATTACGACAAGTTTTTATTATTCTAGTTGGACTTATTTTTCTTAAGTATGGGAAATACTTTACTTTGACAATAACAAGTATTTTCAAGTTACGAGTGGTATAGGTATCATGTGCATGTCCATTCATTACATCCTTTCATGATCTAAGTAGATCACTATCATTCATATTAGGTTGCGGTTAGAGATCGAACCTCATTTTCTGTGTATCCACTTTGTCATCGTAGCTATTCGCACCAGGTGAGTCATAGCCCCACTCTTACTCTTTACACTTGTTTTAACTCTTTGGGGGAGATACATGCTCAACTACTTGTTTATACTTGTACAAATATTTAAAACATTTATACTTGATTACTTTTATACTTGATAACACTTATACTTGATTTTATACATACGTGATTGTGTTATACTTAACTGTGTTATACTTACTTGATACTTGAAACGTTTAAACTTTTATGCTTTGGGAAACGACACCCAGTAATCTGTCAAAGGAGAGGTATTGATAGTACTATTATGGGGAAACACCCCCCACCCAAGTCCAAAACAGATGCGACGTTGGGTGACAGGTACTATTTGGGATGGTGGTTCCCCGCCTTTGTGTCTATGCTTGACCTTGGGTGAATATAATCCTGAGAAACTATATATTGTAGCAGTGGGTTGTAAACACACAGGTTACAAGTCTCTTATGGCGGGACTTGTAACTGAGTGGATTTACGATGCCTTTGCTGGGAAACCTTCATACATATGCATAAACTTTATTTGTTAAACAAACTCTATGAACTCACCAACCTCGTGTTGACACTTTAGCATGTATTTTCAGGTTTTAACCAATGGCACGCTACTGGAGGTTTTGGCAGGGCATGGCATGGTCATAGAAGACTCTGATTATTTATATGGGGACCGTTTTTAAACTATTTTAAGGGCCTACTTCCGCACTACTTTTAACGATGTAAATTCAACATTTTTGATTAAACGATTTTATTCTAAATGATTGAAGTGAAAACCATTTTTGAACTTGTGTTGTAATACCAATTGAGTTACACCCCAGCTACACGTATGCTTCCGCTGGACCCAATTTTGGGGGTGTGACAATACCAAACACATTGATTAGAAAACCGAAAAATCACAAAAAGTTGCATAATGACATATTCTAGGTTTTCTTAATGCTCTCGGAACTGTTGTGGGCATCTTGTTGCTTCTACTTTTATTAGTGGATGTTTATCTTGTTGATCTTTAATAATCAATTATATGTAGACAATCGAAAGATTCAGAAAGTCGACAGTTAAACACATTTTTAGCTTTCTTAGCTACAAACTACCATCTTCAGTCCTTTTTTGCTCCTAACGTGAGACACATGCACATAAAAATAGCCCTGTGTGAAAACTGAGAGTGGCTAGAGAGATTGACCCTGGTATTTATTGATCGTCATAAGGAAAGAAATGGACTCATGAAATTGCTTCCTTACTATCTTTAACGGCAGCCGTTTATCACATGGTGAGATTTTCCTCGTTGCAATAAGCATGCGTTTTCCTAAATGGCTTTCATTGATTATATCGGATTAATTATTATGTATACTTTATACTATTAAACTCCTGGTAATTGTAATGAAAGAAACTACATACGAAGATCAAAACTCATCTGATAATTAGAGCATGTTAACAAATATGATTAGCTTGGAAAATTCTAGAGGTCTTGGGTTCTTTGTTATTTGGTTGAATAGGACTTGTATATACTACCCTATTAAGGATTAAAATGCAAAACTAACAGACTCATCTCATAGTCCAAAGAAATACTTTCAGTTAAGTAGGACTTGGGCATGTAAAATTCATATAAACATTTTTTTAAGTAAATGTGTTTATCAAAAGTTCAAAACTCATAATCTTAAGAATATTATGTCGAGCAAATACTCAAAATACTTCATTGAAAATATAAAGACTAATATATATACTTCACATTTTCAACAAAAAAATGTGAAGCTAATAGAATGTTAAGAACTATAACATGCCCAAAATCAAGTTATTTTCTTAGGTGGTCATGAATATCAATACTAAACTCGAGGTCATGTAGATTGTGAATAGAGTAAAATGAAAGGTAAAACTCTTTTTATTTAAATAAGTAGTTTCTTAAATGTCACAAATACAAAATTCCCCTTGAATTTCGCTAATATAATCCCTTGCACATAATTGTAAAGGACCGTGACTTTCAAATGCTCAACTTATATGTGACAATAGGGTAATAATATGAACATCTGAAGTAGAGAAGCACCCCTTTAACATTTGTAATATGTGATATGAAAGCTTCAATCTTAAAGAGACTTACAAAATTGTTCGAGCCAAGTTATAGAAAGTTATAGTTTATAAACGCTTTCATAATCATGTGTATTAAACAAAACTTGATTTATAAAATAGCTTACTGTAAAAGCTCGAGCGTTTATAAGCTTGTATAAACTTGTTGACGAACACACCCATATATATAAGAAAATTACACAAAGTTAAGATGTTGAAAACATACGTCATAATATGAAAGATGTTAAAATTGTGAACATAATTCCTTTTGGTATACCATAGGATTTTCATCAACATGAGAACATGTTGGAGAGATATACACTCTATCAATAACTCTAGAGCAAAGAATTTAACTTTCCTCCATCAAAGAGTTCCTGCTTTTCCAAGACACATTTTCCTAATTTTCTTCATACGCAACTCAAAGCAAATACCGTTTGATTATTGAAATGTAAACACTAATCGACTTACTAATCTATGACTTATGAAACGTACACAAACCAAGAACACAAAAATACATTATGTAGAATAAGAATATTTTGTTCTAACCGGATTCATTATTTGTAACTTGTATACATGGCCATGAATATTTATAAACATGCATGGATAGACGATTGATCATAATTTAACTGTTGTAGCGTTGGAAGTTTAAATAAATAGAT
Source organism: Artemisia argyi (assembly GCA_030686995.1). Classification (NCBI taxonomy): domain Eukaryota; kingdom Viridiplantae; phylum Streptophyta; class Magnoliopsida; order Asterales; family Asteraceae; genus Artemisia; species Artemisia argyi. The sequence goes on from CM060686.1 coordinate 181,697,486, forward strand.
TTCCTTCAACGTTTTGAACTTTACAATCTATGAAATACAAAAAATAAAATTAAAAGCTTAAAAACATTTATTTCTTACTTGAAGACATAAAATGTCCTACTCAACATCATTAGTGTAATGATACGTCAGCCAACATATCCTATATTCTTGGAAAGTCAAGTCAAGATGTGCTCAACTGCAAAAGGTTGATCAACGGCCGAGAGTAGACGTCTTCCAGGAAATAAATAGATTATTAAGGGGTCGCCGGAGATGGAAATGGTGCTTTTGGCGGAGAAGTGGAGGTAGAGACCCTGTTGTGTATCCATGTGTTTCAGTATGAATAGTAATTTGAAAAGAGATTATTACGCACGAGATGATTTTTTGGAATATATTTCAAAATTAGGTTGACCTATACCAGGAAACGTTATACTACCTCCATCTCAAATTATAAGTCCAATTTGACTTTTTAAATCGAACTTTAACCTTAAATGTTTTTGTTTGTATTATATAATACTTGATGCAAAATATATATATGTAGTGTGTTTTAAATGTGTATTTTCATTTGGTATAATTTTCATCAAGTGTTATATAATACAAACAAAAATATTTAAGGTTAAAGTTCGAACGGGCACGGGTCAAACGGGCTCGAGCCCGAACGGACACGAGCCAACGGGCTTCCAGATGATGAATAACCCAATCCAAGATCTCTAGTACTTCTTTTTTGTTCATCATCATTTTCATCGTCTTCACGGGCCCACTTAGAGGCAGGCAATACAGATTCGGGTTTCGTCTTATTAGGGAAAGCTTTTAGCTCAGGTTGTGGGATCGGATTCATTGCAGCTATGGACGCAGAACCTTTGCCTTTTGATATGACACCCTTATCATCATCCACTTGATGATTCCTTCCTGAATATCCCACAGACCCCGTATCGACATTACTTTCCCTTTGATTATGATGGGAATACTTCAAATTATCACTGAGTTCATAACCCCTTTGATTTTCTAATGTTTGTTGAAATGTCCAACTGAGTTGTGTGTAATATTTTTTGGTAAAAATGCTCTGGATTATATGTGTAACACAAGTGTTCGATCAAATGTCTGACCGAGTTGTTTGTTTTGAGACCTTAGGCACGAGTAAATGTAGTTTTTGTAATAAACTGGTTTTATTGATAAATGTGTGTGTGATATTGAAGTTCTAAGGTTTTATAAGATAAGTTGCTGCAGCAGAACTAATATTTCATGGTAGATATAGGTAAGTCTAACTATGCCTAAATCACTTATTTGTTGCGTTTGGCAATCTGATTCTTGTTATATAGAACTATGCGCTAGTCACCATGAAAATGCGTATCCAAACAACCCCTTAGTTAGTTACAGGCTACGAATTATATGAAGAAAAACATTATTAATCTAAAGTGATGAACTGATGATAATACCCCACGAAAGTTAGTTTTATAAGGCACTTTATTTAGGGCAAGATGTGCGGTAAGAGAGCTATGTTGCACGGAAACGCCTGAGGAGTGCCGTCTCCCGTACCGGAAACGTTTCGAGAACGGGAAACGGCCGGAAACGTCTGGAAACGCGGCGGAAACGCATCGGAAAAATGGGAAACGTTTCACAGCTTTTGGGAACGCCTGATTTTGGGCTGGAAACGTTTGAGAAACGTTTCTGGGTCATTAATACGCGTTTCTGGACCTTACAAAACGATACAAATCGGCCATTTTTTTGTGTTTCGATTTTCGTAACAGAGTTTTAATTTGAGAAAGACATGTTTTCTGGTAGATGAAGGGTGAAGAAGAGAGAAGATGGTGAAGGGAAGGGTAAAAGGTGGGGCTGCATAATAAATATGTGTAAACCCTAATACTCCGTAATACTTAGTTTTGGTGGCCAATAAAAAAATTTATACAATTTGCCCAATAATTAACTCAATGGGCTCGATAAAAAGTAGACCAAAAGTTAAATCAAAACTACATATAATGTAAATTTTGTAATATATTCATATGATATATAATTAAAAACAATAAGTACATTAAAAATATTTATTAAAAATATATTTTGTTAATAAATATATATAATTATATAAAATATACAAACGTTTCTAGCCGTACCTGTTTCTTGAATTTTGGGATATTGGCGTTTCTAAGTACCCGTTTCCGCCCCCGTCCCCGTTTCCGTATTGGTCCCCATGCAACATAGTAAGAGAGTTTGGACTATGGCTTCGTATGCATAAAATGCTGCATTTGTGTTTTTCTGCTTGTTGTGCCCTACGTCAAAAGGTCATGATTGGTTAAGCTGTTAAATGCAGGAGTACATTAGAAAGCCATTTTATCAAGTGCCTGACTACTGTCTCCGTTTCTAATGGCCTAATGGAACAATGGAATACATGTTTGACTTATGAAGTCACAGATATAGTTCCTGACTCAAAGCAACTCCAATCTTACTCTTTCTGCAACCGTTTTCTTTGCTATTATGAAACACACAAACACTTAATACTATATTTTGGTTGTCTATTCTTTGTAAAAATAGTCCAATTGTCAAAATAGTTTGTGATGATTGTGTAGGTTGTGTTTGACTAATAGTAAGTTTTGAACCTTATCTTAAGGTCACAGAGTATGTGTAGTTGGGCAAAACACTAGTACTAGGTGATCAGCCTAATTTGTTATTACTATAATTAAGATTAAGATTGATCTAGTTTATAGGACTATGTTCTTTAGAGCACCAGGCAGTTGTCGTCCGTCATGGGGAAGCCCATGGTTCCAGTGTAGGAAATTTTTCGTCTGTTTTAGTGGAATTTTGAGCCACAATAGAAATAAAACATGTGAAATGTGGTTGGCCAGTGGTAAAGAAGGAAAAGTGACACGTCGCAGATGTGACGCCTTTGGTCATTTCTTCATACCTAATGATCTAAAATTGATAGATGGTGGTCTAACTTTGTTCTCTTCTTTAGTGTCTTTGTATTTTCTTGGATTTAATTGTCGCAAATGTGTTATGATACATTTCTTATAAGTGAATGGACATAATAGATGTTGTTCATGTTTGTTCTTTTAATGAGTAAATGAATGTAGATGAACTTCTAGCAGAACGATCAACTATCGGTTGGTTGAATGTTCTGTTTATTTTACAGCTTTATTTTGAGTCAAATTTGTATTCATTTGGATTTGATGTATTTGCTCGGTGAAATGGAGCTATTTGTTCGAAGATTGGACTGTTTGTTGAGGAAAATAATGATTGATTTCTGTGATTTTAATCTTTTATGTTGAATGTGACGTTGTTAGCAAGTGTTGTTATTTTTGCTGATTGAATAGGTTAATGATGGAAGCGTTGCAAAGGTTCTTAGGGTTCTGCCAGAGTATGGCGATGCGATTGCGTGCATTTGTCCCGATGGAAATTTGTCTATTTGGGAAGAGTTCGCAGAAGGTATGAAATGTGTTCTTGTTTAGATTTAGAATGTAATTTACGTATATATGTAGAAAATAATGTGCTTGAAATGATCCGTTATGGATTTTTACTCTTATATCCAGCATAATTATTAACTCTTTGAGTTTGAATGTATACATGGTTAAGCTTTTAAGATCATTGTTGTAAGAACTTTTAGTTAAAACAAGTTGCGATCATATATACTCGTTCTACCTGTACATTTTTCAGTTATCACATAAGCTGTAAGTAATACTCACCCAATATTTTTCTTTACCTTATATGTATCAGACAACGAGCATGTTCAGTGAAGCAGTACAAAAACTTTGGAGGACCTTTTTAAAATTGAGAGTGAAATAAAATGCCCAGACGTATCATCTGAAACAACATATGCAGTTTACCTTGTCTACAAATTACCAGAAGACCAATCCACCATTAAGGCTCCTCTTGTTGTGAAGGAAACACATCTTTACGATCATCCAGGCCAGTATATCTTATATCTATTTAGCGGCCCTCACACCCCAGTTATCGGACCAAAGCTTAATTGATGAGAACAGCCAGAACCCAGTGACTAGACCCAGTAAACTGAATGTCGTTCCACAATAGAGGAGTGATGTTTCGATGGAAGTCGATGTATTGGAGTTTCAAACCGAAATGATTTCTATGCATCATAGGTTACAGCATCCTGGTAAAAAGATCTTAATGGGCTTATGGTACAAGGCATTGAGATTAGACACATATATATATCTTTCCTTTTCAATGCAATACTTTTTAAATGTGGACAATAAGTTTGTTTTGTATAGCCTTAGTAAATTGTACTAGTAATGAAATATAAAGTGAACCTAAATTCTGCTCGAGCACTTGTATATTCTCTATATATACTATTTGCGTTTACACCGACCAACTTTAGCATTTTAAAATTGTTAAATTATGGGCCGTGCACTGGGCTTATTTTGCTTCGATGGTCTTTGGGTCACTCGGCCCGTCACCCTTTGTTTTTCTATTTTTCCTTCCGTAATATATGGATCCGTGCTTATCTACATACGACCGACTAGAACCACGATTTGAAGGCACTCTTTCCCATGTTGTAAATCATGATACAGATCGAGCTCAGGAGTTGTTAAGGTTTGATTGTAAATGAAGATTGAGGTTTAATTGTGTTTTGTTTTTTATGAATTGGGTATTTTGAAATTTGGGTTTATGTTCAATTGGGTTTATGTTCATTTGGGGTAGGCTTTAGTTGGTATAGTTTAATTTGTGAACTTTTTGGTGTGTGTGGTTAATTGAAGTGATTATGTAATCAACATATCAGCAGCGTCGCAGCTTCATAATGATTTCAAGATGGGGAAAAAGAGAGAGGCGGCTTAGTTATAGTACTAATTTGCAGCAGCAACATACGATTTCAGCATGAAGGTTGTGGGTTTGGAGGTATATTTTTTTATGGTAATTTCTGTTTTTGGTATACGAGGAAGTTGGTTGTTGTTCTTCCGGTTCCTCCTCTCGGTTCACAAAAAATCCTTAATAATACGTGTCTTCAGATTATAGCACGCCAGAAAATGTCTAAACTTAAGAACTTGATGTATAAAGGTTGATTTAATTAATGTTGTTGTATGTTTTGACATAATGAGGTTTTATGTTTTGAGTGTTTGTAATTACTGATTCTATTAAAGTTGGTATTTGTTTGCAGTTGAGTTTACTATACAATTTAAGATCTTCTTTGCGATGCGAGTATAAAGTTATCGAGGTTAGTGCTCTTCTTATCAAATGTGTATGGATTTCATATTGAAAATCTATTGGATGTGGCTATTATAAGAATTAGGAGTTGTTTGTGATAGGATCTGTGTGTTATTGTTTACATGGTTGCTGACTAAAAATAACTAGATAAGTAGAAAAGATAATTTTTTTCGAAAGGCATAAGTAGAAAAGATATTGGTTCGTAGGTATTACTTGTTGTTATGAACGTACGAGCGTCCGTGATCATGGGCCATGTTGATATCTGGGGTGAAAGTGCCTACATCGTTGTTAATAATGGATGCTATCTAATTAATTTTTAAAGTGATGTTTTGGGATCGCTAATTTAAATAGCTACTGTGTTCTCAGGGAAAACCACCCAAACTGACGGTCATTGTTGCTACTGATGTCACCCAGGAAAGTGCCCCCTATACGTAAGTACAATACTCCTTCGGTATTTGGTATGTTGCTTTTAAATACCAGTTCCACGACGCTAATTGTTGTCGTCTTATGTGTGTTGCAACCGATAATCATACAATGACACAAACTTTAGGCCACGACTCTGGTCCCTCTACGCTAACGCCTGAGCATGGTAACAGAAACTGGCGTTCGTTAAAAAAAAAAAAAAAAAGTGTGCTTAAACAGCATACCAGAAGACAAAGAAAAGAGTATCAAGCAACAATTTGAGGTAGCTACTTTGACCTCATAACATTCAGATCAGTTTGGGTTATCTTTTATTTTTAATGGGTCAAACGAGTTACTGTATATGCTAATTTTGGTATTCAGCATTATGCCTTACTGAGGGACCAAAGTGATCCTCACAACAACCTCGAATCGTAATTGTCACGCGTTGTGTCTTCTCATTTGGATTCTTATAATATAAACATGTTTTGCTCTATTGATTGATCATTTGATCCTTGAATTTTTAGAAGGGACCGCCGCTTGATTCTTTACACAAGAGACGTCTCAGAAGAAAGGACGTCCACTTAGGTGGAGGCTTGGAAGTTTGGGCTTTTGATATTAGAGGTGTTGGAAGAAGCTCTATACCTACTAAAAGGTCGGAATAATATATGTAAGGACTTTTTTTCTATATATATACTTTTTTCAACAATCAAGTTGCTATACTTAATATGGTGTTTGGGATTGCTTATTTTTATCCTACTTATAAATTAACCCTTTGCTTAGGCTGTTTAAATATAACCACCTTAGAAGTTGAGTGAAAAGGGCTACAACCTACAAGGCTGCATATTTTGTAGCCAAAATAGTCGGAAGTGCAATAGCAGAATCAGATTTTCTAAACACTTTACGCTGCTTAAAATAAGCAGATAAGCTGAAAAAAAAATCCCAAATACCCTCTTATTTTGTTTGTAGTATATGTGGATTTTGAGATTTATGTAAATAAAAGGAGACTACAATTTACAATTTTTATTCTAAAGAAAAATAGCTTTGCAACGGATGCTCATTTACTGTTACGTTAAAAACTTCGCTGACAGCGGTGTGATTATTGTTGTTGCGTAGGGAATCTGTGAGTGTGTGTCTATGTTTGAGTATGGAGTAATCTAAGTTATTTGGTAGGTGCAGAATGACAATGAACACTGCGGTCGTGGACCATTTGGGTTGCAAGAAAACTCACATGTTCGGCCACTCAATGACAGTTCATGAATGAATGGCGATTTTTCTTATGTTTATCATTACATGCCTTTTACTCGCATGTTCGGCCACTCAATACGTTGTTACAAAATATTTTATATGTTATAGCCAAATGTTGGACATTGTGTGTACGCGCACACCTGACTTTGCTGAAAATATATTCTGACAACCTGTCTCTTATGTCTGTAGGTTGTTCGTCAGGTCCAAAACTGTTGGACTTTAGTATGGGTGTTGTCTGCAATATTTCTGAAGACAATCCAACTAATCCCGGGTTGACACTACGTAGCCATTTTGCACCGAATGACACCCACGTTCCAGATGCATCATCATCTTCGGTCTTACCCTACGAACGACCTTCTAACGCTAAAGCCATATCACAAATCCTTGGTATGCTGGAAAAAAATGTTGTCTGTCTTATATATGAAAAAAATTATAGAAGTGTTACGGTTTCTAATAAGTACTTTGTTGATGATGTTTTTGTCTCAGCACTTCCGGCTGTCACATCTGCACATTCTTTGGTGGTCCAAATACTAATGATGTGACCGGTAGTCATCAAACATGATTACCAACAACTTCTTTATGTTTTCATCATATGAGAATGTTTACATGTGTACATTGCTCAACCAATTTTTATTTTCCTCTTTCTTATCAGGATCCCATACCCCCCCAAAGAATGCAGGGTTCTCGGTCTACCTATACTAGACGCAGCCGGGTCAGACAAACAAACAGGTATTGTCATTAGGAATGTATTACATCTTTGTTGCACACGAGAACTATTACAGTGCCCATTTATGGTTTATTAATTGTTTTGTGTCCCACAGATTCTTTGCGCACGCCTTCAGCCGCTCTCAACACAATGGGCCGAGGTAGTGACTGCAATCAATGAGTTACGCAAGCTTCTGTTTTAGGCAGTCAACAGGTTGATTTCCTCCATTAGCGGATGCCATCGGGTCAATTAGTGTTTATATATCGACGTGATTTATCTATATGTACGTGTTTACAAGCTTTGCCCGTGATCTCTAATACATGGTTGCGTTACTATATTACAGGGAGCTTTCTATTTCTTTGTTGATTTCAGCTTTTACTACGCCACAAAGGTTGATGGCTTCGGTTTGATTATGGATTCTGTGTCTCTGTGTCACTCTTTGCTGGGAAAGAGAAAAATGAACGTACTTCAAGATGCAGGTAGAAAAGTGTGATACCGTGATACAGAAAAATGAACCATATTCTAGATTGAATGCGATCTTCGGTAGGATACATAAAATTTCATTTAAATATATGTTTCAGGTTACATCTGAAACATTGATATCTAGCTTTGGGAAACATGTAAGGATGGAAACTATTGGCTTTCAGCAACTGTGTTTTCAAATAGCCTGAAAGAAAAAAGTATCTATAGTTATGATCATGTTATTATCAGTTAAATAACAGGCAACAATGTTGATCTTATGCAATTGTGTTTATCTGGAATGAATCTTACTAACGCCCGTATCTTGGCAAACACCCCCGCCGCAACGCGGCGGGCTCCTATTCCTTGTTTTACACTATGATCATTTAAATCTTTTGATACCACGTCTAACCAAAAAGGAAGCAATAAAAGAAATTGAGTTGAACAACATAAGTAATATCGTTGCACCGCGTTCAATGAAAGGATATATATTTCTTAAACTTCTAGTCTAAGAGTCTAAGACCCATATAACTTCAATCACATATTAAAGATCATGATATATTTAATCCATGCTCTGCTTAATTATGTGTGTATTAGATGTTTCAAATTATGAGTGAGCACGGTTCAGTCATCTAAAACCGAAACCAAATTGAACTTTTTGGTTTTATAAAACCCAAAACCGAAGCCCGGCAGCTTTTTCGGTTCGGTTTTTGGGTTTTCTATTGGTTCCAGTTCGGCTTTTCGGTTATTTAGGTTTATAACCGTTTATATTTGAGCTTAGCTAATTCGTATCAACAAACTTATTTTGCGTAAGAAAATTGTTTATATATGATTCATTACTTTTTATTTTTAATTTATGACAACCAATGTTATCTCAAATTTCTACACTTACACAACAAGCAAGTCAAACACACATAATATGATATGGGAGGTGATTTGTACACCATTAAAATTGGTGTGTACACCACTAAGTATGAAGTATATAGTTGTACTATATGCATTATCAACACAATTTAGTGGTGTGCACACCAATTTTAGTGGTATACAAATCACCTCCCGATATATATTGTCAAGTAAACACACACATCCGTCAAACACGCATAAACATTACAAATAAATTTTATATCCACTGACTAAACGAATATAAATTTGTAAATTCAATTTATTTATGTATTTATTTTATTGTTTAAATATATATTATTACATTATATTATCAAACCTGTTCGATTATTATGGTCCGATTTTTAAACAAAACTGAAACTGAACCAAAATTTTAGGTTTCTTAATAAGTAAAACCCAAACCATTGGTTTTTTGTTGTTGGTTATGTCAGTATGGTTTTTCTCGGTTTTCGGTTTGGTTTCGGGTTTTTCGGTTTTTCTCCTCACCCCTATTTCAAATCTAAAGTTATTAACATTGCAACAATATCACTTTCAGAATCAGGGTATATCATCTAAACAAATATAAAATTTGTGTGTGTTTGTTACCAGGGAGGATCTAGCTTATACACAGGATATGCACATGTGATGCATGACAACTTTTTATCAATATTTAGAGAAAAAAAAAAAGTAGACTTTGTTAATATTTCATGACAATATAATTACTTTCTAATAAATATATCCGCACACTCTACCATATAACACACCATTTGCGTGAGTTGATGATTTAATTGTGTTAGTTAATTGATAGAAATAAGTGATCCAAAAATTGTTGATGTTATTGTACAAGAAGCTAATCAAAAGGCTGGTATAATTGTAGTTTTTGTTTATTGTGTTTAACCATCTATTCATATTTAATTTTCATTGTTTACAGATTCATCATAGTTTCACTCCCAATCCTGATCGGTTGTTGTCATCTCGAATGATGATTAAGACTTGCCAACGCCAATCGCTAGAAACTTTTTGAAGAATCAAGTTTTGTTACTTGAACGAAAAAGGATTTAAAGAGTAACTGACGAAAGTGCAAATGAAAGTGATGAAAAATAAAAGAGGAAATTTCTTAAATGACCTGTTTATATAGTAGTTACTTTACGAAAATGAACTTCGCTCATTTATTTTACCAAATTGAACTTTTACATTTCATCCATCAGATTCAAGTCTGAAAACCATTTCAACCATACACGTGTGTCTGAAAAATGTAAGCGAACTTGTAGGCGAGTGAAAAGTGTAGGGACACTCTGGCGATTTGCTGGGCGTTTTGTTGGACGACGGCGATTTGTTGGGCATTTTCCTGGGCGACGGCGATTTGCAGGGCGACGGTGATTGTTGTGCGTTTTGTTGGGCGACGGCGATCTGCTGAGCCTTTTCCTAGGCGTGAGTGTTGGGGGGTGTCGTTGAGGAAGATAACAGGGTGTCTGTTTCACTGTAAAAAAAATAATTTATGTTGGTGACTTTGAGGAAGATAACCGGAAAAGGTGAAGTTATGGATATGATTTTGTACTTGTGTTGTTACAATATCCTGTTTAAATTTTGAGTAGTGTAAAATAATTGTTTTTCTTCAAAAGTAACAACGAAATGCACTAAAATTTTAGGAGTGCACACGCTCTGGAATACAGGAAAATTTTGAGTGCACACCCTTGTTTAAAATGCTTTTGTTCAAGATGAAAGAAAAGAAGAAGAGGCATTAATTTTTGGTTAGTTTTGAATACTGACGGCGGTTCTAATGAAGAAGAAGAAGAAGTGTGTCATTTAAATGTAGGTTGAACTTTTGATTAACCCAATTGTGATGTGAACTTTTATATTTTACTTTGAGCCCACCTACTTTAGTCCCGAAGGCCCAACACTCAAATGTGAAACTTGCACATATTATTTTACAGTCAGAAAAAAAAATTCTTTCTTTCTTTTTTTTCCCACGTACTGAGTTATGTTTACATTTAGCTCCAACCCGATATAAATTAAATACTTTAAACTAACCAAATGATATAAGCTCGAATAACACAAACCTGACAAAGCATATCAACTTAATATCTAGGACCAAAAAACGAAATAACCATGCGTAACCCAAATCCCAAAGAACCCCCGACCCGAAAAGATCGGACCCCAAAAAACCGAATATATTAGTAGTAATAAATTATTAAAAATGTGCATACCCTACCCCGAAATCGTAGATCCGCCACTGTTTGTTACCATTAGAGATTTGCTGGAAATTGATTGGAAATTATAAGTATATACATTTCCCGTGGCCTTCCATGAACAGTGCCCGGTTACTGTTCTTTCTACAGTAACGGGCTTTTGGGCTTTTTTTGGGCTTGCTACAGTAACCAGCCTTGGTTTTTTTTTTTTTTTTTTTTTTTTTTTTTTGTTTTTCGTTTGCTACAGTAACCGGATACTAAGTCCAGCCCGGTTTATTTGTGGCCCATTTTTTTGAGATTACTCGGACCCGGGTGAGCACGCATACTTTAATATTGAAACATCCCGCGACAACGTGCGGGTTTAAAACCTTGTTGAAGAAGTTTACGGTTTGGAAACCAAGAAAATACTGATTTTATAAAAGCCCAAAATTTAAAAGCCTCTATTGTCTAATAACGGTCCGGGCCACCGAAATATTCCTATCGTCACTCTTCTGTCAAAATATCTTTTTAGAGATTATGTTTCTGATTTTTATATACAATTGATGTGATTATTACAGGCTAATTGTGGTATTAGAGTTGGTCGTATTTACTAGTAATACTTTGAGCCCTCCTCGGGCTAGCCAGGACACATCGAAATTGAACGCAGATTCAAAATGGATTTAGAAAAGTCAATGTCTTTGTTAAGGACATGTGTAAGAGCATCAGGTGTGGTGCTCGTTGTTGTTCCCCGTTCCTAGTTGGCATCTTCGCCGAGCTCGCCGCCACACCACGAACACATCGCCGTTGCTCGCCTTGATGATCTACTCGTGGCTACGACGAGAGGAGAAGTTGTACAATTTGCAGGCTTTTGATTTTTTTTAATATATTTGGTAGTTGTTTAGTGAGGAGGGTGTAAGTGGTGGGGCCAAAATGAGGATGTTGAGGTTAGTTGTTTAGTGAGGAGGAGGTTAGTTGTGAAGAGGTGTTGGGTGATGTGACACACGTGAAGCCCGAATGAAGAGCAAAACCTTGCCATCCAAACCGGATGCTCTAAATGGAGGCTACCGTTCATTTAAAGCTCTAGGTGTAGTGAAGAAACACCCCTCGCCGTTCCTACGTGTCCACTTCGCCGAGTTCACCGCCCCTCGCCGCTGCACCGCCCCCCTGCCGAACCTCGTCGTTTTGGAGCTCTTCGTCTGCACGGCGAGGTGAATTGTCTGACAAAAATCAACAAATGTAAACGAGGCAATTGTTTTTTTTTTTTTTTTTTTTTTTTTTTCGATCTATAAAACCAATTTATGTTTTTGGGTTTTGGGTTTAACTGTGTGTGTGTCGTAGAGAAGATGATTCTTTTTTTTTTTGGTCAACATGAATCCTCTAAGAGTGTGTGGTGTGTGTACAAAGGAAGAAGAAGAATAAGGTTAACCGGTGTAATTTTGTTTTTTTTTTTTTTTTTTTTTTTTTTTGGTGGGGGGGGGGGGGGGGGGGGGGGTTGGGGTTAACATAGTGGTAAGTGGGCTAAGTGATTTGGGGTATAATAAGGCCCACTTAGACATTTGGTTTAGTTTTTGTATTGTTTGTATTTTTTTTTAACTTTTTTTTTATAAAAAAATATTATTTGTGTTATTTGAATATAACGTATTTTTATTTTTAATAAAATGAATTTAGTTTATTTGGAAATTTGACAAAAAAAATAAATTTGTAAGTGGTGAAACCCAAATGAAGAAGTTCAGGTTAGTTGTTGGTGAAGAGGGAGTTAGTTGTGAAGAGGTGTTGGGGTGATGTGGCACCAGTGAGACCCAAATGAAGGTTAACCTCTTCACTACACCTATAGCGCTCTTAGAGCTGGGTAGAAAAGGTATCCATCATCTCGATACCTTTTTTGTACGAATCAGTTGATCTTTATTTAATTTAGTGGGGAATTGGTGTCAGAAACGTATCTCGTGGGTTATGAGGACTAAGATGATAGGAAGACTATTGGTGTGAGTTCGTGTAGACGTCGGATTTGAACGTAATACGGTCAAAATGGACAAAATATATGTTCAACAATTATTAATTTAGACACCAGATTTTAATTTGGTATTCCATTTAGATGGTTTAAAGATGCCTTATGAAATATCTTTGTGCGGAATAGCTCGAGTGACTTATTAAAGCTTGTGAGATGTTATAAAATAACATGTCTTCAGGAATATTCATTAGTTACCTATCTGATAGCAAAAAGACTTTGATGAATCTCACCAGAATTATAACTCAAACCAGATCAGGTCTCAAAAGAAAAATAAGTAGAAAATAAGTAGAGGCAAAAACCTCGCCTACTATATTTATGACTTATACATGTTTTGTGTGTCTCCTGCATGATCTCTATTTTAATTTGTATGAAATATCCCTGTGTGACTTATACATGTTTTTTACTGTATGATTTGAAACAAAACAAGTTAAAAAGAACTTATGCTGTTATGCATGTACCATCTCTGTATAGGAAGACCATTGATCACCATGCATTGACTTTTCAAGACATTCATTTTATCAAAAGTCTTGGTCTTGCAAAAACGTATAATAGCTATCCATAAACTATGAGGACTACAATATTTGAAACTAATATCAAAAATGATGTGACATGTGTTGGACGCCAAGTTTGAATGAGGGAAGGGTCAAAATGGACAAAACATTGGTTCAAACATTTTTTTTAAAGCAATCCATTTGGGTCATCAGCTAATGTATCCACATTTTTATCATTGGCTAATGAAATCTTGTTGCTAATCGGATCATTTAGTTTTTGTGAGGGGCTGCATGGTAAATATATGTTGTTGATTTTTAGAAGCTTCAAAGTTGAATGTTTAGGGTCTGAATTAAATCATGTGGGGTTGGTGTTGGGCAAGTGTGATCACCAACATGGTAACATGCATGCATGCAGACTGATTCAAAACTAGTCTTGTCCACAAAAAGATGCAAGTTCTATCCGAATTTCATAAGCTTTCCATGTCAAAGGTGGACCATTTTCTGTGGACTAACTACCACAACTACTCGTATAATTTGATGAATATACATCTTATGTATAAGAATACCATGGCATATCACATATATATGCATCCCAAAAAGATACCATATGATTATTAACTGTTTGCAACTAAAAAAAAACGTGCAATATTCCGAAGATATACACAATTTATGTTCACAGGACTAGAGCCAACAATTCTTTGTTTAAGCATGTACTTCATGGTTTGTGAATGTTGTGTGTTTGTGGAATTTGCAATGAAACAGTAAACGGGTAAAAATATACTCACTACAACAAATACCCCTTTCCCCATCGATATTTTCCCCGGCGATATGTGTCGCTGGGAATGTACACTAAACGACAAAAAATATTTTACGTGGCACAAATTCTAGTAGAAAAAGTCAGATAATTTTTATCCCACTTTTCCCCAGCGACATGTCGCTGGAGAAAAGTGCGTTATACTTTGACCAAAAAAATCTTCGTAAAACGCGGCGGGAACTTTTCCCGCTCATGTTTCCCCATCGACATGTCGCTGGGATACTTTTTTTAAATTAAGAAATTGTAATTAGTGTTAATGACTCTCACGGTGACGTGGACAAATGTTTCCCCGGCGACATGTCGCTGGGATACTAATCTGGGCTTTAAATTTCGCAATTTGGGCTTAAGTTTTGGGCTTTCGTATTAAGGAAAGTACATCTTATGTTTTATTGGACGTTTTCCTCAGCGACATGTCGCTTGGGAAAGACCCGTTATATCGATGGGGAAAGTGGTAAATGTTGTAGTGACTAAACTTGCTTTATAGATATTAAAGTGTTGTGATTTTCACAGGTCGAAAATCACAAATATATAGGAACCTAAACAATGCAATGTTTCATCCAAACGTTGTGTTTGTTTGAGATGTAACCGTCTAACAAATAACTACCCTAACTGTCTTCATATGGGCTTGATTGGGTTAACCAATATCGACCCATTATGCAGACTTAATACTATGACCCAAACACTAATAAAACATACGATTTACATATTAACTAAAAGTCTTAAACTTAACAATAAATATTTGATCTAATACATTAAAAGGCTAACAATTTATAGACATGTACGGTCCATGATTAGGTCTATGTATTAGGTCTATTAATCAAATTCCATTTTATATATGTCCAGCAGTCCAGTAAATTTATCAAACAAACTTTTACTGTTTTTATATTCCTACAATAATATTAGAGATTGAAAACTAGAAATTTTCTCCACTAACTCAACGCACCCTAAAATTCTCCATTTTTCTTTTCAGGTTTAATGTTCGACTATTTATTTATAAATGGTAAGATTAATTAGCTTGTTTATTTCTAAAACTGAGAAGAAGAAAGGGTCTAGGTTATATAAGAGCATTGATTCACATGTCTAATTGGCATGCCTAATAGTATGCCTAATCTATGTGGCAACATATTATTGGTGACTGGAGAGGGATCCGCTTTTACACAAATCAATAAACCATTGGCACATCAATTTAGGCACAAAATTAGGCCTATTTTTAGGCATCCAAATCATTTCTCGTTATATAATAACCATGTACTATCTTTCATGTTCTATCTATATACCTGAAATAAAATGTGAACTAGTTGCGTCAAATTTTCATAATTGCTTTAATGGTAACATGTGAAAGTGTAAAGTATACTTAAATAATTTCAAACGAACTAAATATGATAAGTGGGTTTCGGATCAAGAGTTTCTTTCTGATTGGGCTTCTAATTTTTATCCTTTGTCTCCTATAACTCTGTTAAGTAATTCATTGGTTAATCAACTTTTTTTTGCGATTATTTTGTTTTGGTTTATGGTCTTATCGGATATTTTTGGGTTGTATGTTTTTATTTACAATAATGGGAAGAAAGTGTCTGGTGGTGGATATTTGACGTGGCAACCATGTCAGTGCCCGTGTCAACCGGTAAATGATATGGCATGCATGGGTGCCATGTTTGTAACATATGCTACTTTTTTTATCAATCAGAACAGAATTTGAGTGTTTATGGCAGTGAAACACTTTTCAGTTTAAATACCTACCTCGGGACATAAGTTCTTTTATAGCTTCTTTTATTTTAAATGATATTGTATGTAAATCTATTTGATTCTATGTGTACATAGTTATACTTTTCGTGGGGACAGGGACTGAACCAGAGGATTTTCGCAGATGTCTAAGACCCTTATGGATTTTTTGATGTAGTGTTAAGTTTTGAAAAAATTTATCAATTTTTCCAAAATGTTTCTTAAATGCACCTGATCAATCGAAATGTGTTTCTATATTTTGATTTAAAAAAATTTGTGCACCCGGTTATATTTTGTCCTGGTTCCGTCCATGCCAGGGACGGAGCAAGGGGGTCCCGTGGGTGCCCGGGACACCTATGGATTTTTTTCGATGCAGTGTTAATTTTAGCAAAAAACATCAATTTTTTTCAAATGCATCTTAAATGACCCCGGTCTATCGAAATGTGCTTTTAGTCTTATTTAGTTAGCATACTTACAAATAAAAAATAAATTTACGTTATATTATATTATGGTTTAAAAAAAATTATGCACCCGGTCATATTTGTTTCTGGCTCCGTCCCTGCTTATATCAACTACCCATTGAAAAAAAAAAAAAAAAAAAAAAAAAAAAAAACATATAGACCCAAGAACACCAACTGAGCCTTGGACAAATCCCTAACACACGCCCAGCTTCAAACCAAGAAACAACCTCAACTCGCTTGCACTACAGAAATGTTCCATATTCATCACCAGCGTCTCGCCTACTTCGCCACGTCTCGGCTCCATAACCAAATGTAATGTAGAGATTCATGATAGCAAGAGTTCATTTGAGATTCTTAGAATATTTTTGACATAACTAGCACAAACGCATAGTATATATCAGTTTTTTGGTTAATCGTTGAAAAAAAAAATAAAGGAAATATGTCATCTAATAATAAACAAGTTTCATGACTGCTCTAATTTGGTAACTCAAACGTTATATCAATCACTAAAACAATTCAAATTTGTTCCATTTTTGTGAAATGACTATGTTTAAGTTGTCCATATATGCATCATCATGTTGTACTTTAGTAATAAACACTCACCCCATGAATTTAACTATTTTCAACTAACTTTATGTACAACTAATTTGTGCAACTCTGAACAAAAAAATCACGAAATCATACTCAAGTTTGTGAAGTGTTTCGTTCTAGTTACTCTAACATAAAAATTACACAAATTAAACACTCCTGTAATAACTGGTAATAACTTCCATCATCTTTTTACCATCTATCACCACTCTTCTATCATTTTCCATATCTAGTTATTAAAAACCGCCTAGTTTGAACTTCCACTTATTATAAATATAATTTTTTGATCGTTTATGTATCTAATTTATATACTACACAATTGATGTGTTTAAAAGGCTTATTTGTGGTATTACAGTTGGTTGTATTTACTAGTAATTCTAGAATATTTATAAAAAAAAAAAGAAGGTATGAATGAATTTGATAGATAAAATAATGGAATGTGGGAGTGGGTTTGGCCTCCTCAAGCAAGGACATATCGAAATGGAGCGTGGATTCAAGGGGGTTATGGTTTTTAACCAAAACAATGTCCATAGAAAAGTAACTGTTTTTTCTTAAAGACATGTGGAAAAAGAAGGCTACCGTTCGTTTAGAGCTGGGTAGAAAAGGTATCAATCTCGATTCTATTGTTTAACCTTGTTGTGGAAATGCGGTGGAATATGCCAATCATCATTTTGTGTATGAATCAGTTGATCTTTGTTAGTGTTACGTGAGAAAGCGTTACATGTGTATGATAGAAGTAGATTTTTTGCTTGGTGGGGAATTGGTCTCGATCAGAAACGTGTCCCGTGGGTTATGAGGACAAAGATGATAGGAAGACTATTGGTGTGAGTTTGTGTAGACGTCGGATTTGAACGTTAGAGGGTCAAAATGGACAAAATATACGTTTAACATTTTGTAACGCTTACATATACATATCAAACATGAAACACTTGCACAAAGTATTAATTTATAGAATAACATGTCTTTAGGAATATCCATTAGTTACCTAAATGATAGCAAAAAATTTCACAGTTTACATATAGCAAAGTCTCTAATGAAGTAATGAGCACACCACCAGTGTTAAAAGACTTGATGAATCTCACCAGAATTATAACTCAATCCAGATCAGGCCTCAAAAGAAAAATAAGTAGAGGCAAAAACCTCGCCTACTATATTTATGACTTATGCATGTTTTGTGTGTCCCCTGTTGTAACAACCCTACTATTTGAATGTTTACTAAGTGACATAGTTAAAATTTTATATAACTTGAAACTTATAAAATAGAAGCAATAGAATCTATGATGGTGGTTAATAGTATAAATTTATATAATGTTACAAGTCAAAAACGTGTGTAACATGTTTGTTACGTCTTTCATGTATAGTCCGCAGTTTCGGGCCTAGTCCACCATATAACTACTACACCGTTTTATTAGTTGACTTGTGAAACCATAAATGAAAAGTATAAACAGAACGGCGACACCATGGTTGGGCTCATGGCACTTAGGATATGTTTGTTTTTTAAAAAATAAATAAATAAATAAATCCTACTAGCTCTCTTACTCCCTCTTACTCTTACCAGTAATAGGTGTGCAGACATTTTGCTTGTTTGTTTTTTTCTTTTGAGTCAGACCCAGTTAGACATATAACATCTTACTCAGTAAGAGGTGGGGGACTTGTCTTACTGCCTCTTACTCGATAAAAGAGATTGAAGACTCGTGCTAATAAAATATATTTGATGGTTTATTAATTATGTTATATTTATGATAAAAAGTCTTATTTCATATTTACACAAGTTACTTAAATAAATTGCAAAAGCGGGCACTTAAAATCATTCGGACAATTATACAAAAACAAACAACATTATTTCATTTAGATTTAGACCTTCTAGCCAGCTCTTACTAGTAAGATGTGGTAGTTAGATTCAGACCTAAAACATCTAAATGAAACAAACACACCCTTAGTGTCCTAATTATATACACAAAACATTGATTCATTATCAATTTATATATAAAAGAAATAAAATATATGGTATTGAGAGGCCGATGCGCTAGACGAATTCGAAAGATACACTAGACGAATTCGAAAGATACAGAGGGCAAAAGAAGCTAAATATTGTTTTTTTTTTTTGATATAATGTGCATGGAATTATATAGAGTAAGAACATCAATAAGTTCATGGATGAATAAATTGAAAGTGAACGCCACTCAGTTACTTTTCCTTTAATTTATGGTGAGTTTTCACATGCTTTTTAAATTGGGTTGCACTTTTAACCGAAATTCTGCCATGCAAACTTGTTTAAATTACTGATATACCCTCCAAACATTTGTTTACAATTATATATATGTCATTTTATGTCAGCTTGTAGCTTATGTTGACAACTTTGCAGTTTACAGCTTACAGCTTACCGCTAGTTTTGCCAAACATACCCTTAGTGGCCTAAATGAAAAGTATAAGCTTAATTTTCGATCTCTGATAGCTCAAAAGGATCAACTTGAACTTTCGATCACTGTTTTCTGCCTTTGTTGATTGTTGAGTTCTATAGATTAATTAGATATCAAAAGTATTTGAATAATCCATAATCATTATATATTAAAACTTCCTTGATAGCTGTATCAGAGGCATACTAATTAAATTGATGTAGTTGTCACATTATACGTAAGGAAATAAAGAATGTTCATCCATAAGTTGTGAGGACCAAAACTGATGAGAAGACCATGACGACTTTCAGGAAATTTATTTTATCAAATGTCTTGGTCTTGCAAAAAAGTATAATAGCTATCCATAAACTATGAGGACTACAATATTTGAAACTAATATATTTTATATTTTCATGTATGAAGATATTAGGGTAGTGGCAGCCATGCCACTAAGGCAGTGGTTTGCCCCCAAACCGCCGGGGAACACCGCCGCCACCCCAGCGGTTTGGTTGGGAGGTTTGCTTCAGCAGTGATCTTCACCTCGGAGGTATGGAGCCATTATTACCGTTGGGCACTAGAAACAAAAAAAAAAAAAAGAAAAATTTTGGGAGGTATGAAAAAAGTATGGTTGCCACTAAAAAAGGGTTGGGAGGTATGAAAAAAATGTGGGTGAGGTGGAATGATATTATTGGTTGGTTGGGAGGTATGAATTTTTTTGAGAGGTATGATTGCCACTACCCTTACAACTAGAAAAATGATGTGACATGTGTTGGACGCCATGTTTGAATGACTGAATGAGGGAAGGGTCAAAATGGACAAAACATTAGTTCAACATGTTTTAAGGCTTACATATCAAACATGAAAGCAATCCATTTGTGGAGAGCCTTGCCACATAATAGATTGGTCAATGGTCATCAACTAATGCATCCACATTTTTTTCATTGGTTGATGAAACATTTTTGCTAATTGGATCATTTTGTTTTTGTGAGGGGTTGAAGTGTGTATTAGGAGCAGTTGAGGGGCTGCATGGTATATATATGTTGTTGATGTTTAGAAGCTTCAAAGTTGAATGCTTAGGGGATGAATTAAATCATGTGGGGTTGGTGTTGGCCAAGTGTGATGACCAGCATGGCAACATGCATGCAGATTGATTTTTATATAATCGAACTCTATATTTTTGCCTTTTCAAAGCTAGATCTTTTCTTAGAGAAAAATAAGACTTTTGTGTGATTTTCTTTGACATTAAATCCAAGAAAGGCCAAGTGAAGTAAAATGAGATTACATTTTCTTTGTTTTGTACATATATAACTAACATGATACATTTTATTACAAAAACTTATATTATGTTATCATAAGAGTAAATTACTCGTATAAAAATGGTCACTGCATAAATTGAGGTTTGCATTGATTTTTTGGGGTTTCGAATTGGATTAAAAACTAGTCTTGTCCACAAAAGATGCAAGTTCATTATCCAAATTCCTTAACTAGAGCTAGCTTAGTACGTCAAAGCTAGACCATTTTCTGTTGGCTACTCGTATAATTTGATTAACATACATCTTATATATAAGAATGCATTGCCATATGTATCCCAAACAAGATATTGTCGACTGTTGCTACTAAAATAAAGAGTGAAAAAAATAAGGTTACCCATCAGTGTTTAATGTTTTCAAAAGAACACATATTATTCCTTAGGTGTAGTACAATTTATTGACATGTGCGGATTACAAATTTTATATACGACCACTAAACGGAACTCGTTAGTGTTTGATCTTGAGTCGAGCTAGAACAAGCTTAGTTTAAGCACAATGCCAACACCCTTAAATAGCCCATAAATCACTAGTGGCTCAAGGGTAAAGCTATTAAATCAATCGCTTTAGACCCCCCGAATTTTGAAGTCCCCAATTTTATAAGATGTCGTTATGAATAAAGACGCCAAATATATTATATTCTTTAGGCCTAAAAACTATTAAATACTAAGTCCATCATTTTAATTTTATAAAAAAGACCAATAATGTTATTTTAGGGTAATGAAAAACAATGGATTAAGCTCATTTTGGTTTTCTTTTTTTTAGGCCCTCATGTTAGGATTCGATGCCACATCTGTTTTTATCTTTATTTTCTAAGCCTACATACTATCATATATCAAGTCCATCGTTTTAATTTTATAAAAAGGACCAAGATAGTCTTTTAGGGTAATGGAAAAAAATGAATTAAGCTCATTTTAGTAATACGATTCTTAAAGACTAATAGATTGGTTTGTAAATGAAATAAAAGTTTGACGATCTGTTTGTGAATTGTTCAAAGGATGATACACTTTTATATGTTTTATGCTGTTTTATCATGTACTTTTAGTACTTTTGTATAGTGTGTTACGGAGTAATTAATAAATAAGTACGATTTATTTTATTTTATTTAATAATGATCACGTACATAATATTTCTTTTCGCTTAACTATTTAAGTATTCATATAGGGTTTGGAAGACAGACAATTCACGGACGAACACGTACAAGCCCATTTGTGTTAGTTCAGTGCCTCATCTAACCCCACTTCTAGATCATCGAAACAACGGCATTTAGTTTCTTCCAAACCAATCAAATTCGAAGATTGATTTGCCGAATCCAGCTTTCTTAGATAAACATAAGTGAGTCGAATCTTATATAAGTGTCTGATGATAGAGAGCCTGAAGAAGGTATGTAAAATCAAATATTTACTTGATAAGATACCTAATAATGTTTTTTATTCGTGACTTGCATTAGATAATTTGAGTTGGAAGGTTACATGTGTGGGATTGCTTATTAGGGGGCCTAAGAGCTGTAACTTTTTGTGTAAATGTGTAGTTTATTAGGCGCTTGAATCAAATATGACAGTGTAAACGTGTAGTTTATTAGGCGTTTGAATCAGAGGGCTAATATTGACCCATTCACTCATGATTGGTTGAATTTGAGTTGTTTGAAAAGGAAAGTCGATAGGTTATAGTGTAAATGTGTAATTTATTAGGCGTTTTAATCAGATTTGCTAATAGCAACCCATTCACTCATGATTACTTGCCGATAGATTCATAATAGAGCGCTCTGTGCCTGACAAAGGTTAGAACAACGTCTTTCAGTTTAATAATACTCGCCATATTTCTTTGTAGTTGTATTCAAGTTAATGTATCAAACGGGTTGTGATCATATAAGCCTAAACTATGGTTAAATTTTGTTTGTTAGATCATTGGACATATATAACTAAACTAGATACATATACGCATACATACTTGCTTATGAATCTGATTTTTTCTTTTCTTTTTTTGTTTCTATCGATGTCTGATGACACTGGAGTGTTAGTTGTGTGCACACTTTAATTTTGTTGATATTGTTTAACTGATGTGTGTTTAATTTCTAGGGTTTGTTAATGTGTTAATTTGGCTATTGCTTTGGACCAAGCTGCACTATCAGATGAATACTTTGTTAAAAGAAAGTTGTACCCGAATTTGATTTATATTCTGGCCGATCTATAGGTATTTACTTTGGGGTTTTAACCCAATTTTTGTTGGTAAATATCAAATTTGTCTGCTGGAATGCTAACTTTTTTATTTAAGACAGGGCAATGGGTTTTCCTACTTTGTTTGTAGTACCTCGAACGGCTGGCTAATAATCACACTGGCGATAGTTGCTTGAGCAATTTTACTATGTCAAACTAAATTTATCTTTCTTTTGGTGATAGGTCGTTTGTATCTGTGTTAAAGCTGGCACGTTGCACAATTATTGCGTGTAAGTTAACTATAGTTTTATAGTTTCATAGAGAGACTGCTTTTAA
The DNA here is from genome assembly GCA_030686995.1 of Artemisia argyi. Classification (NCBI taxonomy): domain Eukaryota; kingdom Viridiplantae; phylum Streptophyta; class Magnoliopsida; order Asterales; family Asteraceae; genus Artemisia; species Artemisia argyi. Next base: position 181,720,745 of record CM060686.1, read on the forward strand.
TATGCTCCAAATGATAAAAAAAATATCATGTTCAATCAAAGGACGTTTTAACTCCACAAGTGATTAAAGTAAAAGAAGTTGTAGACCATTATTCTCAAGTACGTTGTTTTGTTGTGATTGGCACGTCATATCAACTGCATGTCACTACAAACATTAACATTTATCAATGTAAGTTATAACACTATTGAACTGCAAAAATATCAAATCTTTAACATTGGTTGATCGGTGTTGAGTCCAGGGTTAGTTTCATATTTTTTGTTCACTAGAAGTAAGAAGTAATATATATGCTTTCTCATTTTTCATGATGGTCGATCTTAAGTAGATTATTAGTTCTTTAGAATATCGCTATTGATCTACATTGAGTTGCAAGCTCAAAAGGATATGTGTCATATTTTCTTTTTTTATCCAGCCAACTCATATGAAGAAAAAAGCTTTGTTAGGAAAATCCACATCACTTATCAAGGTAACTTTTTTTTTTCTTTTTTCGAAAGGCTAAGATTTTATAAGGCACAATTGGCCAAGGAAAAACAAAGAAAAGAGAGGAACTTATCGAGGTTGTGGAAAACTAGAAGGGGGGTTGAATAGTTTACCTCTTTTAAAAATCCTTTTTAACTTAAATATCCTTAAATAACTTTAGATTTGATCAATAATATAAACACATCATTATATGTTTGTTTCTTTTAAAAGCTTTTAGTGTAAGTATCAATTCTAATTATACATGTTTCTTACTTTGAAAAGCTTTGCTCATGATGATCCTAACTTTGCTTATTTAGTTCTTTGAAAAGCTTTTACATTTGTTTGAAAACATAAAGACAACTTTACTTGTTTTACTTCTTTGAAAAGCTTTATATGTGGTTGACAATTCTAACTAAATAACAACATGCAATAAGCAAAGATAGAGAAAGAAACGATCAAACCACAACACGATAGTTTATCGTGGTTCGGCTACAAGGACTCTTTTTCCTTGCCCTACATCCACGCCCCGAGTTTCCAACTCGAGAGTTATAAACACTAATCAACAAGCTCCTTTCACCGGCGGAGAAAACCTTACACGTCGCTTATACTTTTACCGACACAAAGCTAGATGTCGAGTTCTTTTACAAGGGTACAACCACTCCCACTCGTCGCTTACACTTTTACTGACACAAAGCTAGATGTCGAGTTCTTTACCAAGGGTACAACCACTCCCGACACTCTATGTATTTTCAGGCCTAAAATACTAACCATTTACTTCTATATATATGACACACATGAAGTATAAACTACCAAAGCTTATACATGACCAAGCTACCAAGACTTGCAACTTTAGAGTTGAAGCTTGCAACTTCATGAATGATCTTATGGAGTTCCTTGCTACATAAGAGAATCACACAAGTCAAGGGTTACTGAGTTAGTTGAGAGAATATATGAAAATATGTCCTAAAGGGGTTACACAAAACAAACAAATGGTTTGGTATTTATAGCAAACCAAACTGCAAGCTTGGCGGATCAGGCGGAACCCTCAGATGGGTTCTGCCCGTGTACCCTCAGGGTACCGCCGGGTCTGCAGTAGGTTTTTGCAATAACTTCCCAAACCAAACAATGTCTTGTCACATAACTTCTAGCAACCAAACAATGCCACATCACTTAAAGTAAGTCAAACACAATGCTTGCAAGCAATATGAAAGCAAGTCAAACACATAACTTGCCATAAATACATAATGACAAAACTTGCCATAAATGTGATGTGACTATTTCTAATTAAAGAAATAAAACCAATGTTTAGTTTAAAAAGGAAATGTAAACATTAGTTAAATAAGACTTAAACACTTCAAGTGATGATTTACTCTTAGCTAAAGTTCATACTTTGTCATTAACAAAACATAGCAAAGATCGTAAAATATAAATAACGTTTTTAGGCGATATTTGTATTAACAATCTCCCCCTTTTTGTTGATGACAAAACATAAACTTTATTTAAAAGTAAGCCATGAGATTTAGTGTTAAGTCTTATAAAGTTAGTAGTAAAACTTGTTTTTGCAAAGAGTTAGCGAAGCGGAAATATTAAAAGTAGAACAAGTTTACTTTAAATTCTCCCCCTTTTTGTCGAAACAAAAAGTAGAGTAGTGAAGCGGAATAATGTCCATGCTCCCCCTTGGTCGATACTCCCCCTAAATGGAGTGCCAAGAGTGGAGACATGGATTTTGAACCTACAAAAGAAAAGTTAATTTCCGCACAAGACAAGTCATTAAGATATTTCATGTCTAAAACACAACTAAGAGTTGTGAAGAGAAATAATGCATTACTCATGCTCCCCCTTGAATATTACTCCCCTAAATGGAGCTTCAAGGGAGGAAATCATGAATAATGAACCTACAAAAAGAGAGGTTAGCACAAGGTATAGTTCATTTATCACACCTAAATGGTCAACAAACACTTCAAGCCTTGTTGTAGAATTAATTTCATTTAACTTGTAAAATTTTGACTCTTAGAGAGTCAAGGACACAAAATTAAAATGACAACATCCTACAAAGAGAAAAAAAAACTAAAAAATAACTAAGAACATAAAATGCTACAAGGAAATCATCATTTTCCTTAATGAGAAACATTATCCAAAAACAAGGATTGGGTTGTTTAGGGATGAAAATGTGGATTGAGGGTTGTAGCGGGTTTTAATTTGAGATGTGAGGAGGTGACTTGGTTTTGCTTTGTTGGTTAAAGTGGGGACTTTTTCCAAAAGAAACGGTTTTGTTTCATTTTGGAGACTCTAAGGTTGAGGTGAGTGAGACAAGGATTGTAGACGCTCCAAAATGTGGTTTAGAATAAACCTCATTTCTTCGGATAACTCACGAAGTTCCGTTCGACATCTTTCACTAATGTGAGCGGTTCTCTCGCAATGTCCGCAATCATGGCGGGGGAATGATGGTGGTGGACAGTTTGAACTTGAAGGAGCAAATGTGGATGGTTGAGAGGTGTGTTTGCTTCCTTCACTTGTTGAGTCTAATCCCATATGAAATTCCATAACATGGTTGATTTGAGAGTCAACCATTCGTTTGAAGGCCTTAAGGTGGTTTAAATGAGTGTTTATTTCCTCATTTATGTTTGGAGGTTGTTGTGGTTGTTGTTGTTGTAGTTCTTGTGGTTGAACTAGGTGACGAAAACTTGGTTCTCCATAAGGATCACCATGAAGGTTTTTGTAAATAGGATGAAACACAAATGAATGTGAGTGGGTGTGACCTTGGTCATTTGGAAAAATGGAGGGTCTAGCATAACGGTAAGCCAACCGTTCTACCATAGATGGGTAATGGGGTTCATTATTAAGTTGCTCACTAGGTTGTTGTTGGGTTTCCATTTGAGCAACGGTATCAAAAAGTGAGAAAGATGGTGATGTTGGTGGTGTATGGAAAAGTTCCATTGGTGTAAGTGTTGGTGATTGAGGTGAAGGAGTTTTTGATTTAAAGACTTTTTGAGAAGATGAAGTTGACTCACTTGAAGGTTTAATTGATGATGGGTTAATTGCTAGGTTTGAGTTCCAAAGTGGTGGAGAAGGTGGTGGAGTAGCAAGATTAAGTAAATCTTGAATGGTGATCACATTGGTATTACAATGTGTTGAGGGTGTAGTTGAGGTAGTAAGGTTAAGAAAGTCTTGGATAGGTGAGGAGATGTTTAGTGAGGCATCATTTGATGATGATGAGCTTGACTTGGTGGTTTTGTTGAAGCAACAAGTTTTCACACTAATCCTAGTGGTTTTAGCACATGATTTTGATGACTCGGATGAGGTGTTGGATTTGGTCATTTCAAAGGTTTTTGGTTTTGGTGTTTGAGAGAAGAAGATTTGATGGTATGATTTGAATTGTTGCAAACCATTCATATTTATAGGATGAGAAAAAGTGTTGAAATAAGTGTTTGGATTTGATGTTTTGCTATTCAAAGATTGAAGTTTTACATGATTTTCATGACCATGTCACATCATGTAATGTCAATCCAATGAAATAGGATGGAGTGGAAGACCAAACTAAGCACTCAATGCTTTGTGATCATGGAAGTGATTTGGTTGAAAATGTATCAAAGGTTTGAAGGATCCTTTAAAAGGGTTCCTTTGGTTGGTTATGTTTTGAATTTGAATTTTGGCGGGAAATGTCTTCCTAGTTGTTTTAGTGAGTGAGGTTTGTTCCAATATGGTTGTTGGTGTTAATGAAAGATGTTTCTCACTTAGGATAATGATTTGACACTAAATCAAGTTATGAATTTAAGAAAAATGGCAAAAATTTTCTGCAGATGACTGGCGGCACCCTGGGAATACACAGGCGGAACCCAAATCTAGGTTCCGTCTGGTCCGTTGGGCCAAACCTGGGTTACCCAGGTTTTGGATGGGCGGAACCCAAATTTGGGATCCGCCTGTTCCGCCAGAGCTGAAAAATGGGACAGAATGCGATTTAAACCCGCGAGACGATTTTCAAAATTTTCGAAAAGTCCTAAAACTAAAAGTATAATTCATATCTGGTTAGGAAATGCAAAAAATAGGCATATGGATACTCATCTCTTAGGACTTTGACCGGGAGCTAACGATTTTCACTAACCTTAGTAAAAATTAACATAAGCATGAAATTGACAAATACCATCAATATTGTCATTAATCATGAAAGAGCATACAAAACATAATCCATCAAACGTAATAAGACATGAATATGAGAAATAATACAAATCACATAATTTCACATAGTTTTAACACAAAGACGCTTCTAAAGCACACATAAGACAAATGCTCCTTAATCTTCTCACAACCGGTCAATCTTCTTTTTGAGCTTGTTTAGGTACCTTCCAAAACACTTGAACATTCCTTTGGTTTGCTTGAATTCTTCGGAAGCATTGTCAATGATGGGGAGAGCTTGAAGAAATTCTAAAGGAGGTAACTTAGAGTTTGGTAGATTATCATCGTCGCTCATGCCGGATGATGATGAAGATGGAGTAGGTGATCGAGTACGTTTGCCCTTATTTTTGAAAACTCATTTATCACTTAGAGGAACGAAGATGTAAGGAACAAGGGAATAGTCAAGGTGCATTCCTTTGTCATTAGGAGGAATGGGTGAAATTGCTCTAAATAGCCGAGTAAGAAGCATTCCATATGGAAGGGCGGTTTTTCCAACTAAAGGTATGTCGGCCATTCGTCGAGCTAGGTAGTAGGCTAAGTTGAATGGTTGACCAATGGAAATGCTATAAAGCATGTAGCAAAGGCATGTGTTAACATGATCCCTATTTCCTATGGTACTTATGACATTGGCTCTAAGAATTTCTTCCCACTTCTTAAATTGTGGTTTAAGCTCATTGGTCTCCATACCAAATGGGTCCTTATCCATAATATTCCCCGAACGATTTTTCCTAGTGGTGGAGGCTCTAACAAAGAGATGTTCCTTGATTGTTTCCTTACTAACAAGAGGATTGTTGTATGGATGAAAACGCTCAATTGAGTCTAGGCTTGAAATAGGCCACTTATCCGTGTAGAGACAAGTACCTTCATTAGGAACACCAAGGATGATAGCTAAGTCTTTTAGGTCTATGAAATTTGGTATTTGATTTGTTTTGAAAGTTAATGATATCTTACCCGACTCATCGGTGAAGAGTTCTACGGTTGCATAGAATTCTAGTACGAACCTAGGGCAAATCGGCTCATCTATATCAAGAAGACAATCAAAGTTGATTGCGGCAAAGTTTTGGCGAGTAGATGTTCCTTCTAGAAAGGATGGATCAATTGTTCTACCTTCATGAACATAGCGTTTTTCTAGTGCCTTAAAGGTTTCTACTTGAACTTTGTTAAGACCTTTAGTCCTATGGTGTTTGGGCAAGTACTTAAGGGTTTCCACGTGATCGGTTTGATTTGCGTTAGGCATTTTGATTCCTAGAAAACACAAGAATTATATGTTAATGACTTTTAATCAATGTGCATGTTCTAATATGTTCCTATATGCAAACAATGCGGAGACTTGATTATCTTGACTCATTTTGATGCCCAAATTGTTTTGTTTGAGAAGTAATGATATGAAAACAAAAGATAACCAAAAACTCTCCTAATTGAATATATCTTCGATTGAAAATACCCGAAAATACATATTGGTTATGTATTCCCTTTAGCATTCACGAGATAATGTGCAAGTGATGTTTCAATAATGTTTTTCATTTGTTTTAACAATGTGGTGATGTTTTGAGTTGCAATTAGAAAAATAATGCTCTTGGTGTGTTTGGTAAATTAAAGTAAAAACAAAGAGGATGCAATTCCTAACTAATGGAAGACATGATTAGTTAGCCACCAAGTTTTTCATGAATTTAGAGGTTTTATGCATAAACCCTAAGATTCTAGTTAATGATTGTAAGCAAAAATTTTATGATTAAATTAAAAATGTAGTTGTGATTGGAATACTTACAAAGTTAGTTGGATTGGAAGAGATTGGATTAGAAGCCCTAAAATTCGTATGGTTATGTGTTTTTGAGAGGGTAATGATAGTTTGAAGGTGAATGACTAAATGAGGAGGGTGTTTGGGTTTGAAAATAAGAGCAAAAACAATCTGTGGATTCGGCGGACCAGGCGGAACCAAAAAATGGGTTCCGCCCGTATGGTCTGAGGGTGCCGTGGGTGTCTGCAGGAAAAATCAAAAAAGGGATTGTCTTGATTTTTGTGGTTTTATCCTAATGTTCAAACCTAAGATTTTAAGTCTTATTGTGTATGACTAAGCCTAGGAATGATGAATGTTTCACATTCAAGGGGTTTAGCGAAAACGTTGATGGAATGATTGACGTAGAAAAACTTTCTTAGTTAATATGTTCCTCAATGAACAATTTTAACAAGACGGTGATGATGGATCACAATGTGTCTGTAAAGACTGTGATGAATTAAATTGTTGCTGAAGTCGATGCATCCTTTGTTGACGAGATAACATTGTTGATGAGGAAATTCCTTTGTTGATACAAATTAGCTTGTTCAAGTGGAGCTTGTTGTGCTTCTTCATTAAATACTCATATGAGATCATTTAGCGTTTTGGAGAATCATTGGGTAAGTAAGTATTAAAAGTGCAAGTACCACTTGTGCTTTTCTTATCAACTTATTACCGGTGCAATTTCATTTGGCATACACTATGGTTTCTCTTCCCGTTCTTTTGGGACACCATAATCCTAGTGGTGTAGTACCTTTAAGTGAATCCAAGCAAGCTCTTTCGAAAGAGTTGTTTTTAGGATCTTCTCTAAAAAAAAACGAGCACATAGACAAGCACTAAACATAATGTTGAGTTACATTTGTTGTAAGAACAAGTATACTCCCAAACATTTCTCTATGTTTAGTTTTACCTACGGATTAACTAATCTCATTCTTGATGAGTCATCAAGGACTTAATTTTTGTGAACAAGTGAAGAACTAGGAATGTTCTTGAGTGATTATCCCTTACTTTTGGAGCTTGCTTAAGTTAATAAATAATCTTTCAAAAGTTAACATTCCTTTTGATATTGCTTGACTTAATTTTTGACACAAGATGAAAGGATGTTGTTTTTCAATTTTTAATAGTCCATCTTCCTTGTTATTGATTTCGACAAACTTGTCTTATCAATGTTGGGCTTTCGACTAAGTCATCATCTACCAAAGATGATATCTTAGAAGGAGGTGGTCTTTCATTGAATGTTAAATTCAATGATTCCTCGACTCTTTGGGTTTATTTTCTTAAGACCTCATAAGTGTAAATGTCTAAGATGTGCAACATCATAAGACTATGGGTCGAGTTTGATGTTCACATCCTAGAAGTTTAATAAATCATTTTCTCCCAATCATTCAAATAAAATTAAACTGATTTATTTTACTTTTCGTGAAGCTTTTAGCAAAGGAATGATTGGACTTAAGATGCTATTGAAAATAGAGGATATAATGCCAAACGACTTTTGTACTACAAGTTTTATGAAATGTTGTGGTTTTGCTAGATTTGCAAGCATCACAAAAATGTTGGTTGTCTTATCACTCATGAGATTCTTAGTTCACTCACTTGTAGATAAGAATTAAGTGAGACTTACACAAGAGTTACTCGTGTATTTTTCCGAAAGATTAGACGAGACCAGACACCTTATATCTCCTAATAGAAATAGTATTAAACCACTTTACTTATGAAGGATCTAATCCTCATTGTTACTCACATCACATAAATACCTTATATTAAAGACTACTACTAACACTTATGACAAATCATACTACTAATCAACAAGAAACATAAAAAGGTAAGTTGAAGAGATGTGTACCTTTTAAGCTCCATAGATTAGCCATCAAGAAGATAAATATAAAACAGATAATCTTGATACGTAGAGAGGCTAAACACAACTTCTTATAGATCCAAGAAGTTAGAAAGACACGCAAAAGTATTGACCATGATATTTTTATCCCTTTATCATGTGTTCCTACTAGAGCTAGAGTAACATCTACAATACATTCTTAGGTTTTACAAACACAACATGTTTTGTTTTACTTATTGATGATTCATTAGAGTTAAATCCTAATCCGGTTCTATCTCTAAATGACCTTTGATTCTTCAAACAACTTTCAAGAGTTTTTGAACTTTCTTCAAATTTAGGAATCATTTTTCCTTTTTCATTTTGTTTTAGAATTTCATGTTTGTACTCTAGACATACTTTACATTCTAAATCAATTTCAACATGACTCTCAAGTCTAGACATCTTATCTTCTAATATGATTTCTTTTTCAAAAGTGTTTACACAAGATCTTGAAGCTTCATCGTTAAAGATAGTTTTTAGGTACATGTTGCATGAAAGTTTAGACTCATTTTCTATTTTAGAAAACTCTAGGACAAATGTGTCAAAGCAAAAATGTTTGGTTTCAAAATGTACCTTGCTTGGCGATTTAGCTAAGAGAGAATCACAAACCGGATGGTTAGCTTCATCTTCATCCGTGTAAGTCCATGAATCACAAGCAAGTCCACCAAAGAGCTCGACATGTGAAGTCATCTTCACTTACACCTTCATTTAAAACATTTAAACTAGTAGTACATGTATTAATCTCAACTAAATGTTTATCAATTAATTCTTCTAAGACCTCTAACTTAAATGTGAGATCAAATTGATCATCTTGGTTTTCAAATTTACTTTTCCATTTAAGCATGCTTTCTTTTTCAAATGGTGGTGGGTTTTGAATAGGTTGCCCTTCTTTGAGATTTTCAAAATCCATGGATCGATCCAAGTTTTAAAATACAGTTTATTTTAAGGAACTTGGGTAACGTAGCTCTTGATGCCAATTGTGGAAAACTAGAAGGGGGGTTGCATAGTTTACCTCTTTTAAAAATCCTTTTTAACTTAAATATCCTTAAATAACTTTAGATTTGATCAATAATATAAACACATCATTATATGTTTGTTTCTTTTAAAAGCTTTTAGTGTAAGTATCAATTCTAATTATACATGTTTCTTACTTTGAAAAGCTTTGCTCATGATGATCCTAACTTTGCTTATTTAGTTCTTTGAAAAGCTTTTACATTTGTTTGAAAACATAAAGACAACTTTACTTGTTTTACTTCTTTGAAAAGCTTTATATGTGGTTGACAATTCTAACTAAATAACAACATGCAATAAGCAAAGATAGAGAAAGAAACGATCAAACCACAACACGATAGTTTATCGTGGTTTGGCTACAAGGACTCTTTTTCCTTGCCCTACATCCACGCCCCGAGTTTCCAACTCGAGAGTTATAAACACTAATCAACAAGCTCCTTTCACCGGCGGAGAAAACCTTACACGTCGCTTATACTTTTACCGACACAAAGCTAGATGTCGAGTTCTTTTACAAGGGTACAACCACTCCCACTCGTCGCTTACACTTTTACCGACACAAAGCTAGATGTCGAGTTCTTTACCAAGGGTACAACCACTCCCGACACTCTATGTATTTTCAGGCCTAAAATACTAACCATTTACTTCTATATATATGACACACATGAAGTATAAACTACCAAAGCTTATACATGACCAAGCTACCAAGACTTGCAACTTTAGAGTTGAAGCTTGCAACTTCATGAATGATCTTGTGGAGTTCCTTGCTACATAAGAGAATCACACAAGTCAAGGGTTACTGAGTTAGTTGAGAGAATATATGAAAATATGTCCTAAAGGGGTTACACAAAACAAACAAATGATTTGGTATTTATAGCAAACCAAACTGCAAGCTTGGCGGATCAGGCGGAACCCTCAGATGGGTTCCGCCCGTGTACCCTCAGGGTACCGCCGGGTCTGCAGTAGGTTTTTGCAATAACTTCCCAAACCAAACAATGTCTTGTCACATAACTTCTAGCAACCAAACAATGTCACATCACTTAAAGTAAGTCAAACACAATGCTTGCAAGCAATATGAAAGCAAGTCAAACACATAACTTGCCATAAATACATAATGACAAAACTTGCCATAAATGTGATGTGACTATTTCTAATTAAAGAAATAAAACCAATGTTTAGTTTAAAAAGGAAATGTAAACATTAGTTAAATAAGACTTAAACACTTCAAGTGATGATTTACTCTTAGCTAAAGTTCATACTTTGTCATTAACAAAACATAGCAAAGATCGTAAAATATAAATAACGTTTTTAGGCGATATTTGTATTAACAGAGGTAACTTACATTGGAAGACATATACGTTTTATAGTGATTTATTGTATAGATTTTTAGGAGGCAATTCACATTGAATGACATCTATGATTATAATGTGACTTTGTCCATGCTGTGAAGATATAACAGAAACGGTGGACCATTGCATATCTTGATGTAAATGGGTCAAAGTGGGTTTGGAAAAAATCTTTAGATGGTTATCATGGAAGAAGCAGCGTTAGGTAAATAAACTCCTGAGTACAACGAGCTATTATAAGAAATATAATTTAAGTACTTTGATTGGATATGTAGAAGTTAGGCTAAAGGAAGTCTTATACCGGAAGATTAAATAAGTAAAATACATTATTTTTAATAAGATAACATAACAAAATTTCAAACGTAATAATTATATCCCTCGTGTGGAAAAACTCGTGCTCCTATAATGGTTGAGATATTGCAGGGGATGAAAAAATTCTTCAGCTATGATATCCCATCAGCTATCTTGATTCGATAATCCTCTATATCTATGCATATATATGTTGATTACATTTGAACCGCGTGCAGACTAATAATTATGAAAACTTGGCTTTTGTTTGTTTAACGTTTTCTCACACACTCTAAATATCACGTGAAGCCTCGAATGGTGGTCATTTGAGTTCCTAATATTTTGCTGTCAGGTCTTTTGCCAAATCCAGAGCTTGAAACTTCAGTTCTTTCCTTATGGTAAGAATTGAGAATCCGCATTTGCTCCCCGGTTTTTGGTATTTAGTTCTGGAAGACTGATAATTTGTTTGCACTAATAAGCAAGAACCGTCCATCTTTAAAAGGATCATGGTGACCTGGATGTATGGTTTGCTAAAAGCTTAGTGACTAATAAAACCATATTAGTGCATTAACTTAAATGAACAAAACATTATCGAAATACAGTGACATCAGCAGTTTTCTTTATCTATGTTAGCAATAACAGTTCTTATTTTTGAATGTTAATATAAATTTTAGCCATTTGAGATGAAACATAACTGGAACTGGAACTGCCCAAAAAGTAAAAAGAGTTGAGGTTAGTATACTTGCGGGAACCAGTATACAGCTTACGTTACTTAGTGTTGTAACAATTTGCACAAACTACGAATAACAGGTCTGCTATACCTCTACCTTATTTCTTTTCCTATGACCTCTGGCAAGGGTGGCAAAAAGCTTGTCTTTTCCTTTATTGGCATGTCACGCAAGGTTGCATCTGGGAGATCTGAAAGTTCCTTGCTGTAAGTAATATTTGAAAAGAATTATGTACAAAATTGTGGTTGTATTTGGATATTATTTACATGTTGCTGGATTGTGGGTTCTCTCTATTGTTAGAAGCTTGTGCAATTTCATGACATTTTTTTTTGTTTATATAATGCAGATGGTTCCACCTAGATTTATTTATGAAAAAAAGATGATTGGTTTAAGACCAATGTGAAAAAACAACCTTTTTAACTATGTTGTAATTGAACATTCGGATAAAAGGGAATTATTATCTTACATGATGTGTTGTGAGGGAAGTTGTCTGCATTCAAGGATGCAACTAATGAGGCTATCAACAAATAAGATGCAGAGTATGAAAGTATATTGAAAAGGTACACAACTATGTAACTATATCAGCACATCCTTTTGTTTTCAAAGAGGATTTAAATCACTAATATTCATGGATATCATTATTGGACAATGTCTTTTTGTTAGAGGTGGGAAAATGAGAAGTATATGATATGTGCATAAACCTCTTTCGTTGTTGAATCTTTGTCGCATCAATGTTCTAGAAAAGTTATGAAAATGTGTGATGTTTAAACCATGTTTGCACTTGTGGGTATATGATCAAATAATAAGTATTGATAGAGCACTTGTGACTGTGCTTTTAGTTAATTTATGGTATTGACTATCGAGCCAATATGATTAGTTAGGAGAGATATTAAAAGCGTGAAGCGTTCCATTGCGGTAAGGATCAAAAATGCAAAGCGCAAGGCGATGAGCCAAAAGCGCACGCCTCACGTAGATGATTCGCATACTTAAATAGCTCTTAAAACAACAACCAAAAAAAAAATGTGCTTTAAATACAAAGTTTACCCTTTAAGATTCTCTATAAAGTGGAAGAAAGAATGGACATTTACGCTTTTTATGTAATGAAATGACCTTTATATGAGAGAATGCTAAGAGATGAAGGAATTGTTCGACATAAAAAAAAAGTACTAATCTTTGTGTACTTTGTTTGAAAAAACAAAACATAATTTAGATACACTAATATAGTAAACTGAAGAAAATCATACATGCAGACAAAAGAGACCTGCAAAAAATGCATGGGTATAATGCAAACACATTCATAATAATCGAAGATTTATAAGACGAAAAGGTAATCCAAAATACAACCATAACATAATGGCCGTGCTATATTCAAAAATTTTATTGATTCTATAAGATTATAACTGGCCAACAAAAAAACTCAAAAAAACTGGTCAACTAGACTAAGAAAAAGAAACATTTCAAAAACAATACAGATTTCTACGATGAAAATTCCCCTCTTGAGAAATAAAAGTCTCACATCAAACAATACATGCAAAGACACAACAAACAACCAAGTCTATTGGATTACTTTTGTATAGTTTGAGACACTCAAGCCATTTATCACGTTTCATATAAGATTATTTGAAAGTAGACACATTATATCAAATACGCTTTAGACATGACCCGCATTAACCAATTTATGTTGGAATTTAAATTTAGTCAAAATATATTATTCAAAAAACTAGAAAAAACCCCGCGCGTGCGCGGGCATTATAACTAGTTCTTTTATATAAGCAATCCACCATAACACATATGTGCTTAATCAAAATGCAATAAGCAATCACAAGAAACACCATTCAACTCCGTGCTAAGTATAAGTTAAAAAGCAACTAGCAAAATATCAAATTTTCACACAGGTGGTTCCAAGAAAGGAACCAGACAATAAGACTATTCACATTTAATCCAAGAAAGACCTAGTCAAATAAAATGACATGACACCAACTCCACAATTATTTTAATGCAACTATGGGATGAACGAATCTCGCGTAACACAAGCATAAAAGTCTGATCACTTTTGGCATTGATCTCATATCAAGTTCTGCATTTGCAATTGCTTTGGAACACCAACTTTTATTTATTTTCATTTTTATACTTGTTCAACCAATTATAATGGCGTCTTCCATGGAAGGGTTTGAACATCTTGAAATACAACTCGAAGAGATCAAATCAGCCACCAATAACTTTAATGAAGATAATGTTATTGGACATGGTGGTTTTGGTAAGGTCTATAAGGGGGAATTGTCTCACTCTCACTCCAACGGGAAAAGGATGGTTGCTTTAAAGCGTCTTGATCGTACTCATGGTCAAGGAGATGCTGAGTTTCATAAAGAAGTGAGAATGCTTTCATGTTACAGACATGAAAACATCATCTCCCTCCTGGGGTTCAGCCGCGGACGAGATGAGATGATACTTGTGTATGAGTATGCATCTCGTGGAAGTCTTGATGGTTATTTAAAAGATGTCAATCTCACATGGACACAACGATTGAAGATATGCCTTGATGCTGCCAAGGGACTAAGCTACCTCCATGATCCCAGAGAGACGAACCAAAGACTTATCCATTGTGATATTAAAAGTGCCAACATCCTACTGGATGAGAATTTCAATGCTAAAGTTTCTGACTTTGGGCTGTCAAAAATAGGCCCCGCTAATCAGCAGAATTCAATTCTTGTCACTGGTGCCTTGGGTACCCCTGGATACTGGGATCCTGTGTTTATGGAGACGTACACCCTCACAAAAGAGTCAGACATATACTCTTTTGGAGTTGTGTTATTCGAAGTCTTGTGTGGGAAACTATGCATTGAATATAGCAAAGGCCAGTTAAAGGTAATTCACGTGCCTTTGTGGAAACAAAGCTACGAAGAGAATAAGTTAGATGAGATTATCTTGCAAGATCTCATGCAGCAAATGGACCCAAGCTCTTTGCATACATTTACAGAAGTTGCATATCAATGTTTGCAGAATGCTCGTGAAGAACGGCCAACGATGTCTCTTGTTGTGGAGAAACTCGAGATCGCACTTCAAATGCAGGTGCTACCCAAAGAGTATATAGAGATAGCTAATGCTGCAGGATATCCTCTGCTTTGCAGATCCTCGGAGAAATTCAAAAAGCTTCTCTCCAAAGGGGTCCTCCTTAACGGGGGTAAAACGGTAATTATCTACTTTTCTTTAGTTTATATCTTTAGAGAAACGGTTATTTATAGTTTAAAAATATTAGCTTATTTCTAGAATTTTATGAAAACAGTATCTAATAAAGATTACAAACTATATATTTCTCGCTACAATGCAATGATATTTAGAGGTGCATTTTACTAATAAATTAAAAAAGGGTTGTGCGAAAATGTATATATTCTTTTTTCTGTTCATAAAGTGTAAAAAGTGTTTACATTTACACCAGTCTCAAATCACATCTAGCTAGAGGTTGTTTGAGATAATCTGAGCAAAACTAATTCCCAACTTACTAATAGAGCATCTACAATGGCAAAAACAAGAATAGCTTTTCACTATTTAAATAAGTCTTTTGAAAGACTTTTTTTCCATTGCATGAAAAGCTTTTTGAAAAGTTTTTTAGAAAGACTCGGTACATTTCAAGTCTTTCTTCAAAGTGATACGAGTATGTGTTAAATATGGTATGCATTGATTGCATTAAATGCAAAAAGTCATTTGTGTTTTAACCATTTAGGATGCTCTTATGCAGTGGTTTTCACTTAATGAGAAAGGACAAAACTGTCACATGATGTCCATGAAAGACTGTTTGATTCTAAATGAAGATTCCACTCCTCGATATATGTCTCATTCTTGGTCAAGGTGACTTGTCATACTCAGACTTATCCCTATTGTTTCATAAGTATATATAAATTGATGCATCATTCTTTGCTTTCTTCATGCAGATTTCCAACAGGCTTTTATCTAACAAACAAAAAGGGATTTAAGACACATGTGAAGACTCAGTTTTTATCCCCGTCAATCACATATACCATCAACCTTGTTTGGTGCAGTATCTCAGGAGGTAGACAATTGTATGTAGACCTCAAATACAGAATTAGTGGGGAGCCAACAACTTCCACTGTGCACCTTTCAAATAAGAGAGAAGATCTTGGATTATATATGGCTGAATTGTATCAATTCACTAGCGATGGGAGTATTGTTGATCTTGAAATTATTTTTGAAAAGTTTGGAGCCAATATTGTCATAGTAGAAGGCATACTGTTTCAACCCCTGGAAATAGTAAGATGACAAATACTGGCTTAATCATCTTAGTTTCCATTTTTATTTATCGTATTATTATTCTTACGAAACAGGTAAACAACGACTATAATTATTTTAATTAACAGTGGCAAAAAGGTTGGGTCTGGTTATAGGTCGAAATTGGTTTGGGTCAAAATGGGCCATTTTTTGTTCTAAATCAGACGTAAAGGTAAAAAAAAATTAACTGTGTGAATGGAATTTTGGATTTCATCAAAATTGATAGATAGTCAAAGGAGATTGATACAAAATTTATGAAAGTTATGAATCAAATTTTTTATTGCTAAAAAGTAAAAACTAAAACTAAAACTCGCAAACCAATTACTTTGTAAATATAGGTGGAAGATCAAGTATCAAAGAATGACAAGGTGGAGAACATACAAACCATATCAGATTCAGAATCAGACACTTATTGGGAACAAAATCCGAATGATTATGAAGAAATACTCAAATTTTCAAAAGATAGTCAGCAGTGGACAACGAAGAAGGAACTCTACTCAATTCTCAGAAGAGGGTTCCCGATCAACAATGGTCAAGAGGTATATTTTATAGGAATTATAAGACTACTGCCATTATTTCAAACCTATTTTAAATGTAATATCTCTACACTTACATATCTATATGGATTGATAGTGGTTCACTATTGATATACATGGGAAAAAATGTCTGATGCTATCTGCAAGAGCGACTTGGGTAACAGATGATGAGAACTCAGCTTGTGAGTCTTCCCACGAATCAAGGTTCTTTCTCTGTTTTTTTTCAAGCTAGTTTTCTTGAAACAATTTTTTGTTATTCATATTTGTCCACAACTTTTCAACTCCCTACGAATATAGACTCTTATGAATCTTTATTTTGCACTCAACAGAGATTATTATAAAGGTAGAATCTGTAAATTCTTGTTTGGTAGTGCTTATTTACCTTAAGTGAGCGACTAGGATAAAAATAACCATTCACAGTGGCTTTTCTAAAAACACAGATCTATTGATCTTTGTTCCTCTATCAGACTTTTAAATATTCATGTGTACATTCCACAACTTTGCTACATGGAGGGCTGCCTCAATTGGCTTCACTTTAAAACTCATACAACACCTTCCAAATCATTCTTTCATCTCTTAGATATTGTAATCTCTTTCCTTTTAAATAAGAAGTAGAGAGCAACAGCAAGTACAAGTCTTCTAATTAAGGATATAAAGGGCATACCATAACTGCACTTATCCTCATCTAGTAACCAATTCTGTGTTTGTAACTTTTTCTCGAATTGGCATTGATAGGAGCTTTTTATGTATAGGATTACACTGAGAGTACCATACCAAGGAAAACCACTGCATTTATGTAGTTTGACTTCTAATTACTTCGCATGTATGTTTATCAGCAAAATGGACTTCTTTGCCTTTTGAGTTTTTCCATACCGCTACAGCTTTTCACAAAGGAATAGTACAGGCTCTGAGTTGCTTGTAACTGGAGGATTAGGATATATTATAGGTACTTCCATCTTCCATCTTTGATTATAGCCGCATACAAGCCACATTGAATTGGTTTCCCCATTTCTAATCTATGGACAATATGAGACTTCACTTTACCTCTCCTCCCCAACAAGTTCTTTCATTCCCAACTGTCTAAGTTCTCGTGTTTAACTTCTCAAGCACTTTTGCCTTTTAACTTCATTGTGTGAATCCATTATATCCCATAAATAGGCATTAGTTAAGAATTACACTTTATTGCACATCAATATTCCATAAATGCTTGATGATTTGATCTTCATTCTATTTATCAAAATCTTTCAACCCGAAACCTCCTTGATCCTTTGGTCTACAAATATTTTTCCATGCCACGTTAGCTCTGACTTTGGTAATTCATTTACACCATAGGAAACCTTTCAAATCCTTTATAACTATTTTTTAGAAGCATGATTACTCAAGCCCAGCAACTCTATGAATAGACTCAAGAACATAAGCAATCAATTATGAAAAGCTTTAAAAGAGATCCCTAAACATTAGATTTTGTACCAGCATGGTATGCCAAATCATCGTAGGACTTTGGTTTGGTGTGTGATGGCATATTAATTTTCCGTTGACCAATTCCACTTAGTTTAAATGTTATCACTGTTTGAAGCTGCCATGTGTTACGACCACCTGTTAAGCAATAAACATAAACAACTTAATACATTTGTAGGCTTCTACCACTTGGAAACCTTAAACACTTTCCAAATCTATTACATATATGCTGACTTTTTGCTTCTTTTTTTTTCTGCAGATTTGGAGAAGTGCTTGTAATAACTGCCGCCAAGAAATTTGAAATCAAGACGGAAGTCAAATCCAAAGTAGTATCACCTGAAACAGCATATGCAGCTTACCTTGTCTTCAAATTACCACAAGACCAATCAACATTTGAGACTCCTATTAAGGTGGAGGATGTAAACAATCCCTATTTAAGTAGTAAGTCGTTCATCTATTTAGTAAGCCCTCCAGTCACCCCGTTTATCAGACCAAAGTTTGATGAAAATACCTACAACCCACTGAATAGATACAAAGGGACTGACATTCCACATCAGAGGAGCGATGGTTGGATGGAAGTCAAACTATGGGAGTTTCAAGCTACCACCGAAGCAGTTCGTATGCATCTTATTTTTAAGCATCCTGATAAGAAGAATCTTAAGGGGCTCATAGTACAAGGAATCGAGCTGAGACCCATATAGATGATTTTTTGCAATAATTTTGTAGTGGGCAATTTATTGATAATGCTGTTTGCACTTTGCATTAATTTTCATAAGTTTATTTGTGGGATATATTGTGAAAAATTGAGCTCCAATACAGCAAAATGTTAACTGGGTCAAAACCCGGGTCGAGGGCGAAGAAGATAATGCTTTGACCATTTTTTTTTTTAATGAAATTGCGTTATCAAATATGAAGAAAATCATTAAAAGCCCAAAACACATTTTCATTATTTTTCTTAGGTTTATTATAATTTGATGTTATTTGGTAACTTTTTATTTTTGAAACTCTAAGTGTTGAAAATAAGTACAAAATACATTTTTGTGGTTTGTTAATTTTCACACTAAATATTAATATAAAAATCATTGGACAATCAACATTATTTTGTTATTAGGGGGTGCTTGGTTGGAGGTAGAGGTGGCAATCTATAGAAGCTAGGGGGTTGAATAGTTTCACCATTAATTATTGCTTATTAAAATCGGTTTTCACTTTGTTAGGTTCGTTTATGTTTTTATTGCAAAGTTACTAGATTTGCTAGTTATGTGATATCAAGTTATCTACATACAAGGATATAAATGATGTAAAGGAAATAGTGAAGGAAAGAGCACAACCAAAAGAGACGCCGAGATTTATAGTGGTTCGATACGAAACTCACTCTTCATCCTACTCCACTCCCGGAGTACCACACTCGAGAGTTTTCAATCACTATGTCAACACACTCCTTCAGGTGGAGCAATCCGTACACAAGCGTACACCAAGTTTAACGACACTAAGCGGAATGTCGAGTCCTAATCCTAGCTAGAACCAATCTACACCAAAGCCCACGTGGCTACACGAACAAGCACTCTTGTCTCTCTTGGATCAACACACAATCCAAGTCTTCCCATGAACGAGCACTCTCGTTCACTTGAATCTTCACCCGATTCAAGTCTTCACAAAAGGACTTCACAAAGTCCTAATCTTCACACTAAAACTCCACTAAGTTCTAGCCTTCACACCACAACGCACAAGTATTACAAAGACTAAACTAGATACAATACCTCTTGGACTTTCACCAATGTCCAAGTTCACCCTAACACATCTAGTCACGACTCACACACAAGTCGGATTCACAATATTACAATATTTACAAATGATAGAGTTGGAGGGAGAATAGAATCGTAACACTAGTTACGTTTGTGTGTGGACTCAATAACAACTCGATCCATGATGACTCCGAGTATTCTTCTCTTGCACTTTGATGTAGAGGATACGAGAATCACTTATAAACACAACCGGACATGTTATTGTGATCAAAGAGTAAGAAAGAATAAGAAAGAAAGAAACAGAAGGTGTTTGTGCAAAGAGGTCTCATTTTCCAAAGAGGAACAGTTCAGTATTTATAAACGCCAGGAGAGGAGGTGGCGGTACCTTAATTATGGGACGGTCCTTTATCACTAAAGGACCGTCAGCCATTTAAGGTGTTAGGAATATGAATATTCAAGTAAAAGACTCGGTCACCCCGAGTATAGATTAGCATTAAGTAGCTCGTAGTTATATTAATATTTAGTTAGTTAGTAGTTAAGTAGAATAGTGTTTGTGGAGTCGGGCTGTCAGCTCGTTCCACAGCCCGTCTAGAGGCACTTAAGCATGTAACTATAAATTCCCCTCTCCCACCAAGGGAGAGGGTTGGACCTTTTATCACTTAATCTAATATCTAGTTGTTTTTGTCACTAAAGGCTCCCATCCTCTCACTCTTTCTATCTCTACCTCGAATCACACACAAGAACTAACCATGCTTTGATTATAAGTATACTACAATTGGTATCAAGAGCCATGGTTTTATATTAGAGACTTGGTATACTAGAAGTTGTGATTGGTTTTGTGTTAGTTTTATGGTTCGAATGGTTTTCATGGAAAACACCTTGGTTTGATCTTGTTTGTGATTAGATACGTGATATTCTTGTACTTTCATGTTTAGAGGTGTTAGAGGTACTTAGTTTTACATTTGGATAGGTTTAATCATTCAGTTGTTTGGTGCTTGATGCAATTTAGGGTAAGTTTCATACTAGCGATTTGCTTTTCGGTAAAGGATTCTAAGTAGTGATTTGTGTAGGAGATTGGCAGCAATTTGCTTTGATTCTGCCAGTGATTTGCTTGTTTTACTATTTTTGGATAAGTGGACAAATTGCTAGAAAGCGACAGTTTTGTCTTTTGTGATAGCGATTTGTCAGGTTTGTCCCTTTGTGGCAGTAGCGATCTGTGTATCCAGCGATTTGCCAGACAGCGATTTGTGTACCAGAGATTTGTTGACATGCGATTTGTGTGTAGCGATTTGCCTGTTAGCGATTTGTTTTTTAGCGATTTGTGGGTTGCAACTTGTGTCTAGTGATTTGTTTGCCAGAGATTTGCATCTAGCAATTTGTGGTCTTCCAACGATTTGTCCTCCAGCGACTTGTGTTCACCTACTTGTTATTTGTGACTTGAGCCATATTGTGTCTTGTATAAATCTAGCGATTTGTGAATTGTCGCGACTTAAGTAGTTACGACTAGTCTGATTGTGATTTGACGTTGTGAGTTAATCCTTGTGACTTGACTTATTATGATTTGATCTGCTATAATTTGACTTGTTGCGACTTGACACTTATTACTAACTGTGATGTGTTCAAGACTTCACACTAAGACTTACTCGCAAAATACATCTTACGGTTTCTTTTGTTGATCTTTGAAAATCCCCCGAAAGATTCTATTTCTCGGTTTAAATCACAAAAGTTGTAAAATCCCAGGTAAGTGTACATCATGACTAGCACTTCTTCTGATGACATTCAAGATATCAGGTCCGATACCCGCCCTCCTATGCTTGATAGGATGGATTACGATTCTTGGGCACAAAGAATTCGTCTATACTGTTTGGGTAAAGAAAATGGTGTCAAAATTCTATGATCAATTGATGAGGGACCCTTTCAAATGGGTACAACTAGAGATATTATCACTATTGGTGAAGATGGTGCTGTCACATTTGGAATCGACAAGCCATGTACTTACAATGATGTTAATGAGGAGGAGAAGAAGCGTTATGATGCTGACATTCGAGCTTCCAACATTGTGATACAAGGACTTCCCAAAGACGTCTACAAGCTCATAAACTTCAACACTGAAGCCAAATTTGTCTGGGACAATGTCAAAATGCTTCTTGCTGGCTCAGAAGTTACTAAAGAAGATCGCGAGTCTTAATTGTACGATAAGTTTTAGCATTTCAGGATGAACCCTGGTGAAAACATCACAGACTACTATGTCAGATTTCACAAGCTTGTGAATGACATGAGAATCATCAGAATGACAATGCCTAACATCAAAATCAATTCTAAGTTTGTGAACAACATGTCACCAGAATGGGATGGATTTGTTACAGTTGTTAAGCTCAACAAAGGACTGAGAAACACCAACTATGAACAACTGTATGCTTACTTACAACATCATGAAAATCATGCGGTTTATGATCGTCAATTAAGAGAGAAACTCAATCCAAAAACAATAAATGATTCCCTTGCATTCATCTCAAGTGTTCAGACATTTAATCAATCTTCAATTGATCAGACTTATCATCATCCCTCACCGTCACAGAATCAATCATCCTTTGCCCAACCATCCTTGCACTCACAGGTGTGAACACCCAACTTGACTCAGGGTTTTCCCGTATTGACCAGATGATTGATAATCTCTCCAATGAAGTTTCACTCCTTGTACAACAGTTCAGGGCAACTCTTCCTCAAACCAACAACCAACTTAGAAATTCATCAAATCCATGCAACCAAGCAATAGTGGAAGATGGACGGGTTGTGGTTCAAAACATTCAGGGAAGACTAAATGCAAATCAAAGAAATGTTGCTAGAGGCTATGCACAGAACAGAGTTGGCAATGCTAATCAGGGGCAAGGAAGGCAGCCCAAGTGCTACAACTATGGAGGTCTAGGCCACATTGCTAGAAATTGCACTCAACCAAAACGTCCACAGAACTCCGACTACTTCAAAGACAAGATGCTATTGATGCAAGCACAAGAAAATGGAGCTGTGTTGAATGAAGAAGACTTATTGTTTCTTGCTGGTAATGAGGGCAATACACTTGATGCTGATGTGGATGACCAACCAGTTTAGGATTTGGCACTCAATGATCCAAACGTCTTCCAAGCTGATGACTGTGATGCCTTCGACTCTGATGTTGATGATGAACCCACTGCTCAAACCATATTCATGGCCGACTTATCTTCTGTAGTCTCTTCACCACAACAATCTGGTCCTTCCAACTCATCTGTCATATCTGAGGTACTTAAATTGTATGATGTGTGCACAAGGATTGATGAACCGAAGATTCCCAACGAAGTACAACAGATAAATGGTGTTGAGTTAGATAATGTTGAATTGAAAAACGACAATGTTATCCCAATTGAACATCATGTGAATCATAACAAAGAAACCGTTGTACCAATTGGTGTATCTTAAGTTATTGATAATGATTATGTGATGCCTAAACAAAAGATTCCCAACGAAATACAACAAACGAACACTGTGGAATTCGATACGGCTAATATGGGAAATAACAATATTATCCCATATGAACAGTATGTGAAACACAACAATGCGTCTGTTGTACCAAGTAGGACGTCTTCTGTTGAAGATGATGTGTGTGAGTTGGATGAATTCACCTCTGTTATCCCCGATGACTCTTTGACCACTAGACTTAATATGCTGAAAGATCAAGTGACCAAATATGAACAAAGGGCAAAATTTGAACTAACCGAACGTGAGCAGAAAATGGATTGGCAAATGCGTACATTTATAACTGAACGTAACTTGAAGGAAGAAACATTAAAAAGAGAGTTATATTCTTTACAAAAACAACTTGATGAGTCTGTTAAACCAAAAGAGGAGATTCAAGAAAGTGTAATTGCATTGAAACACGATTTCAAAGAAAAAGAAACTAAACTCTTAAATGATTTTTCCAGACTTAAGACGTTAAAAAATAAACTTGAAAACATGTTGTACACACAAGGCCAAACCATCCAAGCTGCTCAAATGATTCAAAAGTATAAAAAGCTATGTGATGAACATAGTGAAAAGGACGTAGGTGAACCTAAATCTAACTCCCTTAGGAGCGTTAGAAAGGCCCAACGTGCCTTGTATGATGTAAATGTTATGCTTAAACCAGGACATGCCCCTCCCGATGTGTCATCTTTTGATGAAAGTGATGAGTTGAAGTAATAAATAGGGAGAAATTAGCTGTGAAAATGAAGGATCCCCAGTGCATTAAAAAAAATGTCAATATTAAGCCCCATAATTATTCTGAGGAGAACCGAATAGCTATCATCATGCATCAAACTAAGTTGACACCAGAACATATATTTTGGCATTTAGATTCAGAAAAAATGAAAGCCGAAGAAATTAAGGCCCAAACTCCTAGAAAGATAGCTTCACCAACGGTGTACCCTCCCAATACACCCATGTAGTTATGATGGTAATTATTGAATACTTTTCCCCTTGCTTAATTTTATCCAGACACATTTTCTAACAACTAGAATTTACGATGGTAATTGAGAAAGAGTTCTGTTAATACAAATAATGTTAAAAACGTTATTCGCATTATTCTGTCTTCTCATATTTTGATAATAAAAAAATATAAAGAAATGTTATGTAAAGTTACAGTTTATAAGTTTTTAATCGAGGAAACTCGTTTCTTCTACGTAGCTGCTTCAACATCACTTCAGGTATGAATAAACTTTATACCGTCATTAGTTAAGTGATCAAAGAATTTTATTTTCACCTAAACTTACATTTTTAAGTTTGACAAAACATTTTCACAAAAGTATTTTTGTGTTTTTAAAGAAATGTTTTATTAAGAAAATAAATTCAAATTCAAACTTTACAATAGCTAGTTTTCCCCCCAAATTAGTTCAGCCTGAACCAGATAAGTTTTCATCACGTCAGGACAAAAAGGGAGCATTTTGTCACGGCTGTCCCTTAAATAGGCCGACGGTCCCTTAGTGATAAAGGACCATCTGGCATTTACGGGACCGTCCCTCTCCCTCCTGTCGTCTATAAATACTTAACTGTTACACTTCAGAAAATAGACTTTCACACACACAAAAATTTCTGGTCTTTGTTCATTTTATTCTTTGATCACTATAACATGTCCGTATATGTTTATAAGTGATTTCCTCTTCCGCCAAGTGCAAGAGAAGAACTCTCGACAAATATGAAGATTCGAGATGTTATAGGTGTCCACACACAAACGTAACATGTGTTACAGTGATAGGTTATGTATATTATGTCATTGTTTTCTGACTTGTGTGTGAGTCGAGGATGGGGATATTTGTGTGAACTTGGATGGTGATGTAGTTCCAAGTATTGTATTTGTGTGAGCTTGGATGGTGGTGTAGATCCAAGAAGTCTTGTAACTAGATTAGTTCATGTATTTGATGTGAGGAAAGTGATGTCCTAGTGTGTAGGTTAGGACTTGTCGAGTCAATATGTAAAGACTTGGATCGGGTGATGATCCAAGTGTGTCAAGTGTGTGAAGGCTTGATTCGGGTGAAGAATCAAGTGAGTCATGTGTATGAAGGCTTGGTTCGGGTGAAGAACCAAGTATGTCAAATAAGTGAAGGCTTGGATCGGGTGAAGATTCAAGTTGGACAAGATTACTTGTTTGTGTGGCCACGTGGGCCTTGGAATAGATTGGTTCTAGCTACGATTAGAACTCGACATTATGCTTAGTGTCGTTAAGCCTTGTGTAAGCATATATACGGATTGCTCTGCCCGAAGGAGTGTGTTGATATAGTGATTGATAACTCTCGAGTGTGGTACTCGGGGAGTGGAGTAGGACGGAGAGTGAGCTTCGGGCCGAACCACTATAAATCGCCGCATCTCTTGGTTGTGTTCTTTCTTTACTATTTACTTTACTTGTTTATTTGTGTATGCTAGTAACCAAATTGTATCACATAACTAGTTGGATTCAACAAGTTTGCAAAAGAAAAATAACTGGACCTAAAATGGCTAAACGCTTTAGAAAATTAAAAAGAAGCGGTGAAACTATTCAACCCCCCTTCTAGTTTCTACAATTGGTATCAGAGCTTCATTTATCAAGATCTTTAAAGTATACTGTACTTTAAAACTTGAATCGATCAATGGAATCAAAATGATATCTAGAAGGGTGTTATTTAAATGAGCCACCATTTTTCGAAAATGAAAATTTTGTCATTTGGAAAAATGAATTTGAAAGTTATGTGAAATCAATAGATCATAATCTTTGGCATTTCATTTCTATTTGATGATTTATAATCAATAAAAGGAAGCTTTGCTAATAAGTTTTTCATAAGAAACTTGTATGAAATATTTGAAGCAAAAATTTTGATTTATGAATCTTTGCCAAAAATTGAGTTTGATAAAAAAAATTTATGTCAAATGGCAAATGGCATTTGTTAAAATGATTTAAACATACATCAAGGAAATGTTCAAGGCAAAGATGATGAAAATGTGATATTTGAAAAACACTTAGTTTAAGTGGAATCATATACTACTAGTTTGAATGTCTTCATTGTAGATATTGTTGCCGACAAGAATTTCATAAGCAACCTAGTTGGTGTACCAATCTACTTGCTTTGATGTGATGACAATTAAAGAAGATAATGTGCGGTTTAATGTGCAATGTGGATAGCTAGCTAAGAAGACAATACGCGCCTTAAGTATGTAGACAATCAAATGGTTATCTCACCAAGCCGATTGCATAACTTATCATATGGACAATTTGCCAAGTGAGTATTATCTAGTTTTGCATCACCAACAACACATGTTTTGGTTATGTACTAATATGAATAGCTAAAGGCCAAGGTAAGTCTTCTTACTAATCTTGACTATTATGTTTGCTATTTGATTGCTTGCTATATGTTCATGTAACTACATGGTTAGAGATTACTTGCTTGCATGCTAGATAAACTTTGTGTGCAAATATGTGCTAGATATTTTATCTTGCTTAGACGCTTTGTCTAAATGTTTATCCTTCTTTGGATTCAAGCAAATTATTTGGAAAAACAATGGTCTTACCACAACCATTGTTTATAGCAAATTTGACGTCAATCAATCACTATAGACGATGCAGACTTGCTTCACTCCTTGTTTGCTCTCTAGTTCTCGTCTATGACTTTTATCGTATACGACATAATTTACTTCTAGCTTCCTCGATGCAAATCTCATCCTTAAATCTCATTCTCTCTTTTCTTCTGTTTCGACTCAAAATCCACTCTTTAATCAAGCGTATCGAGTCTTTCATTCTTCTCATGTCTCAATTCCACTCCATACCTATTCCTTAGCCTACTCATGCGTATTGAGTCATTTTCGTGTCTTAAAACTCAATGTGTTATGTTTTAAAACCATCTAAAACCAAAGACTTTTCATTAAGACCAAAACACCAAAAACCGTCCAAAAATCACAAGCTACTGGCGACGGTCCCCAAATGATCAGCGGTCCCTAATTGATAAGGGACCGTCTGTGTCTTTTTAAGCAAAACACGTTTCTCATTCTATAAATACCAGTAAAACATATCAACACTTAGTTTGACTACTGTGTTGCTGAGAAACATGATTAAGCCTTCACCCATTACATTAAGATTTTAATCCAAGGTTTCAAGCGCATAATCTTTAACTATTCCTACATATTTGTCATCAATTGTAAGTCAAACTCATCCAATTCTTTCTTTAAGATAAACAATTAGAATTTATTATAAAATTGAAATTGGGGATCTTAAATAATTTTTTAAATTAAGTACAATTAAGATCTAAACTAAAAAATAGATCAATAGTAGTATTATTTAGTACAATCATATGTTAATTGAAATGCTTTCTTGTATACAAGGTATAAACATGATAATTTACAAGGTAGGAAGATATCATTAACATGAAGTTCCAAAATATATACTTGTACTTCACATTGGTTAATACATGTCAAAAACATTACTTCTGTGTGATAATCAAAACAAATTCTAAGAAAGGTAAAGCTCTAACAATAACTTTGTGATTCTTTCTTTTATAGGAAACAAAATGTCGCACATATATGATTTTGATCATCTCAACACCGACTCTTATACTCCTAGAATTTCTCTTGAACCAACCACTCCGGGAAGTCATATTCGTCCCAATATGAATGTTGAGACTCGTCGCTTTCATGAGCGACAAATCGTTGATCCTTCCTTAGCTTATCACAGAGACATTAATACTACCTTTCGTGCTATAGGATTCGATTGCTTGCTTTACATCAATGAGAAAATTTGTCCTAGCTTTGTGTTAGAATTCTTTCGACAAGTTGAACTCGTACGTAACGAGGATCAATTTCTGTCACTTTGGTTTTGGATTAGGAACTTCAAATTTTTCCTTACTCTTGACCAATTTGCTCAAATCCTTCGTATTCCCAATCATGGGCAATGTGCCTACTCTGAAGATTGGTGTCTCGAATCACTTTTTTTCTATAGAGAAGAAAATTGTCCCTATTTCTCCTACATACCTCACCCTTGTGAAATTACCAAACTTTTTCGCACTAATAGAAACTCCCCTTACCTTGATCAAACAAAAATTCATATGATAGAGGTTCGTGATGAACTGATTCCTTGGGCTATCATCCTAAAAGAGAATGTTAGTGCAAATGTTACAACGTTTAATCTATACAATGTCTTTGTGTTTTAATGATGACGAACACGTACCTTGTAATACGTAATGTAAAGTGCACAAGTTACTCGTTCACACATCAATGTCTCTCGACATCACTTCAGGTATGTACAAACACACTTTACCAACTTTGTTAAGTGATCAAAGAAAATATTGGAAGATAATTCGGGTGTCATGTATGTTGGATCGTATATTTATGTTGATATTGTGATTCGGGAGGTCGGGTATGATGGAAGAAGATGAACTCCATAGTTAGAGAGAGAGAGTAGAGAGAGAAGGGAAAACTAGTGATTTTATTGACAAAGATGAAAAGTGAAAAACACACAAGTCTCACCCTCCTAGTGAAGTCTAGGAGGGCTTATATAGGGCAACATACACACTACTTTACAATAATGACGGTTTCAGTACCTGTGTATTTGCCTTACATCATAACTAATGTAATCCCGTAAATGTCGTTCCATTTACGTGTTAGGATTATAAACTTTGATCCTAACAATCTTCCCCCAATGGGGCGACATAAGGGATTACTTACAACATTTCCTTTAAGTACAAATACAAATAAAGAAAGGTCTTCATCGGCTCTTCAAGTGCTGAGGATGACTACAGTTGACGCTCTTTGTCTTCATCTTGTACCTCGGCTTGAGAACTTTATCTTTACTTGTAGGCAAATGATGTAATATGCATGAAATGGATTAACTTCCCCCCAATTCATGCTGCATGTCTTTAGCGGCTTCTTCGTACACTTCTTTTTGGCGAAGTTTCTGAGTCAGCTTCCCCCAAACTGACAACCGTCTTCAGCAGATGCGAAACTTTGATGTAGTCAACATGTCTTCTAACTTTTGAAGTTTTAAGTACGCAGCGGAATTTGTAGAAAACACCGTAAACCACACCAAGCAAATATGACTAGTCACTTAAACACAGTTATGCTCAACGCGGAAGCTCCGTTCGGGGGTAACATGCAAGAAATCAGCAAGATCTTCTCACTTAAGTAGGCTACTTCACACTTCACAACCCGCGAGAGTTGAAATGATTACACCAAAATCACAAAATTGAACCACTGATCATCTCTGCGGACGTCTCTCCGGTAGTAATAAAATTGTAAGCTCGATCACGTGAGTCTATTATGCGTCCCTGATGTGCACATTTCTTCCCCCTAATTGCAGAACCTCGTGGAAAATGAGTGTTTTAGCAAAGACGTCAAGAAAAGTCAAAGAAGCAAAACAACACCCACTCTCTCTTCCCCCACGATGTCTTCGCGGAATCGGAAGCATACACACTATGTTTACGATGGAAACGGAGGCAGCGTAACCCCATATGTCTAACTAACCGATTATGTGTGAAGTATCATAAATAGCCCGTGAGAATCAACTACTGATAAACATCTCTACTCTTTTATACTCCTCTCAACTAACTCTTTACCGACCCCATTATCATTCTGACGGCTTTTTGTAGTGACTACTGATGGAGAAAACCCAGTATGACGAACTTGAGACTGAAGTAAAATAACCCGAACTTGTGACTTAAACTTGCACTATTGTCTGACTAAGAGCGGCGTAGAGAGTTCGTCCACCATCGAATCCCTAAGTACTCTATACTCTACAACCATCAAGTATAAGACGTACATCAACTCTTGAGTATCCACAACTTTGTGTGACACTGAGCACTACAACGTAACTCCTTAAAGTGATAGTTATTTGTGGTAACATAGAGGAAGAATCACAAAATAACTAGATATCCAAGTCTTCGTCATTGTAAAGGTTAAAAGCTCGAACAAGGATCTCGAAGAATCTTCATCCAACCAACCCCGATATCTTCAGATACTAAGTAAACACGCCCGTGAAATCCCACTTCAATCTCAAATAAATAATAAAGAATTATCGCCGTAGTCACATCTTACGGTTAGATGCCCATATCTAGCCTTTTGACGGTTTAAGTGAACTTGATAATGTTTTCCCGATCTTGTCAAAATTGTATTACCCGTGAAAATTTGCTATAACCAAAATACCACTCTTTTACGCAAAAATTATGTGAAAGTTAACACAATATCTTATAATTCATTGGATAATAGAACTTCAACCCATGTGTTATTAATCATATCTGTTTCAGCGCAAGCCCAGTCCTTAAAACGATAACATTGCCATCTCTCAGCCCAACTCCATACGTGTATGATGCAATTAAAAGCCCAACAAATTATTGTGATAAAATCTATGCAGCCCACCAATTCAATTATAGTACCCGATCCAATATAACATCAGATATTAAACAGAGATACCCCTAAACACATGCTCATTTTATCATAACCTAAACCTAAAAATACTTACGCCTCTCTTGTTATCTCCGCCCCCAACACCTCATATGCTCTCTCTTAAACCCAGTCACCTCAAATCGCATCTCCCAGTATCAATCATGACCGAACAGAACCAATTAAACGTCACCCAAAAACACAACCGTACAATATGTATTCATTTGCAGCTCAATCCGAATCAAGATAGATCCTTTGGAGGGTCACGGTAGGTTCTACATAAGTTGTGATTCATTCTTTGTTGTTGAGCGAACTAAGAACAAGGGAATAACATAATTGTTATTATACTTTTCTTTATGTTCGTAAATTTAATTGAAGCTAAGCTTCAAAAAAATTATAGATCGATGATGGTTTATTGTTTGATATGCCTTTTAAAAGGTTGTTATCTTTTGACATCAAACACAAACTGAGATCTTCTTCGTTCTTGTTTAGATACGATTCTAGAACTTTGTTGACGATTATTGGCTAACGTGAATTGGTGATGGGTTATAGGAGAGTAGATTTTTGCTGTGAAAGATGGTGACAGGTTATTGAATTTGTTGTGAGTTAATGAAGTTGTTTGGTTAAGGAATATATTTGTAAGTTTGATTGTTTTTTTTTCTTCAATTTCTTTTAAATTTTGGTTCGAACCTTATGGACTAATGATTTGTTAAAACTGAAGTCCACTTAGAGTAGTAGTAGTATTTGGTTTGAGGTCAAAGGTCCTTCATCTCCATTCTTTTCCATTTTCGAAAACTTTATCCTTATCGAGAATTTTTAACTTATCGAGAACATGACTTTCGAGTGATTTTCGAGAACGTGATTATCGAGAATTGGATTATCGAGAACCTGAGTTATCGAGAATGTGATTTCGATAATTAGGGTTTCACATTTTCGAAAAGAGTATATTCTCGAAAACAAGTACATATCGAGAACTTCTTTACAAGAAATTCTGATTTTTTCCGGCGATTTTTCCGACCAAAGATTCCGACCAGTTTGTTATTACCAGTTTCTGACCACCAATCTTCACGGGTTTGGTACAAAAGTCACCAAAAAATAACGTTTACACGAAATTGTAAACTTGGACAGTTAAGACCCACGCAACAGCTTCAAAAGCCAGAAGTGAAAGATTGACTTTTGACCATTTTTCAAATGCAATATCATGTATAAGACTGATAACCAAAAAAATATGTAAAAACAGTACATAACACATGGTTAAATCAGCTTAAAAAAATATAACTTTTGACAAGATTCGACCACAAAATCAACAAAATAATAACCTTGTCTCTGATGCCACTTGTTGGATCGTATATTTATGTTGATATTGTGATTCGGGAGGTCGGGTATGATGGAAGAAGATGAACTCCATAGTTAGAGAGAGAGAGTAGAGAGAGAAGGGAAAACTAGTGATTTTATTGACAAAGATGAAAAGTGAAAAACACACAAGTCTCACCCTCCTAGTGAAGTCTAGGAAGGCTTATATAGGGCAACATACACACTACTTTACAATAATGACGGTTTCAGTACCTGTGTATTTGCCTTACATCATAACTAATGTAATCCCGTAAATGTCGTTCCATTTACGTGTTAGGATTATAAACTTTGATCCTAACAACATGCTAGGCTAGATCTTTATTGTGTTTGCTTAGATGTAGCGAAACCTAGATGTTGATTATGGGTTGATTGTTTGTTTATAATTGTTACGGATGATTGTATTCGATGTTAGGCTTAAGAAAACTGGCAGACTTCCATTGGTAACTTGCTTGAACGTCTTAAGAAACATGATCGGAGGTGTACTATGATTTTTGGTTGTATTTAATGCGTAGGAGAATTCTAATGATCCCATGTTAGGAGGTTCTAACGGCTCGACATAGGATCGAGTGAAGTAGGATCCTATAGAGTTAGGGAATATTGTACACGGCCCTACGACTAGTATTAAGGAATATGACCCGTCATCCATGCAATTGTAACAAGCTACTCAACCTGTAAAAGATGTCTAGGGAGTAATGAAATCTAAGTAAAGACAACTTTCCTCACTATTGTTTCCACCACACTAGTATAATTAGTTTAATTTTCATTTCTGTTATTTTATTTTCTTTGCATTAGTAGTAAATTGGGTTAGTTGGCTAGCAACTAATTCCGCCCACTCCTTCAAAACCCGAGATTTTAATTGCTTTCATAAAAATATAAAAATACAAAAAGAATCATCCCTCACCTCTAGACCTAGTTTAGGAGGCTTTCTAATCCTACCGATACTATTCCTGAGTTGAACGATCAATCCCCCGGTACTTTTCACTATACTATACTACAATGATCAGGTACATTGCCGGGTGGGGGTTGTAAGCTTCTCGAGATTTATTGAGAGGTAAAACCTGTTACGAGGGTGCAATCCCCACGTATCAAGTTTTTTATCAGCTTCTCGATACGTGGGGATTGCACCCTCGCAACAGGTTTTACCTCTCAAGGGATCTCGAGAAGCTTACAACCCCCACTAGGCAATGTACCTGATCGTTGTAGTATAGTATAGTGACAATTACCGGGGGATTGATCATTCAACTCAGGAATAGTGTCACTAGGATTAGAAAGCCTCCTAAATTAGGTCTAGAGGTGAGGGATAATTCTTTTCGTATTTTTTATATTTTTATGAAAGTAATTAAAATATCAGGTTTTAAAGGAGTGGCGGAATTAGTTGCTAGCCAACTAACCCAATTTACTACTAATGCAAACAAAATAAAATAACAGAAATGAAAATTAAACTAATTATACTAGTGTGGTGGAAACAATAATGAGGAAAGTTGTGTTTACTTAGATTTCATTACTCCCTAGATATCTTTTACAGGTTGTTTAGCTTGTTACAATTGCATGGATGACGGGTCATATTCCTTAATACTAGTCGTAGGGCCGTGTACGATATTCCCTAACTCTATAGGATCCTACTTCACTCCTATGTCGAGCCGTTAGAAGCTCCTAACACGGGATCATTAGAATTCTCCTACGCATTAAATACAACCAAAAATCATAGTACATCTCCGATCATGTTTCTTAAAATGTTCAAGCAAGTTACCAATGGAAGTCTGCTAGTTTTCTTAAGCCTAACATCGAATACAATCATCCGTAACAATTATAAACAAACAATCAACCCATAATCAACATCTAGGTTTCACTACATCTAAGCAAACACAATAAAGATCTAGCCTAGCATGTTAAATAGAAGACAAGCGTAAGATATAATCAAACAACACATAGACATATTGAATGATTTGAAGGGATACTTATCTTTAATTGAACATGGAAGAATCAAGGGGTTAGAACCCTTGAAAAGCTGATAAAATTTGGACTAGGGTTTTTTTCCCTCAAAGTTGCACACTAATAAATAAAATTTGGAAAATTATATATAGATATTACATCGTGACGGCGTCATGTGTTAGCCTGTGACGCCGTCAACTCGCCGCCATGATAAAAATCGTATTGCCTAGATCCATGTGTGACGCCATCATGTGTATTTGTGCTCTGGGCCGTCACTAGTAATTGGACCCTGACGGCCTTGGTGACGCCGTCAGGTCCTATGCTTAAAAACTCTCTGGATCGTGACATGTATTTTCCACTTCCACCTTTTCTGTAACTCTTGATGCCATCATGTGGAGAGTCTTGACGCCGTCAGCTACTGTTCCCAGCAAGGAAAATTGAGACTTTGCCGTTTTCTTCACTTTTATGCTCCAAAATGTCCAAGATGCTTCTTTTTCCAGATTTCTCTCCAAAAGTACCTAAAATGAAAAAAGGAACGATTTAGGGCAATATTTGATCAAATAATCTCGAATTCGAGGTTAAATGATCCCTTAAAAGTGGTACACTTTTCACCTCATCAAATACCCTTACACTTGAGATTTGCTTGTCCTCAAGCAAATGCGCTTTTATTCTAATCAAAATACAAGCTAGGGGTCATTTAACACTAATATAAAAGTAATTACAACAAATAATCGTTCCACTAAAAACCAAAGATAAGCACGGAGGTCATACACTAGCACCTCGCAAATAGTGTTTAGATACTCACATCTCTCGGGTGTAATAAAGTATATATCACAGTAAGGAAATGGAAAACATCTCTCACTACCTTTCATAGCAAAATAGATTACCATAGGCTTGGTAAAGGATCAAACCTCCACCACTTCAATAAGGTGTGACAACTTCAACACATAAATTTAAACAAAAGAATTAGTAATACGATAAACGGTTTTGTTCTCTAGTTTAATTTTTAAAGTAGTTGACAAATCTGTTATGTGTCCCGCCTACTATAAATATCTAACATACTTTTTTGTGCATAATCTTGAAATAAAGTTTGGTATTCGACTAGAATGGCAAATGTTGGATTACCAGACTCTTTAAGCATTGCGGTAGATAAACATCCTAAAATGTTTAATCCCCTGTTTAAGGATGATGTATTAATGTGGATGTAATGCTTGCATTTGACCCAAAAGGGTCCTAAAATGTTGAGTCCCATGTTTTAAGGATGATGTATTAATGTAGATGTAATGCAAAAATTTGATCCAAATGGGTCCTAAAATGTTTAGTCCCCTGTTTAAGGATGATGTATTAATGTAGATGTAATGTATAAATTTGACCCAAAAGGTAGGATGACATATTAGTGTAGAAGTAATGCATAGATTTGACCTAAAAAGATAAATTCAATTTGTTAAACAAGGACTTAAAGCTAAAGATTGAGCTAGATCTTCACGAATACACCTTCTTGCTGCAGTGTTTCTTCTCTGGCATGGTTTATTTCTAATCAAGAAACGAGTGTTGTGACAATTGGTCAGAGATTGTTGGCTAACCCTTTGAGGGTTCGTTTTCACCATGGTCATTCAGATGTTTTTGATAGGCTGTTTCACATTACAAGAGGAGGTGTGAGCAAAGCCTCCAAGATCATTAATCATACGTGAGACACATTTGCAGGTATTTTTGAACTTATATGCCGTCACGCTTGACATACTGATTTTTATTCAGCTTACCGTATTTTCCATGATGTACATGTTGCAATTCTACACTTCATGAAGGAAGCGTCATGCATCATGACTACTTACAAGTTGGTAAAGGTAGGGATGCTGGTCTAAATCAAGTATCTCTGTTTGAGGCGAAAATGTACATCAAATTTCATGGAAGAAACACAACCTAAGGTATATGTGGCGGTTGGGAAAGATTTGAAATAGAGTTTGTCGACTCAGCGGTGGGCGTTACACAATTCAGGAGGTGCTCAGATATGCATACTTCATGTTCAGCAACCTGCAGAGAAGATCCCTTTTAGTAATCTCTTTTCCCTTCTTAGTCTTTTATAATCCATTTGTGCATTAAACAATGATTGAAGTTCATGATACATGCTATGGTTACATGGCAACTGTCACTAACCTAAAGAGTCCTTCAAACAAATGGCGATGTGGTGCTACTCCAATAACAGTAGGGTTATAGAGTACGTTCTTTTTTTAATAATTCATGTAAATCTATTGTTTTTTTTATACCTTTCTTGAAATATACTTGCGTGATTTATCAAGAACAGCTTATTGTGTAACATCAGTGACACTATTTAGCAATCACTGCACTATGTACAGTTTGAGATGATTTTGAGTAAATATTTTCAGTTTTAATGAGTGTTGATTAATGGTCAGTTTGTCGAGATGGAGAGGCTTCATCACACACTACAACAGCTCGAGATTGAGTTGGCTGAGACAAAAGAAAAGAGTGGAAATAACTCTGATGGATCAAGAACTACTCAACCAAATGGAAAGGATGTATCTCATTTAGTACTGCTAGTGTATTAGTTACAACTGTTAGTTATAAGTTAGTACTGTTGGTTCATATAGTTAGTACTGCTTATATGATATGCATTAGTGGTTCAATTATATACATTCCAATTTTATTGTATTTGAATTCGTTTTGATATATATTTGAATTGGTTTTGATATATATTGATTTCTTAAATGTGACTAAAAGATGTATATAGTCACACTTATTAACACTTTTGGTCACTGTTTGCTTAATTCATTGTGTGACTAAATATTACAAAAGGCCACACAAAAAAAATTCATGTGGCCATTGGATGATCAATAGTCACACAAAATACATATTTCTGCACTTTAAACAGCATATGGTTACACTTATTAACACTTTTGGC
Organism: Artemisia argyi; assembly: GCA_030686995.1. NCBI lineage: Eukaryota > Viridiplantae > Streptophyta > Magnoliopsida > Asterales > Asteraceae > Artemisia > Artemisia argyi. The sequence continues at coordinate 181,757,515 of CM060686.1, forward strand.
CACTGTTTACTTAATTGTATGTGACTAAATACCCAAAACAAACATGCTTTGTGTGACTAAATATTACAAAAGGATACACAAACATAAAATTCAAGTGGCCATTGGATGAACTATGGTCTCACAAAATACACATTTTTTTACTTTAAACAGCATGTGGTCACACTTATTATAACTTTTGGCCACTTTGTTTTAAATTGCATGTGACTAACTCCAAAAAAAAAACACCCATTGTGTGACTAAATAATCACAAACGTCACATTTATTATATATTCATGTGGCCACAGGACGGGAAATAGTCACACAAAATACACATTTACTAGAATAAATCATCTCAAATGTCACATATATTATGTATTTATGTGGCCAAAGGACAAACAATAGTTACTCTCAAAAAACATTTGTGTGACTATAAAGTGTTTACGGTCACTGATAATGACTAATCTAACAAAACTTGTGCCTAATTTGTCACACATATTCGGGGTTTTGGTCACTTTTTTCGATGGAAAAGGCCACGAACACAACAATGTGACCATATGCCACATACAATGGCGGGACCTTTAGTGACACACAACGAAAAAAACGTACTTGACTATATGCATCCAATGCTTCTTCAGCATTTAATCCCCTATGGTCCCAATTGACAAAATCGTTAATGCACCTTTGGTCACATAGGTCGACACGATCGTAAAAATTTTTAGCTAGGGACCATAAATCGAAATTATGATGAGGGACTATTCAGAGTAAAATTTTAAAACGAGTCCATGCATCATATATGGGTTCATCTCGATATTGTCTGAACATCAAGATGCCATTAGGGTTGAATGGATTTCGTGGTCGGTAGTATGGTGGATTCGCGTACTCCATAATGGTGAACGGAAGAGTCAATGGAAAGGTTTTTACGAACAAATACACAAAGAAATGATAGACTATGAGAAAGCTAATAGAAAGAAAATAAAAATCTCACAAAAAAGGAATCTAATGAGTAGACCTAATCAAAATAAATTTCAACCTAAACAATAACTATTCCACGGCAGCGGTGCCAAAAACTTGATACGTGGGAATTACGCCCTCGCAACAGGTTTTACCTCTCAAGGGATCTTGAGAAGCTTACAACCCCCACCAAACAGTGTACCTGATCGATGTAGTATAGTATAGTGACAAGTACCGGGGGCTTGATCGTTCAACTCAGGAATAGTGTCGTTAGGATTGAAATTAATCTAACTAGGTCTAAAAGTGAAGGATGATTCTTTTTGTGTTTTTGTATTTTATGAAAAGCAGGTAAAAATCTCGGGTATTGGAAGGAGGGGCGGAATTAGTTGCTAATCAACTAACCCAACAGCTACTAATTAAACTAATGTGCAAGAAAAACAAGCTAAGGTTCTACAAGGGATGTGAAGCATGTCTACCCATGATATGTTACTCCTTGCTAGCTATCCAATTCTACCTATTGAATTGTCACACCTTGTTTTAATTGACGGGTTGTATTCTTTAATACTAGTCATAGGGCCGTGTACGATCTTCCCTAACTCTATAAGCTCCTACTTCATTCCTATCTCGATCCGTTAAATGCTCCTAACATGGGATCATTAGAATTCACTTATGCATTAAATACAACCATATAATCGTAGTACACCTCCGATCATGTTTCTTAAGACGTTCAAGCAAGTTACCAATTGGAAGTTTGCCAGTTTTCTTAAGCCTAATATCGAATTCAATCAACCAAACAAGAGACAATAGGAATCAAGAATTATAAGCTAAATCAACTAGACCTATTGAAGTTGTCACACCTTAATTGATGAAGATAGACACGAACATCAAGAAAGACATCAATAAGATCTAATTAATTATATACAAGTTTCACACAATCATAAGTAGACACAAGATCAATTAGCCAAGCATAATTAATGAAGAAGAAGCAACAAGAATGATAATTGAAGACATGAATTAAGATAGAATCAACAAACCATTACAAGATGTTTATGGAGTGATTGAAACCCTCTAAGTTGCTGGAAAAACATCTACCTAAACCCAGGAATCGACCTTAGGGTTTAGGGCTTACAAAAAGTGAAGTAATAAGATTATATTTATAGGCAGATTTTCTGTCGACCCATCTTGATGGCGTCAGCCCGTAAGGAGTGACGGTGTTATGACCATTTTTTCACCAAATCGAAGATTTGAATCGCTCAAATCCGAGTTCGTATGCAAAAGTTATGGCCAAAACAGTGTCAGCTACTCCGCGCGCAAGTTGCGATTATCTCGATCATCTTGCAACGGTTTCACTAAGGTTTCTTCTCGTGTAAGCCTTTTTCCTGACATCATCACTTTAAATTATCTGACGTCGTCAGGTTAAGTTCTGACTCCGTCATGTATAAACATGTTCTGGGCCGTCACATGTAACGTGCTCTTGACGGCCTTGGTAACGCCGTCATGTACAAATGCCTTAAAATCTTTCTGGCCCGTCACGTACAACTTGAATTATCCACCTCTTTATCAATGAGTGACGGCGTCACCTTGTAGAGCTTGACGCCGTCAGGTACTGTTTCCAGCATGGATTCTTGATTTTCTCGTTTTCTTCATTCTTGAGCATAAAAACGTCCAAAAAGCTCCAAAATGCTTCATATTCCAGAAATCACGTCCCAAGTACCTAAAATGACAAAAGGAACGATTTAGGGCAATAATTGATCGAATAATCCCAAATTCGGGCTTAAATGACCCCTTAAAAAGCGGTACACTTTTCGCCTCATCAAATACCCTTACACTTGAGATTTGCTTGTCCTCAAGCAAATGCGCTTTTATTCTAATCAAAATACAAGTTAGGGGTCATTTAACACTAATATAAAAGTAATTACAACAAATAATCATTCTACTAAAAACCAAAAACAATGACGGAGGTCAGACACTAGCACCTCACAAATAGTGTTTAGATACTCACATCTCTCGGGTGTAATAAAGTATATATCATAATTTGGAAATGGAAAACATCTCTCACTACCTGTCATAGCAAATAGATTACCATAGGCTTGGGAAAGGATCAAACCCTCACCACTTGGCGTAAGCACCTAGAATAAACTATCAAAGAGGTCATTTAAAGGGTTATAACGTTAGGTGTAGGGATATGGAAAGCACGGTTTTGTTGGATAAAAGCAATATTTACTGGTGGCGAGTTAATTATCTTGGTTAATTACATGTACAATATGGCATTGCTAAGCCAAGACTCGACTCGACTTAAGCTAATGAATCAAAAATAACAAAAACATAAAACAAACATAGAATGAAATGGGATGGTAGTCCGTATGTTTTTCTCTTTTCTTTTTCTATTTTTTTTCTTTTTCTTCATTTTTTCGATTTTCTTTTTTTTTTTTTTTTTTTTTTTTTTTTTTTTTTTTTTTGCACACTTTTACCCTACCATCCAAAATAATATATCATTGGGAATGTACATTCCCCTTACACTTGAATTTTTACATACTTTATAATAAACTACTCTAATGACTCGAATCAAGATAATCAAAACACTTGGAGTACTTTTTAAGATTAACGCACATATGGGGGTAATATATTATGTTCTTCCCCATTACTCCATAACACAAGTACTTTACCCATGAGTCCTAATCATCCCAAAACAATATGTACAAGATATGACTCGACTTAGCAACCATGTAGTCAATTAGATAATTAACTAAGGGTTTAAACAAATAACAATAATGCACTAAAGATGAGTGCATACACGGAAGGCTAAGGCGATTTGGTTGTACATTTGGGGTGGGTTGTAACAAATTCTTCCTTTAAGTAAGATGCTTAAAGTTAGAAATGAAAAGATAGGCTCGGAGGGGTGTACTAGGGGTATCGTGTACTAAAAATGAGTACAACGCTAAGGTGTGGGAAAAATTAATTGACTTTACTAGTCAAGTAATATGAATTAAATGGTCAAGTAATTATGATACGGGCTTAACACAAGGGTGATCCTAATGCCTCTTATCATGTAGTAAATCCTACTACACGAATGTAGTCTCACTAGCGGTCTCCGAATGCATCACTAACGCAAGTTCTAGAATCTAAATGCTACCGGTACACTCATAAGCACTAATAATGATGCTTTTCCTATCAAATCTAAAGGCGAACCTCACATATTTGGGTGGAAAATTTTTCTGAATGGTACTGTTTTGTGCTAGTCATACAACTCCTATCCATGAGACGCTTGTTAAGGCTAAAGTTTCACTCCTAAATGTTGTAAAAATTTTTAAATTTGGCGCTAAAATTACACTAACAAGTATTTCTCTTAGTTTTATTACACACCTACCATCAAACAAACAAACTCAAGTGCAAGTTTATCTATAAGGTATGATCATTTTACCCTCCCCTTACACTTAAGATGAACATTGTCCCCAATGTTCAATTAAAGATTGTAAAAGTAAAATAAGTAAAAGAATGAAATCAAATACTCCCCTGATTCGTTTGGTGTGGATAGTGTGTTAACAAGGTTAGATCTTCCTCCAAGAAAATGAACATTCAAAGCTTCCCTTCCAGAAAATGAACATTCAAAGCTTCCTCCAAGAAAATACCATTTAGTGCGTAAGTTATTATTTTTATTTGTGACCATATATATATATATATAGTTTTGACGATGTTAAAACGGGTATAACTTGGTCGTTTTAAGCTCATTTTCCTTGTTCTTTATATCCACGGATTCGTTTTTGTATATACTAATATATTTTTGATAACTCGGCTCCTCTAGGTTACGTATAACACCTCTTTTTGCCCGTCGAAAACTGCCAAACAGCATGCAGTTTTTATAAAAATAGTTTTCGTCGTTAATTTACAAAAATCATATCTCCTTCGTTATAAGCTCGTTTTAATCCGTTCTTTCGCCAAAAGTTTCGTTTTTAAAAGTATTTTCTAAATCTTTGGTCAAAAATTAACCATTAACCACTGATTTTCCCACGAATTGAAAATAGGGACAGTAGGTATTCCTATTGTTTCAAAAATCATTTCTAGGGTTCTAATCTAGTTCCATCTTCAATCAAACCACTTTCAATCACCACAAAACTAGTCTAATCCTACCATACACCTTCTTAGGGTGTCATGGGTCCTTAAACATCATCAATCCACTAGGTCTAACAAGGGTTTCTCATGTTTTCATTTCTAGGGCTCAAAGTTAAATATGTACAAAATAGAGTGGTATAAACCATTATATGCATGAGTTCTTGTAAGAAAAGTATATAACCATAGTAATAACTTGTAAAAATTATAAAAATGAGTTTGTTAACTTACTTGAAGGTTTAGGGAGTTTAGATGATGAAAACCTACTAATCCTTGAGTTTCTATTTCAAAACTCCAACAAGGATGACTAAGTGAACAAGTTTATATCTTGGTCTTGGAAAAATTGTTGTTCTTGCTTCTTGGATCACCTAGGCCGATTCATACAAGAGAGAAAATGAGAGAAAAAGTTTACTTGCACTTAGGATGATTATTTGTGAAAAATGGGATGAAAAGGTGTAATATAAACTTAGAGACAATAGTTAGGTTTGCATTAAATTGGGTTGGTGAGTGTTTTAGCTTATTAGGACCAAGGGGGGGGGTTGTCTTGGGTTTTATTTAAAAAGTTAGTGGTAATAGGATGTAGTGTTAGTTTTAAGTTTTATCGGGTACCGGGTTTGTTAGAAATAAATTTTATTGAAGTTATTCGGGACATAATAAAGTCGTAAAAATTGTAAAAATATGTCGGGTGCAAGTACGGAGAGTTCGGGTGATTATTGTTTAATTTTTATGAAAACCGTCGAAATTAAATTAGACGTACGATACGAAATAAATAAATTTCCAAAATACCGGGTAAATTAATATTATAATTTTTATATTATTAAAATGAATATAAAAATATATTGAGATCATAGTCGGGAGTGTCGGACATGTTAGTCACATTTATAGTTCGCGTATTAGTGTTTATTTAACATAAACATACGTAAATCGTTAATTATACCAAAAGTATTAATTTAATTATCCTACGAGTGGAATAGTATGCAAGTGCCCTAATGATGATATGCAGACTATTTCTAGTCCGTATGAAATGTCCCTGATAATAATGCATGAATTCGCTCCTAAACCAATACGGTTACGCGAATTTGAATACTCGTAAACTAAATTTACGATGACATGAGTAATGCACGTGAATAGTGGTTTTCTCTCGGGAATGAATAGTGTCAAGTGAATAGTAAAATTTCTGAATATTTCTCGGAATGTCAAATTGACCTCCAAAATGATGAATAGTAAAACGATGAATAGTGATCGATGAATAGTAATTTGTGAATAGTAGAATGTCGAAGTTTGGAAAAATGACCTGAAATTGTGGGGTGTGATAGTCGCCCATCCAAAAAGGAATTCAGTCCCTGAATTCAGTTAGTGTTGGCCTCGGCAATTGGCTTGGTGAAAAGTTGTGGATACTTGCGTCGCATTTGGTCTTCTCGTTCCCAAGTAAACTCGGGTCCTCTTCGAGAATCCCAGCGAACCTTCACGATCGGAATTCGACTTTGTTTCAACTGTTTGATCTCGCGGTCCATTATTTCAACTGGTTCTTCCACAAAGTTAAGCTTGTCATCGAGTTGTATTTCTTCTAATGGTATAATGGCATACTCGTCCGAAAGACATTTCTTGAGGTTCGAAACATGAAACGTGTTGTGTACGTTGCTAAGTTCTGACGGAAGTTCAAGCTTGTAAGTTACTGGACCAATCCTTTCCAGTATCTTAAACAGACCAATGTATCTCGGGTTCAATTTCCCGCGTTTTCCAAATCGTATCACGCCCTCCCAAGGCGAAACTTTCAACATGACTTTGTCTCCGACCTGAAATTCCAATGGTTTGCGTCGAACATCTGCATAGCTCTTTTGTCGACTTCTAGCAGTTTCGAGTCTCTCTCGAATCTGAATTATCTTTTCTGTTGTTTCTTGTACCATCTCCGGGCCAGTGCATTGTACATCACCAACTTCGGCCCAACAAACTGGAGATCGACACTTACGACCGTAAAGTGCCTCGAATGGTGCAGCCTTAATGCTCGAATGGTAACTGTTGTTGTAGGAAAACTCGATCAACGGCAAATGGTTAGCCCAACCATTTCCAAAGTCAATCACACATGCTCTAAGCATGTCCTCAAGTGTCTGAATAGTTCTCTCGCTCTGACCATCCGTCTGAGGATGGTAAGCAGTGCTCATGTCTAACTTGGATCCAAAAGAATCTTGTAATGACCGCCAAAAGTTTGAAGTAAAACGACTATCTCTATCGGAAATGATGGAAACTGGTGCGCCGTGTCTTGAGACTATTTCCTTGACATAAAGTCTAGCAAGTTGTTCCATAGAATAAGTCTCTCTAATGGGTATGAAATGAGCTGATTTGGTAAGACGATCAACAATTACCCAAATAGCATCGTAACCTCCTGACGTCTTAGGAAGTTTAGTGACAAAGTCCATAGTAATACGTTCCCACTTCCATTGTGGAATTTCTAGTTGTTGAAGTAACCCTGACGGTTTCTGGTAATCGGCTTTCACTTTAGCACAAGTAAGACATTTGCTGACATACGTAGCTATTTCTGCTTTAATGTTCGGCCACCAATAAAGCTTTTTGAGATCCTGATACATCTTATCAGAACCTGGATGAATAGAGTACTTCGACTTGTGTGATTCATGCATAATCAATTCTCGCACTCCACCATAGAGTGGTATCCAACTTCGGTCCTTGAAGCATAACACTCCATCTGATCTCTTTACAAAGCCATTTTCGCTTTCTGGCATACCATAAATTTTCTCGTGTGGTCGATTTTCTTCCTTGAGAGCCTCAATCTGAGCTTCTAGAATTTTTGATGGTAATGGCGAAATGATAGTCATTCCCAATGACCTAACTCTCAAAGGTTTGAGTCGTTCTTTTCGGCTAAGTGCATCTGCTACAGCATTTGCTTTTCCTGGGTGATATCGGATTTCACAATCGTAATCACTTAACAATTCTAGCCAACGACGTTGTCTCATGTTGAGTTCCTTCTGATCAAGTATATGCTGTAAGCTCTTGTGGTCGGTAAAAATTACGCACTTGGTACCATAAAGGTAGTGTCTCCAAATCTTGAGTGCAAAAACTACCGCACCCAACTCCAAGTCGTGCGTAGTGTAATTCTTCTCGTGTATCTTAAGCTGTCTAGATGCATAAGCTATCACCTTCTCGTTTTGTATTAGCACAACTCCAAGTCCTTGATGCGAAGCATCGCAATATACCACAAAGTTCTCAATACCTTCAGGTAGTGACAAAATCGGTGCGCTACAAAGCTTTTGTTTCAATAATTGAAATGCGGACTCTTGTTTTTCTCCCCACTCGTACTTTTGATTCTTTTGTGTCAGTTCGTCAACGACTTCGCTATCTTAGAAAACCCTTCGATAAACCTCCTGTAATATCCGGCAAGTCCTAGGAATTGACGAATTTCCGTAGGAAACTTGGGCGTAGCCCAATCCTTAACTGCCTCGATCTTTTCTGGGTCGACTTGTAATCCTTGGCTATCAATGACATGGCCAAGAAATTAAACTCTTCGTATCCAAAAATCACACTTAGAAAATTTGGCATACAATTGCTCCTTCCTGAGTAGTTCCAGGATTGTTCTGAGGTGTTCTTCGTGATCTTCCTTACTCTTGGAATAAATCAAGATATCATCAATGAATACGATCACAAACTTATCGAGATACGGTTTGCACACCCTATTCATGAGATCCATAAATACCGCAGGTGCGTTGGTTAATCCGAAAGGCATCACTTGAAACTCATAATGACCATAGCGGGTTCTGAATGCCGTCTTCGGGATATCCTCTTCCCGAACTCTAAGTTGATGGTAACCGGATCTTAAATCAATCTTGGAATAAAAACTGGAACCTTGTAACTGGTCGAACAAGTCGTCGATTCTGGGGAGTGGATAACGGTTCTTCACCGTTAACTTGTTCAGCTCACGATAGTCGATGCACATTCTGAAAGTTCCATCCTTTTTCTTCACAAACAAAACCGGTGCTCCCCAAGGCGAGGAACTCGGTCTAATGAATCCTTTGTCCAAAAGCTCTTGTAGTTGATTCGACAATTCTTGCATCTCCGAAGGTGCAAGTCTATACGGTGCTCGTGCAATTGGTGCAGCTCCTGGCACTAATTCAATTTGAAACTCAACTTGGCGTGTAGGCGGAAGTCCTGGCAATTCTTCCGGAAAAACCTCTTGAAATTCCTTAACAATTGGCACATCTTCAAGTCGTTTCTCATCCGACTTCTTCTCCGTGATGTGAGCCAAGAATGCATAACAACCCTTCTTTATGTATTTCTCGGTTTTAATGCACGATATAATACTGAGTCTAGTTCCATTTCGCTCTCCACGAACAACCAAAGTTTCACCGTTATAAGGAAGGTGAACAACTTTCTCATCACAAATAATTCTCGCTCGATGTCGGGATAACCAATCCATACCGATAACAACGTCGAAACTTCCAAGTTCTACGGGCATAAGGTCTATATTGAATGGGTGGTTTAGGAAATTTATAGTGCAACCACGAACAATGGTGTTGGTGTTAACTAAAGACCCATCGGCTAGTTCAACGATATAGGAAATGTCTAATGGGGTTGGTTCTATGTTAAGTAAAGGTGCAAATGCAATAGAAACAAAACTTCTATCCGCTCCTGAATCAAATAAAATGGATGCATAACGATTATTAACGAGGAACGTACCCGCAACCACATTCGGGTCTTCTTTGACATCGTCTCCTCCCATAACATAACCTCTTCCTCGCGCCATTCCATTTTGGTTTCCAGTTCCTTGATTCTTCCCCTTTGGGCACTCTCCCCTGTAGTGTCCAATTTCTCCACAGCCAAAACATGTTACTGGCGGTTTCTGAGTTGGAGATTTGCAATCCTTGATGTTATGACCAATCTTTTTGCACTTACCACATATATCTAGGCAACGTCCTGGGTTATGATGCTTCTGACACCTCTCACACTTGGGTAGATTACCCTCATACCCTTTCCTTTCCGTCGGTCCTGCAGCATAGGCCCTTGCCACTTCTTGCCTCTTAGGTGGCGGCTGAACAGCGTTTCCACCTTGGTTGTAATCAAACCTTCTCTTGTTGTTGTTGTTATTGTTTGGGTTGTTGTTTCGGTTATTGGGGTAGTTGCAGTTTCGATTGTTGTTATAGTTGTTGTTGTTTCGAGTGTTGTTGTAGTTGGTGTTGTTTGAACGGTTATTGTTGTTGACAGCAGTTTTTCCTTTTACCACTTGGACCATGAGTTTCTGAGTTATTCGGATAGCCTCTTCCATTGATTGAGGATCAAAAGAAATCACATCTCCTCGAACACTTTCAGGCAATCCACCAACAAAGTTTTCCATCTTTTTCTCATCGTCGGGAACCATAGTTGGACATAGTCCAGCCAACTCCTGAAACCTCCTGAAGTAGGTCTCGATGTCATCACCTTTAGTCACTAGCTCATAAAATTCTGTTTCCAACTTTTGCACCTCGGTACGAGGGCAAAACTTCTTAGACATCAGTTTCTTGAATTCCTCCCAAGTGAGCTTGTAAGCATTCTCCATACCAATCGGCTGAGCATACGAATTCCACCAAGACATAGCTTCATCAAGAAGCATACCTGTAGCAAATTTTATCTTGCTGACGTCCGGGCATCCGCACATAAGGAATACATTCTCAGTCTTTTCAAACCAGCGGATCAAAGCAACCGCTCCTTCAGTGCCCTTAAACTTGATAGGATCACTAATCTTGAAATCTTTCCATGTACATTCACGCCTAATAGCGGTTGGTTCAACTGCCCCTGTATTAGAAGCAGTCTCGGTAGCCCTAGCAGCAACCTCAGTTCTCTCAATCTCCAGAGCTTCTGCAATACTATCCCTGACCAACTTGCGGATAGCGGCTTGAGTCATAGCGGGTGTTTCTGGTGCAGTCTTACTCTTCCTTGGTGCCATACTTCTGATAAATCAATGGAAATAAACATGAGAAAAATCATAATAGAAATAGTCATCGAACCAAAGATATACACCCACAACATGTATATATATATATATATATATATATATATATATATATATATATATATATATATATATATATATATATATACAACCACAACAAGTATAAATACAACCACGACATGTACGAATACAACCACAATCTGTCTAGATACAACCACGACATGTATATATACAACCCCAACCTGTATAAATACAACCACGACATGTATATATACAACCACAACCTGTATAAATACGATAATAATAAAGAGCAACCACGAAACATCATAAATATAATCACAACACATGAATATAATACATGAAAATTTCGGCCTACATGGAGCGATATAATATATAGCACAACATTTCCAACATAGTAGAGTCGCACTTGATATATTTGTTTGTACAACAACCAAAAGACTACAAGTTCTTGAACTATGTCCCACACCTCGGGACTAGGAAAATAATAAAACCTAATATAATACCAGTCTATGTCTAGGCTCCTCCAGGTGCTCTAGATGGTCCAGGCTCTCCTCTCAGGCGGCGAATCTCACGATCCATCGCAACCACGATCTCCTCTAGATGCTGAACCCGTAACTGAAAAGAAGCATCTCTGCGCTCCAACACGACTAACCTCTCTCGGATCAATGCCAACTGGTCTACCTGCTCCCACTGAGTCTCCTGTGTCGCCTGAGCTCTATCTCGAATCTCAGGTAGCTCATCTCTAAGTAGATCAATCTGCTCCTGGTGCCTCAACTGTCGTGCCTCGAGTCCATGGTAAGACACATCAATGCCAACTCTGCCCTGAATCAAATCCTCAACCTGCTCCTCGACAGCCTCAAGTCGAGTAGTGATAATCTCATCAACTCTATACCCCAACCTATCAGCTTGCTCCTGCTGAGCCTTTAACTGATCCTCTAATGTAACAGCTGTAGGCCCCCTAGCCGCAGCCGCTCTCGAACTCTCACCTATGTGGTATACTGGTGGTGGTGAAAGGTCAGCAGTCTCGGTAGTAGGTGAATCTGGGGTGGTAAGCATTGCACGCTTCCTGAGCGGCAAGAGTGAGGTAGATATCGGAGTAGTAGTGGGTATGGCTGGTGGTGGTGGTGTAGGCACAGTAGGACTAGGGAGAGTCCTATAAGTAGATGTAGCTGGGCGAACACTCTTCCTAGCAATACGAATGATGTTACTACTAGGAAACATAAGTCTCGGTTCTGGAGAAGTAGTAGTAGTAGGTGATGGTATGTCAGTGGGTACAGTAGGATGGACATGAGGAGTAGGAGCCGTCTCCTCCTCCTCGAAAGGCTCGGTATCATCATCTGATGCCAAAAGTGGCAACTCAGGTGCAGGAGAAACAAGTGGTGAAACAGCAGTGGAGGACACAGAGCCCTCATCATCAGAGTCGGATATAGTGTAAAGTATGACAGTGTTTGGATTCGAAGACATGTCCCTGTGATAATCAAGGTGAAATAAAAATAAATAACTCGTATAATGGAATCACCTAAAATAAGTAAATATGCACTTATGATGAAATGATGATATGCTATGATGGTGTGGTTATAGTCTAGGGTCCATGATGCATCCTAGTTCTATATAACCTTAGCTCTGATACCAATCTGTCACACCCCCAAAATACCTGAATGGCAGCGGAATGGAATACCTGAGGGTGTAACGGTCATAGCACACAAACAAGGATATATTGAACGACCTAAAGTGTCGTTTAGAAAATACATCGTTTGATTTATTCAGAATATTCAGAGTTATAAAACATAGGTCCCAAAAGTTGGAAAAGGTTTAAGGAAATAATTTAGTACAATCAAACGATAGTTCAAAAGTGCATGAAACCCAAAAAGAGACGCGTCATCCTTGATACACAAAATGACTCCATGCATGCCATGAGAATATGCCTTAGTTACCTGAGAAATACATTGCGAAAACGGTCAACATAAAGTTGGTGAATAATCATAGGTTTATAAGTAAATCGTATGTACATAAGCCACAAGTATAAAGTAAAGTGACAAAATGTCAAAAAGCTACATTGTCTCTTAAGCTCATGACCCCGAAGCTAGATGTTACTTGGCCCCAAAGGAGTGTTTACCAGACACTCTAATATATTAGAAATGAAATGCATTCGTTTTCCTTATGGAGCAACCCAAACACGAATAGAGGAGTCACCCTCGATAGATCTATCCACTCACTCTCGCTTGCATCTTAATTAACGGTCCATGATATAAAAGGGGACTTAATGTGGTAGTAAGGCAACTTAAGCAATGTACGGAATTTAATACTTGGGCATGTACGAAAAATAATTGTGCAATGTATTCTCCCCCGTGGGATTTGAAATCAAATAAGTAATTAAAACGGGGCTATGAAGACTCACCTCGAAATGATGGTACGAAGATGGTGCAATGATGTAAAAGTAGTCGGGACAATGAGGCGCGAACACTAGCCGCAACCTAAATGAATAATCGTGATCTAATTTAGATCAAGCCGAAATGTAATGAATGCACATGCACATGATACCTATACCACTCGTCATTTGGAAATACTAGTTATCGTCATAGTAAAATAGTTTCCATACTTAGGAAAAATAAGTCCATATATAGAAGTATATAACTTGTCGTATTATCTCGTACGAAAATGTTAGCGTTAAATTCCTCGTATCGAAAACCTTAAAATAACGTCGTTAAGTCGTATAAATATTCTCTTGGGTCATACGTATTCATTTGTTAAAAATATAGTCCTTAGTAACATTTCTAGAAAAATATACCATTTAGTGCGTAAGTTATTATTTTTATTTGTGACCATATATATATATATATATATAGTTTTGACGATGTTAAAACGGGTATAACTTGGTCGTTTTAAGCTCATTTTCCTTGTTCTTTATATCCACGGATTCGTTTTTGTATATACTAATATATTTTTGATAACTCGGCTCCTCTAGGTTACGTATAACACCTCTTTTTGCCCATCGAAAACTGCCAAACAGCATGCAGTTTTTATAAAAATAGTTTTCGTCGTTAATTTACAAAAATCATATCTCCTTCGTTATAAGCTCGTTTTAATCCGTTCTTTCGCCAAAAGTTTCGTTTTTAAAAGTATTTTCTAAATCTTTGGTCAAAAATTAACCATTAACCACTGATTTTCCCACGAATTGAAAATAGGGACAGTAGGTATTCCTATTGTTTCAAAAATCATTTCTAGGGTTCTAATCTAGTTCCATCTTCAATCAAACCACTTTCAATCACCACAAAACTAGTCTAATCCTACCATACACCTTCTTAGGGTGTCATGGGTCCTTAAACATCATCAATCCACTAGGTCTAACAAGGGTTTCTCATGTTTTCATTTCTAGGGCTCAAAGTTAAATATGTACAAAATAGAGTGGTATAAACCATTATATGCATGAGTTCTTGTAAGAAAAGTATATAACCATAGTAATAACTTGTAAAAATTATAAAAATGAGTTTGTTAACTTACTTGAAGGTTTAGGGAGTTTAGATGATGAAAACCTACTAATCCTTGAGTTTCTATTTCAAAACTCCAACAAGGATGACTAAGTGAACAAGTTTATATCTTGGTCTTGGAAAAATTGTTGTTCTTGCTTCTTGGATCACCTAGGCCGATTCATACAAGAGAGAAAATGAGAGAAAAAGTTTACTTGCACTTAGGATGATTATTTGTGAAAAATGGGATGAAAAGGTGTAATATAAACTTAGAGACAATAGTTAGGTTTGCATTAAATTGGGTTGGTGAGTGTTTTAGCATATTAGGACCAAGGGGGGGGGGGGGGGGGGGGGGGTTGGCCGGCGCAAAAAGGAGGGAAAGGGGGGGGGGGGTTGTCTTGGGTTTTATTTAAAAAGTTAGTGGTAATAGGATGTAGTGTTAGTTTTAAGTTTTATCGGGTACCGGGTTTGTTAGAAATAAATTTTATTGAAGTTATTCGGGACATAATAAAGTCGTAAAAATTGTAAAAATATGTCGGGTGCAAGTACGGAGAGTTCGGGTGATTATTGTTTAATTTTTATGAAAACCGTCGAAATTAAATTAGACGTACGATACGAAATAAATAAATTTCTAAAATACCGGGTAAATTAATATTATAATTTTTATATTATTAAAATGAATATAAAAATATATTGAGATCATAGTCGGGAGTTTCGGACATGTTAGTCACATTTATAGTTCGCGTATTAGTGTTTATTTAACATAAACATACGTAAATCGTTAATTATACCAAAAGTATTAATTTAATTATCCTACGAGTGGAATAGTATGCAAGTGCCCTAATGATGATATGCAGACTATTTCTAGTCCGTATGAAATGTCCCTGATAATAATGCATGAATTCGCTCCTAAACCAATACGGTTACGCGAATTTGAATACTCGTAAACTAAATTTACGATGACATGAGTAATGCACGTGAATAGTGGTTTTCTCTCGGGAATGAATAGTGTCAAGTGAATAGTAAAATTTCTGAATGTTTCTCGGAATGTCAAATTGACCTAAAAAATGATGAATAGTAAAATGATGAATAGTGATAGATGAATAGTAATTTGTGAATAGTAGAATGTCGAAGTTTGGAAAAATGACCTGAAATTGTGGGGTGTGATAACCCTCCCCTTACACTTAGGATGAACATTATCCCCAATGTTCAATAAAAAGATGTAAAAGAAAATAAGGTAAAATAATGAAAACAAATACTCCCCTGATTCGTTCGAATGTGGATAAATCGATAACATGGTTAAATCCTCCTCCCAGAAAATGAACGTTGAAAGCTTCCCTTCCGAAATAAAAAATCATCTTCTTGTCCAATATAACCTGTTAAACCTGAGAAAACAAACACAAAAACCCAAAGCATCAAACCGAAAAAAGAAAACTCACAACTAGATGTAATTCCAGACTTAGAAATAAAAACAATTAAGGATATGATGCTTGTGGAATGAATATTTGCAGATTTCCTGGAGTTTATAAAACTAAAGATTTAACAAAAACTTTTAGGCTCCGGTATAAACAAAACTCGCAAAATTTTTTAGAATTTTTGTACCTGACGCCGTCAGGTTATAACTCCTGACGCCGTCAGAATGTTCCTGCAAAAATCTCATGTTAAGTTTCCATAAAATTTCTAGAAAAACTTATGCCTTACTTCCTGGAAAATCCTGCAAAACATCATTATGACTCGATACAAGCATTTGACTTAAACAATTACTAATATACATGTTCATTCAATATTGTTGTGGTTCATGCTCAATTTCATTCTTATAAACAAATTTGAGTCTCCCCTTACACTTAGCTTTTGCAAAATACCTTTATATGTAATTAAGACGAAGTTAAAAACAAAATAAAGCTGATGCGTGGGAATCGCACCTTGCTTTACCTCTCGAGGGATCTCGCGAGGCTTACAACCCCCACCAGGCAGTGTACCTGATCGTTGTAGTATAGTATAGTGACAGGTACCGGGGGATTGATCGTTCAGCTTAGGAATAGTGTCGCTAGGATTAGAAAACCTAATTAATAGTTCTAGAGATGAAAGATGATTATTTTTGTGTTTTTATGTTTTAATGAAAGCAAGTAAAATCTCGGGTTTTGAAGGGGTGGGCGGAATTAGTTGCTATTCAACTAACCCAAAACTAAGATGCAATCAAAATAAAATAATAAAAATGAAAATAAACTAATTATACTAAAGTTGTGAGCAGTGGTTGGAGAAATTGTGTTTACTTAGACTTCATTACTCCCTAGATATCTTTTACATGTCAATTACTTGTTATACTTGTATGGATGACGGATTGTATTCCTTAATACCATTCGTGGGGTGGCATACATAACTCCCCAACTCTATGAGCTCTTATCTCCTCCTACACCATGACCCAGCACAACTATAGGGATTGTAAACAGTGGCTCATGCATTAAATACAACCAATAAAGACCTAGTACGCCTCGGTTCATGTTTCTTAAGACGTTCAAGCATGTTACCATTGGAGATCTGCCAGTTTTCTTAAGCCTAACATATAATATCATTCATCCAAGAACAAGAATAAACAAGTAATCAACACATAATCAACATCTAGGTTTCATTAGATCTAAGCAAACACAAAGAAAATCTAGCCTAGCATAGTAGAATTAAGATAAGAACAAAAGATAAACAACCAACACATAGACATATTGATTGAATTAAGAGTATACTTATCTCAATTACAATGCAAGGTCTCAAGGGTTTGGAACCCTTGAAGAACCTGTAAAAGAGGCACCAAAATCGTCTTTAGGGTTTCACCAAAACTTCTCCTCTTTTAATGAAAAAACTAGAAAACTATATATAGGAAAATCGTCCTGACGGCGTCAAGAGTTAAATCTGACGCCGTCAACTCGCCGCCTTAAACTTCCTCGGACGCCCTAGATCCACTTGTGACGGCCTATGTGACGCCGTCACCACCTACGGTAAATTAATATTGGTCACTTTGACGCCGTCATCTATCCATCTGACGCCGTCACCAGCTACGGTAAAATATTCATCTTGTCTGACGCTGTCAAGAGTTAAGTCGTGACGCCGTCACCTTGTATTTCCAGCTTGGATTTTTGGTACTTTGTCGTTTTCTTCACTTTATGCTTCAAAAACGTCCAAAATAGCCTCTTTTCTAGAATTCACTCTCCAAACACCTAAAATCACAAAAGGAACGATTTAGGGCAATATTTGATCAAATAAAATCGGATTCGGGCTTAAATGACCCCCTAAAAACGGATCATTTTTAGCCTCATCATATACCCTTACACTTGAGATTTGCTTGTCCTCAAGCAAATGAGCTTTTATTCTACTCAAAAGACAAGTTAGGGGTCATTTAACACTAATATAAAAGTAATTACAACAAATAATCGTTCCACTAAAGACCAATAGACAAGCACGGAAGTCATATACAAGCACCTCACAAATAGTGTTTAGATACTCACATCTCTCGGGTGTAATAAAGTAATATAACATTATGGAAATGGAAGATATCTCTCACTACCTGTCATAGCAAAATAGATTACCATAGGCTTGGGAAAGGATCAAACCTCCACCACATGGCGTAAGCACCTAGGATAAACTATCAAAGAGGTCTTTTAAAGGGTTGTAACATTAGGTATAGGGATATGAATTACACGGTTTTGTTGGATAAAGGAAGTTTTACTGGTGGCGAGTCAACAATCTTGGTTAATTACATGTACAAGATGGCGTTGCTAAGCCAAGACTAGACTCGACTTAAGCTAATAAATGAAAAATAACAAAAACATAAAATGAACATAGAATGAAAACGGGATGGTAGTCCGTATGTTTTTTTTTTCTTTCTTTTTCCCTTTTTTTTTTTTTTTTTTTTTTTTTTTTTTTTTTTTTTTGATTTTTTTTTCGATTTTTTTTTTTTTTTTTTTTTTTTTTTTTTTTTTTTTTGCATACACTCTTACCCTACCATCCGAAATAATACATCATAGGGGATGAGAATTCCCCTTACACTTGAATCTTTACATACTTTACATTAAACTAATCTAATGACTTGAATTAAGAAAATCAAAACACTTGGAACACTTTTAAGATTAACGTACATATGGGGGTAATAATAAGATGTTCTTCCCCATTACTCCATAAAATAAGTACTTACCCATGAGTCCCAATCGTCCCAAAACAATATGTACAAGGATATGACTCGACTTAGCAACCATGTAATCAATTAGAAAGTTAACTTAGGGTTTAACAAATAACAATAATGCACTAAAAATGAGCGCATACACGGAAGGCTAAGGCGATTTGGGTGTACATTTAAGTGGGGTGTAACAAATTCTTCCTTTAAGTAAAATGCTTAAAGTTAGAAACGAAAAGATAGGCTCGGAGGGGTGTACTAGGGGTTTCGTGTACTAAAAATGAGTACAACGCTAAGGGTGTGGGAAAAATTAGTTGACTTAACTAGCCAAGTAATATGACTTAAATGGTCAAGTAATTATGATACGGGTTTAACACAAGGGTGATCCTAATGCCTCTTATCATGTAGTAAATCCTACCACACGAATGTAGTCTCACTAGCGGTCTCGGGATGCATCACTAACGCAAGTTCTAGAATCTAAATGCTACCGGTACACTCATAAGCACTAATAGTAAATGCTTTTCCTATCAAATCTAAAGGCGAACCTCACATTTTTGGGTGGAAAATTTTTCTGAATATACGGTTATGTGCTAGTCATACAATCTCCTATCCATGAGACGCTTGCCATGGCTAAAGTTTCACTCCTAAATGTTGTAAAAAATTTTAAATTTGGCGCTAAAATTACACTAACAAGTATTTCTCATAGTTTTATTACTCATCTACTATCAAACAAAACAAACTCAAGCGAAAGTGCATATGTAAGGTATCATCTTTTTACCCTCCCCTTACACTTAGGATGAACATTGTCCCCAATGTTCAAATAAAGAATGTAAAAGTTAAAAGTAAAAAGAATGAAATCAAATACTCCCCTGATTCGCTCGGTATGGATTTTAGGTTGGGCAGGTTAAATCTTCCTCCAAGAAAATGAACAATCAAAGCTTCCCATCCAGAATATAAATCATCTTCTTGTCTTAAATAACCTGTAAATCCTGACAAAAGTAGACAAGGCAACCTCGCGTAAAATCGGCGGCATCCTATATAAGTTACTAAATCCTAGAAAACAAAGTAAGATATAATGCTTGTGGAATGAAGTTTGCAGATTTCCTGGAGATTATAAAACTTAATAAATCACAAAAACCATAAGACTCCGTTAGAAAAACAAAACGGGTAAAATTTCCAGATTTTTTGACTCCTGACGCCGTCAAGAGCAATTGCCTGACGCCGTCAGAATGGACCTGCAGAAATCTTTATGTTAAGTTTCCGGAAAATTTCTGGAAAAATCTTGTCCTACTTCCTGGAAAATCCTGCAAAACTTCATTATGACTCAATACAAGCATTTGACTCTAACAATTACGAATATACATGTTCATTAAATATTGTGGAGAATCATGATCGGTTTGTTTCTTAAAAACATATTTGGGGTTTCCCCTTACACTTATCTTTTGCAAAAATACCTTTAGGTTGAAGTTAAGACTAGGCTAAACAACATAATAAAGTATTTCCACATTCTAATTGAGAAACATGATCAACCAACAATAAAAATAAAACATGCATACGGAAGCAAATAACAATCAAACAATTAAAATCACACAAAACATGGGTTGCCTCCCAAGAAGCGCTTTTCTTTATTTACGAGTCTTGTAGCTAGACTCAAAGTCGTGGGTTACTACGTGATTCGGGTGAGTTCCTCGTTGAGGATATCTTTAGGATCGAACTTAGGTTTCAATTTCCTATCGGTTTCTTTAGTATGGTATGACCTTTCAAACTTCTCTCCATCCGGATCATACAAGGTCATTCTAATATGCCATGACCCGTCACCTTCTTTAGGTGGCTTATCCCACCTCCATTTACACTTGTCTCCCTCTCTTTTCCATTTATTCCTCTCTATGTTAATGGGCATTACGCTTAATAACTCAATCATCTTCCTAAAGACTAACGGGTCCTCAAAGGGGTCTAACTCTTCATCTCTAGCTATGAGTTGTTCTATCGAATGTGTCTTCTCAACAAAGTCCTTCTCTAGATAGAATGGGCATTGAGGTCCTATGAAATTCCTTTCTATCCAAGGCCCATATCTAGACGGTCTCCTATTCATCTCTACCCAATGCGGTGTCGGTTTATCATCACAATCATAACTATGCTTCTTAACATCATACACCGACCAAGTATCGCCTTCACCTACCGCTATCTTAGATTCCTTGCAATCTATCATGGCACTAGCGGTTGCTAAAAATCCTCTTCCTACCAATAATGGGCATGTAGTGTCACTAACCATGTCTAGGACGTGAAAATCCGCTAATATAGTCAATTTTCCTACGTGAACAACTACATCCTTAATCATCCCAACCGGGTGGGCAATACTCCCATCCGCTAGCCCTATCAATACCTCCATTTCCTCTAACTTTCCTAGCTTAAGAGCGGTGAATAAGGATAAGGGAATCAAGTTGAGGCTTGACCCTAAATCGGCTAGTGTGTCGAAAGCTTCGGATCTTCCTATCTTACAAGGCAAAACAAATATACCCGGATCATCAAGCTTTTTAGGCAACTTGTTTTGAACAAAGGCGGTCCCATTTTTACCTAGCTTACACTTCTCATATTTTTCTAGGAGGGCATTATAGTAAGGAGCACGCGCTAAGACATCAATGATGGGGCGTTCAACATGAAGTTCTTTGAATTCATCGTCAAGGTCTTGCATAAGAGGTGTTTCAACAATGCTTTTGACCGGCTCTATAGTGGGAGTTTTGTTTGATTGGTCCTTTTGGGGAACTTGGTTTTGTTTGAAACACGTGCTCGTTGATTTGACCGAATAATATTGTGGACACGAAGTGGGTGACGAAACTGAAGATATGGAATTAACGGTTAGTTTCGGATTCTTGATTGTGTCACTTGGGAGTGCTCCCATTTCTCGGTCATTGAGAACTTTCAACAATGTGTCAATTCTATTGGTCATCTCATTTTGATTTTGTTTGAAATCGGCTTCAAACTTAGCTATGCGGGCTTCTTGAGATGCCATGAACTTTGACATCAATCCTTCAAGATTGCTGGTACTACCATAGTTGTTAGAAGGATTGTTGTTGAAGGTACGGTTGGACGGTGGACCGTTTGATTGGTAACGATTAGGTGGGTTGGAAGAATTGGGTTGATTTTGTTTCCACCTAAGGTTTGGGTGATTTTTCCATGAGGGGTTGTATGAATCACCGTATGTGTTCGGCTCGGGCTTGAAAGTGTACCACTTATCTCCCGCTTCGTCGGCACGCGTGGATGCGTAGTCCGCAAAAGCTGTTCCGGGGAGTTCCATACAATCACGAGTGTCATGGGGACCACTACATAATTCGCATGAAGAAGTGATTTTGTTCACTTGACTTGAATGCTTCGGAGCTTCGTAAGATTTCATGAGAAACTTGACTTGGTCCTCAAGTTCCATGATCCTACGGTCGGGAGTGCTTGAATTGTTCGAAGGCAAAGATATTGCCTTGACCGTTTTGTTCAAATCACGGGGATCATTCCAACTTTTGTTGTCATAGAGAGCAAGATCTTCTATGAGTTCCCATGATTGTTCCGCACTAAGATCACGTAGCTTACCACCGGCCGATTGGTCAATGGTTCGCCTTGTGGGGATATCGATATGGTCATAAAAAATTTGGACTTGGAGCCAAAGATCTATGCCATGATGAGGGACTTTTTGGAGTAAGTCCTTGAAACGAGTCCATGCTTCATAAAGAGATTCATTTTGACGTTGTTGGAATATCAAGATGTCATTCCTAAGCTTAGTAGTTCTCCCCGGTGGGAAAAATTGAGCAAGGAAACGAGTGGTGAGATCATCCCATGTGGTGATGGATCCCGCGGGTAAACGCTCAAGCCATTGACTAGCTTGATCCCGTAGAGAGAATTGGAATAGGCGTAAACGGGTAGTCTCTCTAGTTTCAACACCTAGGTCTATGGAATCTACGATTTTGAGGAAGTCCTTAAGGTGTTGGTTTGGATCTTCGGAACGAAGTCCATGGAATGCACATCCGCTTTGCACCAACCGGATGGTGTCGGATCGCAAGGGGGTCACATTGGCTCCGGTGAGCTCAATGGTGTTTCGGTAGCCTTGGTGGCTCGGTCGGGAATACTCTCCTAAGGTTCGGGGCCTAAGGGGTTCTAGTGGTGGGTTTTGTTGTGGTGGGATGACGGGTTCAAAGATGTTACCACCTTCCATGATGTTGGATGGTAAAGAGTTACGAACAAAGGCACGAAGAAATAAGATAGACTAAAGAAAACCTAAAAATAAAAATAATATCTTACTAGAAAGGAATCTAGCAAGTAGACCTAATAAAAAGAAATCCTAACCTAGACAATAACTATTCCCCGGCAGCGGCGCCAAAAACTTGATGCGTGGGAATCGCACCTTGCTTTACCTCTCGAGGGATCTCGCGAGGCTTACAACCCCCACCAGGCAGTGTACCTGATCGTTGTAGTATAGTATAGTGACATGTACCGGGGGATTGATCGTTCAGCTTAGGAATAGTGTCGCTAGGATTAGAAAACCTAATTAATAGTTCTAGAGATGAAAGATGATTATTTTTGTGTTTTTATGTTTTAATGAAAGCAAGTAAAATCTCGGGTTTTGAAGGGGTGGGCGGAATTAGTTGCTATTCAACTAACCCAAAACTAAGATGCAATCAAAATAAAATAATAAAAATGAAAATAAACTAATTATACTAAAGTTGTGAGCAGTGGTTGGAGAAATTGTGTTTACTTAGACTTTATTACTCCCTAGATATCTTTTACATGTCAATTACTTGTTATACTTGTATGGATGACGGATTGTATTCCTTAATACCATTCGTGGGGTGGCATACATAACTCCCCAACTCTATGAGCTCTTATCTCCTCCTACACCATGACCCAGCACAACTATAGGGATTGTAAACAGTGGCTCATGCATTAAATACAACCAATAAAGACCTAGTACGCCTCGGTTCATGTTTCTTAAGACGTTCAAGCATGTTACCATTGGAGATCTGCCAGTTTTCTTAAGCCTAACATATAATATCATTCATCCAAGAACAAGAATAGACAAGTAATCAACACATAATCAACATCTAGGTTTCATTAGATCTAAGCAAACACAAAGAAAATCTAGCCTAGCATAGTAGAATTAAGATAAGAACAAAAGATAAACAACCAACACATAGACATATTGATTGAATTAAGAGTATACTTATCTCAATTACAATGCAAGGTCTCAAGGGTTTGGAACCCTTGAAGAACCTGTAAAAGAGGCACCAAAATCGTCTTTAGGGTTTCATCAAAACTTCTCCTCTTTTAATGAAAAAACTAGAAAACTATATATAGGAAAATCGTCCTGACGGCGTCAAGAGTTAAATCTGACGCCGTCAACTCGCCGCCTTAAACTTCCTCGGACGCCCTAGATCCACTTGTGACGGCCTATGTGACGCCGTCACCACCTACGGTAAATGTAACACCCCCAATTCATGATGCAGCGGAATTCAACTTGGGTGTTACTCGACGGCACAATAGTCATAATAATAGAAAACGATCTCTAAACGAATCGTAATAAAAAGAGTTGTCATTCATATTATTCAAATGTATCAAAGTTTACATAGTAAGGTCCCAAAATGATCCATTGTTTCAAAACACATCAATATAAAGTCTATGATGTTTTTATCGAATGACATAATAGTTTATAGCCTTCTTCCTTCGGTGCGTGCCCTTCCCGCTCCATTCTTGATTATCATGGACCTGAAATACATGCTTAAGAGGTCAACACAAAGGTTGAGTGATATTCATAGAGTTTGTTTAACGGTTGAACACAATATGTTGGTAGTAATGAGTTAATTAGACTCATACTCATGTTAGAAAACAAAACAGTTATTATTATGTACTAAGCTCATGCAACCAAGACGTTAACGGGTACCAATATCAATCGGCGGTTATGTTGCCCCGGTAAGTACTTTGCCGTCATACTTAAATGTTCAAATATAGTGCATTTGTTGAACTAATCTGCTCAAACAAATGGGATTCGTCAATCCCAATAGGCCTATTCACAATACTCGCGCTCACTAATACTAGTGATTAAATGGTTCATGATGGGGCCTAGGATTGGAAAGGTAGGTACTTAGTAATAATAAAACAATCAGGCAGCATACAGTTTCAAAGCATTGTGTTCGGTTTAAAAGTAGCATGTATTCCCCCCCAAGGGTTTATAAAACATTGAAGTAATGTAAAGTGGGGCTATGAACTCACCTTAAGTACGATAGCAAATAATGAAGGTGATGATCGGATCGTGTAGGTTTCTACGAGCAACCTAGAATAGAATGTTGCGACTTAGGATTTGTGTAAAGAATATAACGGAGTGCCTATATATATGTCTTGCATTTAGTCCATGATGAGGTATGATGTATATTTGTAAGTCTTGGAAAGAAAGATTTATGAACATGTATGTTTTGGTATATCGTTTACTACCGTTCGGGCTAACATATTTCAGAAGTCATGTTAGTAAGCGTTCGAGGAGCCAGGACACTTTAACTCGTAAATCCACAACTCATCTCGACGGCTTACATAATGAACTCCTCACATGAAGCTCCCTACTATTGTAGTAGTTGATAAAGTATATAGATATAAGTTTTGATCCGAAAAAGTTACATGTCCGATATTTGTATAAACTTAGGAAAGTTTATAGTACATGAAGATTGTTATTAGGGGTAGTTTTATAAGTCTTGTATGACCATTTGTCTTGGTAAAATCTCATGGTTTCCTTTTAGGTGAAGTAAATACAAATTGCTTGTTCATGTTATCGCCAATTTCATTGTTTCATGTTTACGCCTTTGTAAGTTGGTTTGGTCATTTCGTCATGGCCTAGCCATGACCTTTGGTCCTTGTTCCAAGGTCATGTTACACAACCTTGGCTCTAGCCATGGTGGGGGTCTTGGTTATAGGTCATAATACCTTTTATTCCTTTGAAAGTATGACAATAACTTAGTGACTTAAAATATGTAAATAGCTGTTAAGAAACTGAGAAATATCTCACTCAGAAGGCGTTTTCAAGGCTTGAGCCTCTTTGTTCCTGAATGAAAACGTGATTCCGGACAACTTTCGTGTTTTAACTTTTTCATGAATCGGACCAGAAAGGCCTCTTTTTGCGTGTTTTAGGTTCTGTCACAGAAACTTTTAGGCAGTTTTGCCGGAAATCTTTGGTAACTTCAAATCGCCATAACTTTTGACTCGTTTACTCTTTTTAAGTGGTTCAAATTGCTATGGTTTGCTTTTTAAGTCCTCTACTGTAATATGTAATAATCCAATATAAAATTTTTACCATTTTGATCAGGTTATACCAAGATATTCACTAGTTTGCTTGTTTTAGTAACTTGTTTCAATAAGTCATTACAACAACATCTTTTACTCATCATGATTCATCATGGACATAATTACAACACATAATATAGCAAGAATAACATATAAATGAGATGAACATGATAAATAAACAAGAAGCATGTTAGGTTTAGGCTTACAACTTTAGGCTTTCTAATTAAAGAAAGGAGTAACTAGTAAGGAAATGGACTTTGATAGACAAGCTTCAACCCCTTTTCACTTCAAGCAACCTTTCTACCCTTGGTATTCTTGAAAGATATGTAATGAAAGTTGAGGTGTATTGAGTGGATTTAAACTCAAGAGAAAACACCAAGTATGTTAGGGTTTGGAAGATTTTTGGTAAGAAATAAGCTATCTAGGGTTTCTATACTTGAACTTCACTTGAACCTTGCAACAAATTAGAAGAAATAAGCTAAGTGTGAGAGGTTTTGGTGGGTTGGGATGGCCGGCCAAGGAAGAGAGGGAGAGGGGCTTTTATAGCTCAATGAGGAGGTTACTTTCTTAGGATATTTTAGCAAGAAAAACACATGTACACCATCCAAGACAACAAGGCATGAGATCAAGCCACCAAGGGTGTGACTCCCCCCCCCTTGTGGCGGTTCCAAAAAGATAAGGAGGGGAGGTGGCTTGGCTTGGTATTATCCTTGGTTAATAGATGCATTTTGACTCCGGGAAATGCCAACCGTAAATGATTAGGCCTCAAAACGTAAAACCGGGTGTCGTAAAATTATGAAACTTTAAAGTATTGTTAGAAATGTTCATAAGTCCCATAATAAAATATAAAATGAGTGATAAGTTCCATTTGGGTGGTAAAACCTGCTAAAAGCTGGAAACACGGGTCTAAAACGCGTAATACGTAAAATGTACGAATATTGCGTAAAACTGAGAAAAGTAAAATGTTACTTTTCTAATATGCTAAAAATGATTTAAAATGATTTATAATGTCTAGACTGGGCTCAGTCTGGTGTCGGTTGGTGTTAAATGTCTTTTAGACATCAAACCGGAAGCCTAAAAATCAAGGAATGATTTATAAAATCAAGGAATGATTTTTAGTCAATGGAGGAGGGAAAAATATGTTGACTTATTTAAATAAGTTGAAAGCTCAAATCATCTTAGAAATGCGGTGCAGGTAAAGGCTAGGGTTACGGCTGAGTAAAAACGCCTAAAACTGAAATTTCCAGTTTTTCACGGCCGAAGTTTATTTTGGTCATGTTTTTCTCAGTCATGATTTATTCTTAAATAAATCATGAGTGTGTTAAACATTTTTCTGATACTGGGAAAATTAACGCGACCGAATTTCGTTGTGCGTAGAATTTCTGATTGCCGTTTTACCCTAAAACGTGTAATGTCGTGTAATTCCTTAATAACTTTCACGAAAATGATCTGACGAGTGTCAAACATTTAATTTGCCATGGAAATGATTTATCACTCGAGAATATGAAATAAAAATCAACTTTCGGGAAAATTTCAGAAAGAAATGAATAGTAAAAATGAATAGTAACATGAATAGTAAAATTTTCCGAAAATAGAAATTAACCTGAAATTGCGAATTGTTACAGTCTCCACCCCATATGAGAGCTCCGTCCCGGAGATCAATTTGCGTTGGAGGTAGAAGCTTCGTTGGTAAAAAGATGTGGGTATTTCTTACGTATCTGGTCCTCTCGTTCCCATGTGTATTCAGGACCACGTCGTGAGTTCCAACGAACTTTAACAATTGGAATACGGCTTTGTTTGAGTTGTTTGACCTCTCGGTCCATGATTTCTACGGGTTCCTCAACAAATTGAAGATCGTCATTGAGTTGAATTTCATCGAGTGGAATCACAAGTGATTCATCCGATAAGCATTTCTTTAGGTTAGATACATGGAAAGTGGGGTGTACACTACTGAGTTCTGACGGAAGCTCAAGTCTGTACGCCACAGGGCCAACCCTGGCTAGGATTTTAAATGGTCCGATGTATCTTGGGTTTAGTTTTCCTCGTTTACCGAATCGTATCATGCCTTTCCAAGGCGATACCTTTAGCATAACCCTATCTCCGACTTGGAATTCTAGGGGTCTGCGTCGTGTGTCGGCATAACTTTTCTGTCGATCTCTTGCGGCTTGTAACCGATTTTTGATTTGTACAATTTTATCCATTGTTTCACGGATGAGTTCTGGTCCAGTGAGTTGAACTTCTCCCACTTCAGCCCAACAAGCAGGTGAACGACACTTTCGACCGTAAAGTGCTTCAAATGGGGCTGCTTTAATACTTGTATGATAGCTGTTGTTGTAGGAAAATTCGACTAATGGTAAATGAGTATCCCATCCTTTTCCAAAGTCTATTATACATGCTCGAAGCATGTCTTCAAGAGTTTGGATGGTTCGTTCACTCTGACCATCGGTCTGAGGGTGATATGCTGTACTCATGTCTAGATTTGTTCCAAAGGCGTCTTGGAGTGACTGCCAGAAATTGGAAGTAAATCTACCATCTCTGTCGGATATGATGGATATTGGTGCACCATGTCTTGAGACTATTTCTTTGACATACAGTCGGGTTAGTTGTTCCATTTTGTAAGTCTCTTTGATTGGTATAAAGTGTGCGGATTTTGTGAGACGATCAACTATGACCCAGATGGAGTCATAACCGCTTGATGTCCTTGGGAGCTTGGTAATGAAGTCCATAGTAATTCTTTCCCATTTCCAGGTAGGAATTTCTGGTTGTTGCAATGGACCGGATGGTTTTTGGTGTTCGGCTTTTACTTTGGAGCAGGTAAGACACTTGCTAACATATGTTGCAATGTCGGCTTTCATGTTCGGCCACCAATATAGTAACTTAAGATCATGATACATTTTATCAGATCCTGGATGTATGGAGTATTTAGACTTGTGTGATTCATGCATGATCAAGTCTCGTAGGCCACCATAAAGTGGTAACCAACTTCGACCTTGGAAGCATAGAGTTCCATCTGAACGGGTTTCGAATTTCTTTTGTATCATGCCATCCAACTTTTCCTTTTGGATGTCTTCTTGTTTCACCGCCTTAGTTTGAGCGTGAAGGATTTGAGTAGGAAAGTTTGAATTTATGGTTAAAACTAAGGCTCGGACTCGTAGTGGTTTAACCCGTTCCTTTCGGCTTAGGGCGTCGGCTACTACGTTTGCCTTTCCTGGGTGATAACGAATGTCGCAGTCATAATCACTTAGTAATTCCAACCAACGACGTTGTCGCATGTTTAGTTCTTTTTGGTTCAAAATGTGTTGCAGGCTTTTATGATCGGTGTACACAGTACATCTAGTACCGTATAGATAGTGCCTCCAGATTTTTAGTGCAAAGACCACAGCTCCTAACTCTAAGTCATGAGTGGTGTAATTTTCTTCATGAACCTTGAGTTGTCGCGACGCATAAGCCATGACCTTATCACGTTGCATCAACACGGCACCTAAACCTTGGTACGATGCATCACAATAGACTACAAAATCTTCGATCCCATCTGGCAATGCTAGGATAGGAGCACTACAAAGTTTTTGTTTAAGGGTTTGGAAAGCATTTTCTTCGTCTTCATCCCACACGTATTTCTTGTTTTTCTGAGTTAGCTTGGTCAAAGATTTTGCTATTGAAGAAAATCCTTCAATAAACCTTCGGTAATACCCGGCTAAACCCAGAAATTGACGAATTTCTGTAGGTGTGGTAGGTGTTGGCCAATTTTTGATTGCTTCAATTTTAGCGGGATCGACATGTAAACCGGTCTTGTCAATCACATGCCCAAGGAATTGTACGGATTGAATCCAAAATTCGCATTTGGAAAACTTTGCATACAATTTCTCTTCCTTGAGTAGTCCTAAAATTGTTCTCAGGTGTTCTTTGTGTTCTTCTTCGTTTTTGGAATATATGAGAATGTCGTCTATGAATACGATCACGAATTTGTCCAAATATGGCTTACACACCCGATTCATGAGATCCATGAATACTGCCGGTGCATTAGTTAACCCAAAGGGCATCACTTGGAATTCATGGTGACCATATCGTGTCCTAAAGGCTGTTTTTGGAATGTCTTCATCACGAACTCTGACTTGGTGGTAACCTGAACGTAGGTCAATTTTTGAGTAATAGGTTGAACCTTGTAATTGATCGAATAAGTCATCAATTCTAGGTAGTGGGTATCGGTTCTTTATGGTTAATTTGTTTAGCTCACGATAGTCAATACACATTCGTAATGACCCATCTTTCTTTTTCACGAACAAAACTGGAGCTCCCCAAGGTGAGGAACTGGGTCGAATAAATCCCTTGTCCGCAAGTTCTTGTAATTGATTTGATAGTTCTTGCATCTCTGAAGGTGCTAGCCGGTATGGTGCGCGGGCAACTGGCGCCGCTCCTGGTATTAAATCAATTCTGAACTCTATTTGTCGATGTGGTGGTAGTCCGGGTAAGTCTTCTGGAAAGACTTCAGGAAACTCACGGGCAATAGGAACATCTTCGAGACGTTTTTCATCGGTTTTCTTTTCTGTTACGTGGGCTAAGAAAGCATAACATCCTTTCTCAATGTACTTCATGGTTTTGATACATGAGATGATGTTTATTCGGGTTCCACTTTGATCACCACGAATGATCAAAGTTTCATTGTCACATGGAATGTGTACAACTCTTTCACCACAAATAATGTTAGCTTGATTTTTAGACAACCAATCCATGCCAATAACTACATCAAAACTTCCAAGTTCAATTGGCATAAGATTGATGTCAAAAGGGTGGTCTAAAAGAGTAAGGGTACAGTTTGGGATTACGGTATTGGTTTTTACTAAGTCACCGGTAGCTAGCTCAACATTATAACTAGTGGTTAAAGTAATTGATGGAATATCAAGTAAAGGCGCAATTCTAGTAGATATAAAGCTCATATCAGCACCAGAATCGAATAATACTTTAACAGGAATATTATTAAGTAAGAACGTACCGGTAACCACGTTCGGGTCCTGGTGTGGTTCTTCCTTTCCTATGACGTAGGCCCTACCACGAGCACCTCCGCCTTGGGGTCCTTGGTTCTGAGGACAGTTGTTCTTGTAGTGTCCCCTTTCACCACACCCGAAACATGTAACTATGGGCTGTGTGTTAGCCCCAGTAGCTATACCCTTGCCTCTACAATCTTTGGCAAGATGTCCGGGCTTTTGGCACTTGTGGCATTTGGCCGGGCAAGGACCTTCGTGATGGTAATTGCATTTGGTACATTGTGGTTGATTACCCACGTACCTACCACCAGCTGGTGCAGCAACATAAGCCGTTGCGGCTTCCTGCCTCTTGTTCTGTTGATTGTGGTGGTTGTTGTTTCGGGTTTGATTGTTGTTGTTGTTGTTGTTGTTATTCCCACGGTTACCATCATATGGTCGTTTGTTGTTGTTGTTTTTGTTGTTGTTGTTGTTACGGTAGTTGGAATTGTTGGGATTGTTGGCATTGCTGTTGTTGGTGTTGTTGGTGTTATTGTTGGTGTTGTTGTTGGTGTTGAGATTGTTTTGCTTGCGGGTTTCCGACATACGTACCACTTGATCCATGAGACTACGGGACATCCGCATAGCCTCATCAAGTTCTTTGGGATTTGCCGAAGTCACATTTCCCTGTATGCTTGAGGGAAGTCCCCAAATATACCTTTCCAACATCTTTTCCTTTGGGGAAACCATTGATGGACAAAGTATCCTCAGTTCCTGGAATCTACGGTTGTAGGTCATGATATCATTTCCCTTAACCGTATGATCCCAGAACTCAACTTCCAACTTTTGTATCTCACTGCGTGGACAGTATTCCTTGATCATCATTTGTTTCAAATTTGCCCAAGTAATTTTGTAGGCATTCTCAATGCCCATGGGTTGAGCAATTGAGTTCCACCAGGACAAGGCCTCATTCAACAGAGTACTTGTGGCATACTGAACTTTATCCCCCTCGATACATTTACTAACAATGAACACCGATTCTGCCTTTTCGAACCAACGGGTCAAACCTACAGCCCCCTCAGTACCCTTGAATTTGAGGGGTTCACATTTCAGGTAGGAAATGAACGAGCAACCCTTTGGTACTGTAGTAACATTGGTCACCGGAGGGGTAGGTCCTCCAAGGTTCAGACTGGCAACTCTTGTAGCCTCTGCAGCTATTGCAGCTTCCGCAGCAGTGGCGGCTTCTGCGGCTGCTGCAGCATCAGCAGCGGCTGCAGCATCAGCAGCTGCTGCAGCATCAGCAACACCAGCAGCTGTGGTGGCATCGGCAGCTGCTGCAGCTGCTGCAGCTACGGCTGCTCGTTCAGCGATAAGTGCTGCATTGACACTATCCTTCACCAGTTTGCGGATGGCGGCTTGTGTCATCGTTGGTGGGGTCTTTTTCTTTGGCGCCATGATTCTATTGTTCAAAAGATATGTTGTAATTAGAGAGTTGTGAGATGAGCATCGGGTCCGGGAAGAATTGGTAAATACTCGGGCATAGCATGAAGATGATCGGGAGATGGAGGTGCGGACATGATGTCTACAATTTATGATGTCAAAAATAATCAAATGTTTATGGAAAATGCTCAAACTAAGGAAATGTGCATATGACAATATACAAATATGTTCATGTAGGATAACATGTGTAATAAGTCCATAATCTTCTGGAGGACGGAAGGCACGAAGATCAGAAGGCTATAAAAATGTTTTTGCTTGTTATTGTAGTTATAGTTTAGGTCTCACTTAGACCCGTTTCTCTATAACCATGGCTCTGGTACCAATCTGTAACACCCCCAATTCATGATGCAGCGGAATTCAACTTGGGTGTTACTCGACGGCACAATAGTCATAATAATAGAAAACGATCTCTAAACGAATCGTAATAAAAAGAGTTGTCATTCATATTATTCAAATGTATCAAAGTTTACATAGTAAGGTCCCAAAATGATCCATTGTTTCAAAACACATCAATATAAAGTCTATGATGTTTTTATCGAATGACATAATAGTTTATAGCCTTCTTCCTTCGGTGCGTGCCCTTCCCGCTCCATTCTTGATTATCATGGACCTGAAATACATGCTTAAGAGGTCAACACAAAGGTTGAGTGATATTCATAGAGTTTGTTTAACGGTTGAACACAATATGTTGGTAGTAATGAGTTAATTAGACTCATACTCATGTTAGAAAACAAAACAGTTATTATTATGTACTAAGCTCATGCAACCAAGACGTTAACGGGTACCAATATCAATCGGCGGTTATGTTGTCCCGGTAAGTACTTTGCCGTCATACTTAAATGTTCAAATATAGTGCATTTGTTGAACTAATCTGCTCAAACAAATGGGATTCGTCAATCCCAATAGGCCTATTCACAATACTCGCGCTCACTAATACTAGTGATTAAATGGTTCATGATGGGGCCTAGGATTGGCAAGGTAGGTACTTAGTAATAATAAAACAATCAGGCAGCATACAGTTTCAAAGCATTGTGTTCGGTTTAAAAGTAGCATGTATTCCCCCCCAAGGGTTTATAAAACATTGAAGTAATGTAAAGTGGGGCTATGAACTCACCTTAAGTACGATAGCAAATAATGAAGGTGATGATCGGATCGTGTAGGTTTCTACGAGCAACCTAGAATAGAATGTTGCGACTTAGGATTTGTGTAAAGAATATAACGGAGTGCCTATATATATGTCTTGCATTTAGTCCATGATGAGGTATGATGTATATTTGTAAGTCTTGGAAAGAAAGATTTATGAACATGTATGTTTTGGTATATCGTTTACTACCGTTCGGGCTAACATATTTCAGAAGTCATGTTAGTAAGCGTTCGAGGAGCCAGGACACTTTAACTCGTAAATCCACAACTCATCTCGACGGCTTACATAATGAACTCCTCACATGAAGCTCCCTACTATTGTAGTAGTTGATAAAGTATATAGATATAAGTTTTGATCCGAAAAAGTTACATGTCCGATATTTGTATAAACTTAGGAAAGTTTATAGTACATGAAGATTGTTATTAGGGGTAGTTTTATAAGTCTTGTATGACCATTTGTCTTGGTAAAATCTCATGGTTTCCTTTTAGGTGAAGTAAATACAAATTGCTTGTTCATGTTATCGCCAATTTCATTGTTTCATGTTTACGCCTTTGTAAGTTGGTTTGGTCATTTCGTCATGGCCTAGCCATGACCTTTGGTCCTTGTTCCAAGGTCATGTTACACAACCTTGGCTCTAGCCATGGTGGGGGTCTTGGTTATAGGTCATAATACCTTTTATTCCTTTGAAAGTATGACAATAACTTAGTGACTTAAAATATGTAAATAGCTGTTAAGAAACTGAGAAATATCTCACTCAGAAGGCGTTTTCAAGGCTTGAGCCTCTTTGTTCCTGAATGAAAACGTGATTCCGGACAACTTTCGTGTTTTAACTTTTTCATGAATCGGACCAGAAAGGCCTCTTTTTGCGTGTTTTAGGTTCTGTCACAGAAACTTTTAGGCAGTTTTGCCGGAAATCTTTGGTAACTTCAAATCGCCATAACTTTTGACTCGTTTACTCTTTTTAAGTGGTTCAAATTGCTATGGTTTGCTTTTTAAGTCCTCTACTGTAATATGTAATAATCCAATATAAAATTTTTACCATTTTGATCAGGTTATACCAAGATATTCACTAGTTTGCTTGTTTTAGTAACTTGTTTCAATAAGTCATTACAACAACATCTTTTACTCATCATGATTCATCATGGACATAATTACAACACATAATATAGCAAGAATAACATATAAATGAGATGAACATGATAAATAAACAAGAAGCATGTTAGGTTTAGGCTTACAACTTTAGGCTTTCTAATTAAAGAAAGGAGTAACTAGTAAGGAAATGGACTTTGATAGACAAGCTTCAACCCCTTTTCACTTCAAGCAACCTTTCTACCCTTGGTATTCTTGAAAGATATGTAATGAAAGTTGAGGTGTATTGAGTGGATTTAAACTCAAGAGAAAACACCAAGTATGTTAGGGTTTGGAAGATTTTTGGTAAGAAATAAGCTATCTAGGGTTTCTATACTTGAACTTCACTTGAACCTTGCAACAAATTAGAAGAAATAAGCTAAGTGTGAGAGGTTTTGGTGGGTTGGGATGGCCGGCCAAGGAAGAGAGGGAGAGGGGCTTTTATAGCTCAATGAGGAGGTTACTTTCTTAGGATATTTTAGCAAGAAAAACACATGTACACCATCCAAGACAACAAGGCATGAGATCAAGCCACCAAGGGTGTGACTCCCCCCCCTTGTGGCGGTTCCAAAAAGATAAGGAGGGGAGGTGGCTTGGCTTGGTATTATCCTTGGTTAATAGATGCATTTTGACTCCGGGAAATGCCAACCGTAAATGATTAGGCCTCAAAACGTAAAACCGGGTGTCGTAAAATTATGAAACTTTAAAGTATTGTTAGAAATGTTCATAAGTCCCATAATAAAATATAAAATGAGTGATAAGTTCCATTTGGGTGGTAAAACCGGCTAAAAGCTGGAAACACGGGTCTAAAACGCGTAATACGTAAAATGTACGAATATTGCGTAAAACTGAGAAAAGTAAAATGTTACTTTTCTAATATGCTAAAAATGATTTAAAATGATTTATAATGTCTAGACTGGGCTCAGTCTGGTGTCGGTTGGTGTTAAATGTCTTTTAGACATCAAACCGGAAGCCTAAAAATCAAGGAATGATTTATAAAATCAAGGAATGATTTTTAGTCAATGGAGGAGGGAAAAATATGTTGACTTATTTAAATAAGTTGAAAGCTCAAATCATCTTAGAAATGCGGTGCAGGTAAAGGCTAGGGTTACGGCTGAGTAAAAACGCCTAAAACTGAAATTTCCAGTTTTTCACGGCCGAAGTTTATTTTGGTCATGTTTTTCTCAGTCATGATTTATTCTTAAATAAATCATGAGTGTGTTAAACATTTTTCTGATACTGGGAAAATTAACGCGACCGAATTTCGTTGTGCTTAGAATTTCTGATTGCCGTTTTACCCTAAAACGTGTAATGTCGTGTAATTCCTTAATAACTTTCACGAAAATGATCTGACGAGTGTCAAACATTTAATTTGCCATGGAAATGATTTATCACTCGAGAATATGAAATAAAAATCAACTTTCGGGAAAATTTCAGAAAGAAATGAATAGTAAAAATGAATAGTAACATGAATAGTAAAATTTTCCGAAAATAGAAATTAACCTGAAATTGCGAATTGTTACAGTAAATTAATATTGGTCACTTTGACGCCGTCATCTATCCATCTGACGCCGTCACCAGCTACGGTAAAATATTCATCTTGTCTGACGCTGTCAAGAGTTAAGTCGTGACGCCGTCACCTTGTATTTCCAGCTTGAATTTTTGGTACTTTGTCGTTTTCTTCACTTTATGCTTCAAAAACGTCCAAAATAGCCTCTTTTCCAGAATTCACTCTCCAAACACCTAAAATCACAAAAGAAACGATTTAGGGCAATATTTGATCAAATAAAATCGGATTCGGGCTTAAATGACCCTCTAAAAACGGATCATTTTTCGCCTCATCAAAAGCATTTTCACAATTTATTTTGAATCATGATCCACAATTAATAAAAATAAAACATGCATACGGAAACAAATAAAATAAAACAAACAAACAAACAAACAAACAAACAAATAAATAAAGCTTGGGTTACCTCCCAATAAGCGCTTGTTTTTGTTGAGTCACGAGCCTGACTCTACTATTATTTAATGGAAATAGGGGAGGTTTTCCCTACACTTAGGATTAAGTGCGGGTGAAAGTAGCGATACACACCCTTAGGGTGGAAATATGCCACGTGAGGTGAAGGGGGTGAGTGAATGGCTTCCTTCATCCTAAAACTACCCAGATAATATTGGTTGATGGGGGCGTCAGTTCCTCTTTTGTCTCCTAGGAATATATCTAAGGATGGAAAGGTGTGTAAAGATTGAGGTTCCGGTTCATTAACACTAGGAAATTCCCTAGAACTAGGAGTAAGGTTATCACTACAAGTATTCAAACCTATTTCCTCAAGTGGTGCTTGGTCCAAGGGTTCTACCTCTATTGGGATCCCTAAAGTTTCTTCTACTTCTTCCGGGTAAGTCACGGGCGGTGTGTGTGCCTCAAATGATGGTAGGACTTATAGGGTATTTAGCGGGCTTATGTTATTTACCTCATCATTCCTTGTGTCAAGATCACCTATGTGTTCATCCTGTATTATGGTAGTGCCTAACCATGACATACAACTAGGTGGCTCAACTCTACCCTCATCCCCAAACAAACTTGTTTCATGATCCTTGAAATTTGTGGTCAATTGACTTATACCACTAGTACAAATATGGGATTTTGTCACACATGCTATTTTTTGAACGGCCACACAGTGAGATATTTATGTGCCTATATGTATTAGAATAAAATAAATAGCCACACTTGATCCGACTTGTGTGACCATTTCGAAATTACATCTGAGGCTACAGCCACACATTCGAATATTTTTGTGACTAGAGGTATCTAGTAAAACTTGTTTTGATTATTTAGTCACTTCTAATTTGGGACGTGTGTCGGATACAAATAAGTTTAAAACATTAGTCACACTATATATATATACATATGTGACAAATATATGTCATACAATTGAACAGTGTGACCGAAATCCATATATGGTCACATAAATTAATTGTGTATGTGGTTAAATCATATAGTCAAATTTGTCACGCATTATTTAAAAGTGACCGCTAAATTTTTCCCCAAAAATCAAATTGCCCTCTCAACTTTTTTCACAAGCCCCACCTAAATTTTTCCCCAAAATCAAATAGCCCCTCCACCCATCTTTATCTTTTTTTTTCTCAAATCTCACATCATCTTCTTCAAAATATGTTCTCCCCAAAATCTTTGAGATTCCTTAGCTGAGATACTTTTAACTTTTCCCTCTTTTGATTTTCAAATGAACAAAAACCTTAACATAAAGAACATCAGCCGTTCTCTTATCATTCTTCTAATAAAAAACACACGGTCATTCTCTACTATTCTCTCCTGGTTTCTTGCTTTGAATAATAATTATCATCATCATTATTAATCAAATGGCATCAAACTAGGAGCCCATCAACAACAACAGCTATGTTGGTGGTGTACGAGTTACTTGGTTAGAGAAAAAGAGAGCAATGGAACAAATTGGGTCTCAATTCTAACCTGCCAACAAGAAGAGAGTTGTGTTGGGTTATTTATCTAATAACGTTGTTGTTCACTAGACGACATCGAAAAAGGTTATCAAGAAAGTTATCAAATCAGTAAATGAAGATAAATCACATTACCCTTAGATGTGTGAAGCTTATGTTGAAGATATTTACGACTATCTTCGTAATATGGAGGTTTGTAATATTCGGATTTTTATTGTTTCGGTTCATGTTTTTAATTTTGTTGCTAGTATTTAATGTTTATTTTATGTAATTTTGATTAGATATAACATCTAATTGATGAGTTTTATGGGAAATTAGTGAGCTTAATGAATCCGTCTTATTGTGATTGGTGTTATTATAGTAATTAGGATGTTAATAATGTAACACAATGAATCAATATTATAGTGAGCTTAATGAATCAATCTTATCTGGAAATTATAGATCTAAAAATTTTGTTGCGTTTGGCCTCACAAGATTTCTGCTTGCTGTTTTTTGTTTTAGGGTTGGATTGGTTTTCTGTGGTAGACAATCTCCTGGAGGACACAATGTTGTATGGGTTCTTCATGAGGCTCTTAAAATTCACAACCCTATGAGTACATTGCTTGGATTTTTTGGTAAGTCAATCTTTTTGAGTTTATGTAGTCTACAGTTTTCGTATTTTAAACATCTGATAAAGTTAAGGAGTGTTAGAAAAAGTGTGTGTATTGAGTACTTTTGGTCCATGCTGTTCATAATTCGAAGATAATTCAAATGTTGTTTTAAAAAAAACACTTGGTTTGTCATAAGTAAATATAAAGTTTTGGATAAGGGTTGAGGGTTCATAAAGGGTGAACCAGATAATATATCCTGTTGTTGATAGTAAGTTTCTTTTTATTATCTTTTTTGTAGCGTACTGACCCCTTATTACACGGAGGACGTTCTCTTCTCTTCATGATTTGGAAGTCCAAAATGAGGACAGTGTATCGATTCTCTTTTATTTATAGAATATTTTGCCAAGTTTGTATGTCATATTCTATTGTGTGATTACACAACACCAATGTGTGCGTGTATGGTATTATCTGACTGGTTTATGGTATTACAAATGAATGGAACAACTTTCTCGAGAGAATGGATTGTCACACTAAAGATGACCTAAAAGGAAATGACAAGTTAGAGGATCAACTACGTCACTGGGCTTCCTATATATGCCAAACTTTAACCAAGACAAGTGTGTTTTCACCAAATTGGATTAAGTAACCCATTTAAAACTTAATTGTATGAGTTGAACTAATTCGTATTATTTATGATTGTCTGTGGTATGATGTGTTATTGTAGAGCATTGGAGCTTCAGGCTTTCCTCGACATGGCTAAAGACGATGGTACATAATTTTTCTTTTTCTTGTGGTCATATTGAGGTTACATAAATTAAGAAATTAAATTGTTGTGTCTAATGTCTTGACCAGATCTGATGGAGGGGTTACAGAAATTCAGTAGCAATGGTGGATTCCTTAATTTTAGCCCCACTTCTACGGCATCCAGGAGTGCTTTCAGTTGTGCTTTTGAGTATCTCAAAAGTCCAAATCTCTTGCCTGCTGTTTTCCAATGCTTAATGGCCATTGTCCACCATGCTTTCGAGACAACGTTATGGCTGGTAATTTTTATGTTTACTTGATGAGCATTATTGTTCATTCTTTAAACTGTCGTTGTTACACTAATTTTTGGGCAATGGTTATGTCTTAGTAGTGTTTGAAAAACAGATTTTGTGACAGTTTGCAATAACACGTAAATTCAACCAAAAGAATTAGTAATACGATAAACGGTTTTGTTCTGTAGTTTAATTTTTAAAGTAGTTGACAAATCTGTTATGTGGCCCGCCTACTATAAATATCTAACATACTTTTTTATGCATAATCTTGAAATAAAGTTTGGTATTCGACTAGAATGGCAAATGTTGGATTACCGGACTCCTTAAGCATTGCGGTAGTTAAACGTCCTAAAATGTTTAGTCCCCTGTTTAAGGATGATGTATTAATGTGGATGTAATGCTTGCATTTGACCCAAAAGGGTCCTAAAATGTTTAGTCCCATGTTTTAAGGATGATGTATTAATGTAGATGTAATGCATAAATTTGACCCAAATGGGTCCTAAAATGTTTAGTCCCCTGTTTAAGGATGATGTATTAATGTAGATGTAATGCATAAATTTGACCCAAAAGGTAGGATGATGTATTAGTGTAGAAGTAATGAATATATTTGACCTAAAAAGATAAATTCAATTTGTTAAACAAGGACTTAAAGCTAAAGATTGAGCTAGACCTTCACGAATACACCTTCTTGCTGCAGTGTTTCTTCTCTGGCATGGTTTATCTCTAATCAAGAAATGAGTGTTGTGACAATTGGTCAGAGATTGTTGGCTAACCCTTTGAGGGTTCGTTTTCACTATGGTCATTCAGATGTTTTTGATTGGCTGTTTCACATTACAAGGGGAGGTGTGAGCAAAGCCTCCAAGATCATTAATCATACGTGAGACACATTTGCAGGCATTTTCGAACTTATATGCCGTCACTCTTGACATACTATTTTTTATTCAGCTTACCGTATTTTCCATCATGTACATGTTTCAATTCTACACTTCGTGTAGGATGTAACACCCCCAATTCATGGATGCAGCGGAATTCAAACTGGGTGTTACTCGATGGCACAATAGTCACAATAATAGAAAACGAACTCTAATTGAGTCGTTTCAAAAGATTTATCATTCAAATTATATAAATATCTGAGATTACAAAATGAGGTCCCAGATGGTTCCATGTTTACAATTTACATTAAATGAGTTTTTGAATGGTAATAAAATTTATAGCCCTTTTGAATATCCGTGCCCTTCCGTGCCATCCTTGATCATCATGGACCTGGAATACATGCTTAAGAGGTCAACACAAAGGTTGAGTGATATTCATAGAGTTTGTTTAATGGTTGAACACAATATGTTGGTAGTATAAGTTAATTAGACTCATACTCATGTTTGGAAAACAAAACAGGTAGGCTACGTTATTATACGCCCATAAAATGTATTATACACTAAGCTTATAACACCAAAACGTTAACGGGTACCAATATCAATCGGCGGAGTTATCCCAGTAGGTACTTTGCTAACATACCTAAATCTCAAATATTAGTGCATTTGTTTGAACTCAGTCAATACAAACGGGATTCGTCAATCCCAATAGGCCTATTCACAATATTCGCGCTCACTATTACTAGTGATTAAATGGTTCATAATAAGGGATATTGGTTTTAGCAAGGATAGTACTTAGTGATAATAAAACAATCAGGTAAGCATACAATTGAAAAGCATTGTGTTCGGTTTAAAATAGCATGTATTCCCCCCAAGGGTTTGTAAAACAATTAAGTAACGGAAAGTGGGGGCTATGAACTCACCGTGAGTTGGATGGTGTATAATGAGAATGATGGATATGCCGTGAGAACTTCTACGAGCAACCTAGAATAATTGTTGCAACTTAGGTTTGGAATAATGTCTAAGAATATGAAGAATTGCCTATATATGTTTTGCATTTAGTCCATGATGTGGTAGAAAATATAGTGTAAGTCTTTGAAAATAAATGTTTCATGAAACATGTATAGTTTATATACCGTTTACTACCGTTCGGGCCGACATAATTCAGAAGTCATGTAGTAAACGTTCGAGGAGCCAGGACACTTTAATTCGTAAATCCACAACTCATCTCGACGGCTTACTTAATGAACTCCTCACATGAAGAATTGCCTATATATATTTTGCATTTAGTCCATGATGTGGTAGAAAATATAGTGTAAGTCTTTGAAAATAAATGTTTCATGAAACATGTATAGTTTATATACCGTTTACTACCGTTCGGGCCGACATAATTCAGAAGTCATGTAGTAAACGTTCGAGGAGCCAGGACACTTTAATTCGTAAATCCACAACTCATCTCGACGGCTTACTTAATGAACTCCTCACATGAGGCTCCCTACTATTGTAGTATTTGATAATATATATATATATATGTATATATATATATATATATATATATATATATATATATATATATATATATATATATATATATATATATAAGTTTTGATCCAAAAAGTTACATGTCCAATATTTGAATAAACTTAGAAAAGTTTATTTTTA
This sequence comes from Artemisia argyi, assembly GCA_030686995.1. Lineage (NCBI taxonomy): Eukaryota > Viridiplantae > Streptophyta > Magnoliopsida > Asterales > Asteraceae > Artemisia > Artemisia argyi. Next base: position 181,799,801 of record CM060686.1, read on the forward strand.
CATGAAGATTGTTATTAGGGTAAGTTTCTTAAGTTTTGTATGACAATTACTTGTAAGATCTCATGGTTCTTTAGATGAAATAGATCCAAATTGTATGTTTAAGTTATCGCCATCTCTTTAGCTCATGTTTCGCCTAAGTGAGTTTATATGGTCATTTAGTCATGGCCTTGCCATGACCTTTGGTCATTGTTCAATGGTCTTGAGACTCAACCTTGGCTCTAGCCATGGTTGTGGTCTTGAATCTAGGTCATTAGACCTCTTGTTCTTTTTAAACAATAACAATTATATAGTGACTTATATATATAAAATAGCTGTTAAGAAACTGAAGAAAATCTCATTCGTTATTGGTTTTCTGGTGACGTGCACCTGGGCTTTGAAGAAAACGTGATTCCGGACAACTTTCGTGCTTTAACTTTTTCATGAAACGGACCAAAGGGCCTCTTTTTGCGTGTTTAAGGTTCTGTCACAGAAAGTATTTAGGCAGTTTTGCCGTAAAGTTTTGGTAACTTCAGATGGTCATAACTTTTGACTCGTGTACTCGTTTTAGGTGGTTCAAATTGCTATGTTTTCCTGGTTAAGTCCTCTACTACAATATGTAATTGTCCAATATCATAATTATACCATTTTGGTCAGATTTTACCATGAAAGTTACTAGTTTACTTGTTTAACTAACATAAGTTAACATATATATATATATATATATATATATATATATATATATATATACCAATACTTGTTTTACTCATTTTTATACATCATGGACATAATCATAAGACAATATATAGCATGAATGATATGTAAATAACATGAATATGATATTTAGCAAGAAGTATGTTAGGGTTTGCTTACAACTTTGGCTTTCTATTAAGAAAGGAAGTTAACATGTAAGGTAAGGACTTTGATAGACTTAAGCTTCACCCTACTTCACTTCATGCAATATTTCTACACTTGTATTCTTGAAAGAGAGATGATGAAAGTTGAGGTGACTTGAGTAGATTCAAACTCAAGAGAAATCACCAAAGTTTCTAGGGTTTGGAAGTAGTTTGATGAATCAAAACCAAACTAGAGTTTATGTGTTGTTATGTTCTTGATCTCTTGGATAATACTTGGAGTGAATTAGCTAAGGAGATGGTGTTTGTGTGTGTGTTGTGTGGCGTACAAATAAAGGAGGGGGAGGGCTTTTATAGTGAGTTGAGGAGGTTAGGAAACAACTAGGAAAGTGTCTTAAGGAGGTGCAAGACTTAGGATATTTTTCCTAAACTTGGTGACCAAGTTTAACACATGTAATGATCTAAGAGCTCTATGCATGAGATCAAGCCACAAGGGTGGTGAATCCCCCCTATAGGCGGTTCATGAGGCTAGGGAGGGTGAGGTGTGCCTTTGGTTGATATTATCCAAGATATTGGATGAGTTTTGACTCCGTAAAATGCTAACCGTAAATGATTAAGCCTCAAAACGTAAAACCGGGTATCGTAAAAATGTGGAACTTGAAAGTATGGTTAAACATGTCATTATACTCCATAATAAAATATAAAATGAGTGGTAGGTTCCATTGGGGTGCTAAAACCCTGCTCAAACTGGAAACACGGGTCTAAAACGCATAATACGTAAAACGTACGAATATTGTGTAAAATTGAGAAAAGTAAAATGCTACTTTTTTAATATGATAATAATGATTTAAAATGACTTATAATGTCTAGACTGGGCTCAGTCTAGTGTCGGTTGGTATTTAATGTCTTTTAGACATAAAACCCTAAGCCTAAAAATCAAGGAATGATTTACAAAATCAAGGAATGATTTTTGGTCAAAGGAGGAGGAAAAATATGTTGACTTTTTCCAAAAATGTGAAAACTCAAATCGTCTTAGAAATGCGGTGCAGGTATAGGCTAAGGTTACGGCTGAGTAAAAACGCTTAAAAATGAAAATTCCTGTTTTTCACGGCCGAAGTTTATTTGGTCACGTTTTTCTCAGTCATGATTTATTCTCAAATAAATCATGAGTGTATCAAACATTTTTCTGATGCGGGGAAAATTAACGCGGTCGAGTTTCGTTGTGCGTAGAATTTTTGAATGACGTTTTATCCTAAAACGTGTAATCCCTTAAAAACTTTCGCGAAAATGATCTGATGAGTGTCAAACTTTTATTTTGCCATGGAAATGATTTATCATACGAGAATATGAAATAAAAATCAAATTTTGGAAAAGTGAATAGTAAAAATGAATAGTGAAATTTTCGGGAATAGAAGTTAACCTGAAAATGTGAATTGTTACAGTCTCTACCCCTTACGGGGAACTTCGTCCCGAAGTTCTATGTGTGTTATATATTGGAGTGGTGTCGATGAAGAGGTGTAGTTACTTATGAGGACTAAAGTGATGTAGTTTGATTTGTCGTTTCAGGGTATGGCGTAGTATGAGGTTTACTTTTATGTGGGAAAGGTAGAGTAAGAGTGATTAATTGTCGTATTCTATTGTATGAATACTTTATGAATTTCCTATACTCACACTAAATTTGTTTTAAGATTATAAGTGAGAAGTTTGTTTCTAAGGAAACATACAGGTGATTGCTCCCAGCATAACATGATCCCTCCTGAATTAGACATAGGTGATCAGGCTATGTATAATTTAGGACCGACAATGTGATGCTCGGTTTAGTCACGTAGTATTGTGTTTCTTAAAAGTTTTAGATGGTATTCAATCTTGTAAAGCTGATGAGGTTGCTTGTGGTGTAACTAAGGATGATTTGAGCTTAAAAAGTGCATCAAGATCGGTTAATGAGCTTGTGGTTGCAACGGTTGTGAAAGATAATGATGGTGAAAAGACGAACGAGGCTTGTGTCCTTTATTTTGGTTTGATGAGTTTTAGTGGTTTGAGATGAAGCTGGGTAAAAAGACATGGGAGATATGATAAGAGGGTTTTTGGTAATGGTGTTGTGCTTTCTTCGTTGGCGCTATGATTCTATTATATAGAAGATACGTCGTGAGTAGAGTAGTTGTGAAATAAGCATGATTTTTTATGGGAAATGATAGAATAATTACGTTTGAAGATTTAAAGGCATAACACATGATAGTATAAAACAAGAGTTTTATTCATACAACGTTGGTTGATTTACAAAATCGAAACTTATTACAAGCTTCTTTAAAATTTACTAACTGATACTTTCAGTTTAGTAATTACAACATTTTTACTATCGCTAGTTATTACATGGATTTCATAACATTTACAAACTGAGTCTAATCAGTTTAGTAGTACAAAAGATAACTAGTATCATCACACTAGTCTATTGCGGGTTAGAAGGTCCGAGCAGCTCTGATTGATCGACAACTTCTTGATTTAGTGTGTCATAGGGGTACGAGTCGATGAAGTTTGAGAGACTATAGTGTCCATGCTGACTTTCTTGTTGGATCAATGGTGGTCGTGATACGATCCATAATGAGTGATCCAATTCATCACATGTAGGGATATCAAAGGGAAGTGATAGTGGTGATGGTAATGGCTCTAGTACATATTCATACTCATTCTCCTCCTCGGAGTCTGCCTCAACCCAATTTTGTTCAAAATAATTAGAAGTATTCGACGCAAAATTAGTTGGCATTGGTTCCTCCTCTTCTTCGTCGGTTGAATCTTCGAAAGGGTCTTCTTCGTCATCAGAAGCGAAGGCATTTACGAAGTCAAATCCGAACTCGGGTGAGGGTGGTAAGACTTGGAAGTTATTAGGTAGAGTGGGAACATAGTCGGGAGAAGTGGGTACGCACATGATTTCTATTAGAAGAATTACTATGTTAAAACAATTCAAAAAACAATTCAAATGTTTATGGGAAGTGCTCAAAATATGACAAGTGGTCAAAATATGACAAATGTGTATATATCAATTATGCTAAGGGTACATATATTCATATGCTAACATGTTTATGTAGTATAAAACGCTTACGGGGAAATGCTCAATTATGCTAAGGGTACATATATTCATATGCTAACATGTTTATGTAGTATAAAACGCTTAATAAGTCAATAATCGTCTGGAGGATGGAAGGCACGAAGAGCGGAAGGCTATAAAAATGTTTTTGCTTGTAATTGTAGTTATAGTTTAGGTCTCACTTAGACCCATTTCTCTATAACCATGGCTCTGATACCAATCTGTAACACCCCCAATTCATGGATGCAGCGGAATTCAAACTGGGTGTTACTCGACGGCACAATAGTCACAATAATAGAAAACGAACTCTAATTGAGTCGTTTCAAAAGATATATCATTCAAATTATATAAATATCAGAGATTACAAAATGAGGTCCCAGATGGTTCCATGTTTACAATTTACATTAAATGAGTTTTTGAATGATAATAAAATTTATAGCCCTTTTGAATATCCGTGCCCTTCCGTGCCATCCTTGATCATCATGGACCTGAAATACATGCTTAAGAGGTCAACACAAAGGTTGAGTGATATTCATAGAGTTTGTTTAATGGTTGAACACAATATGTTGGTAGTATGAGTTAATTAGACTCATACTCATGTTTGGAAAACAAAACAGGTAGGCTACGTTATTATACGCCCATAAAATGTATTATACACTAAGCTTATGACACCAAAACGTTAACGGGTACCAATATCAATCGGCGGAGTTATCCCGGTAGGTACTTTGCTAACATACCTAAATCTCAAATATTAGTGCATTTGTTTGAACTTAGTCAATACAAACGGGATTCGTCAATCCCAATAGGCCTATTCACAATATTCGCGCTCACTATTACTAGTGATTAAATGGTTCATAATAAGGGATATTGGTTTTAGCAAGGATAGTACTTAGTGATAATAAAACAATCAGGCAAGCATACAATTGAAAAGCATTGTGTTCGGTTTAAAATAGCATGTATTCCCCCCAAGGGTTTGTAAAACAATTAAGTAATGGAAAGTGGGGCTATGAACTCACCGTGAGTTGGATGATGTATAATGAGAATGATGGGTATGCCGTGAGAACTTCTACGAGCAACCTAGAATAATTGTTGCAACTTAGGTTTGGAATAATGTCTAAGAATATGAAGAATTGCCTATATATGTCTTGCATTTAGTCCATGATGTGGTAGAAAATATAGTGTAAGTCTTTGAAAAGAAATGTTTCATGAAACATGTATAGTTTGTATATCATTTACTACCGTTCGGGCCGACATAATTCAGAAGTCATGTAGTAAACGTTCGATGAGCCAGGACACTTTAATTCGTAAATCCACAACTCATCTCGACGGCTTACTTAATGAACTCCTCACATGAGGCTCCCTACTATTGAACTCCTCAAACGTTCGATGAGCCAGGACACTTGAATAAACTTAGGAAAGTTTATTTTTACATGAAGATTGTTATTAGGGTAAGTTTCTTAAGTTTTGTATGACAATTACTTGTAAGATCTCATGGTTCTTTAGATGAAATAGATCCAAATTGTATGTTTAAGTTATCGCCAACTCTTTAGCTCATGTTTCGCCTAAGTGAGTTTATATGGTCATTTAGTCATGGCCTTCCCATGACCTTTGGTCATTGTTCAATGGTCTTGAGACTCAACCTTGGCTCTAGCCATGGTTGTGGTCTTGAATCTAGGTCATTAGACCTCTTGTTTTTTTTAAACAATAACAATTATATAGTGACTTATATATATAAAATAGCTGTTAAGAAACTGAAGAAAATCTCATTTGTTGTTGGTTCTCTGGAGACGTGCTCTTGAGCTTTTGAAGAAAACGTGATTCCGGACAACTTTCGTGCTTTAAGTTTTTCATGAAACGGACCAGAAGGGCCTCTTTTTGCGTGTTTAAGGTTCTGTCACAGAAAGTATTTAGGCAGTTTTGCCGTAAAGTTTTGGTAACTTCAAATGGTCATAACTTTTGACTCGTGTACTCATTTTAGGTGGTTCAAATTGCTATGTTTTCCTTGTTAAGTCCTCTACTACAATAAAAATAAAATCTTACTAGAAAGGAATCTAGCAAGTAGACCTAATAAAAAAAAATCCTAACCTAGACAATAACTATTCCCCGGGCTGCGGCGCCAAAAACTTGATGTGTGGGAATCGCACCTTGCTTTACCTCTCGAGGGATCTCGAGAAGCTTACAACCCCCACCAGGCAGTGTACCTGATCGTTGTAGTATAGTATAGTGACAAGTACCGGGGGATTGATCGTTCAGCTTAGGAATAGTGTCGCTAGGATTAGAAAACCTAATTAATAGTTCTAGAGGTGAAAGATGATTATTTTTTGTATTTTTTATATTTTTATGAAAGCAAGTAAAATCACGGGTTTTAGAGGAATGGGCGGAATTAGTTGCTATTCAACTAACCCAAAGCTATTATATAATTAAAATAAAATAATGAAAATGAAAATAAACTAATTATACTAAAGTTGTGAGCAGTAATTGGAGAAATTGTGTTTACTTAGACTTCATTACTCCCTAGATATCTTTTACATGTTAATTACTTGTTACACTTGTATGGATGACGGATTGTATTCCTTAATACCATTCGTGGGGTGGCATACATAACTCCCCAACTCTATGAGCTCTTATCTCCTCCTACACCATGACCCAGCACAACTATAGGGATTGTAAACAGTGGCTCATGCATTAAATACAACCAATAAAGACCTAGTACGCCTCGGTTCATGTTTCTTAAGACGTTCAAGCATGTTACCATTTGGAGATCTGCCAGTTTTCTTAAGCCTAACATATAATATCATTCATCCAAAACAAGAATAGACAAGTAATCAACACATAATCAACATCTAGGTTTCATTAGATCTAAGCAAACACAAAAGAGATCTAGCCTATCATAATGGAATTGAGACAAGAACAAGATATAAACAACCAACACATAGACATATTGATTGAATTGAAAGCACACTTATCTCAATTACAATGCAAGGTCTCAAGGGTTTGGAACCCTTGAAAAACCTGTAAAAGAGGCACCAAAATCGTCTTTAGGGTTTCACCAAAACTTCTCTTTCTTTTCAAGAGTTACTTGTGACGCCGTCACCTCGCCGCCATATACTTCCTCGGACGGCCTTGATCCACTTATGACGGCCTATGTGACGCCGTCACCACCCACGGTATTTTATTCTTGCCACTTTGACGCCGTCATGAAGCCTTCTGACGCCGTCACCACCTACGGTGTTTAATTCCTCATGTCTGACACCGTCAAGATGGTGGTCTTGACGTCGTCACCTTGTATCTTCAGCATGGAAATTTGGTACTTAGCCGTTTTCTTCACTTTTATGCTCCAAAAACGTCCGAAATGGCTTCTTTTCCAGAATTCACTCTCCAAACACCTAAAATCACAAAAGGAACGATTTAGGGCAATATTTGATCAAATAAAGTCTGATTCAGGCTTAAATGACCCCCTAAAAACGGATCATTTTTTGCCTCATCATATACCCTTACACTTGAGATTTGCTTGTCCTCAAGCAAATGAGCTTTTATTCTACTCAAAAGACAAGTTAGGGGTCATTTAACACTAATATAAAAGTAATTACAACAAATAATCGTTCCACTAAAGACCAATAGACAAGCACGGAGGTCATATACTAGCACCTCACAAATAGTGTTTAGATACTCACATCTCTCGGGTGTAATAAAGTAATATAACATTATGGAAATGGAAGATATCTCTCACTACCTGTCATAGCAAAATAGATTACCATAGGCTTGGGAAAGGATCAAACCTCCACCACATGGCGTAAGCACCTAGGATAAACTATCAAAGAGGTCTTTTAAAGGGTTATAACGTTAGGTGTAGGGATATGAATTACACGGTTTTGTTGGATAAAGGAAGTTTTACTGGTGGCGAGTTAACAATCTTGGTTAATTACATGTACAAGATGGCGTTGCTAAGCCAAGACTAGACTCGACTTAAGCTAATAAATGAAAAATAACAAAAACATAAAATGAACATAGAATGAAAACGGGATGGTAGTCCGTATGGTTTTTCTCTTTTTCTTTTCTATTTTTTTTCTTTTTTTTTAACTTTTATCGATTTTTTTTTTATTTTTATTTTTTATTTTTTTATTTTTTTTGCATACACTCTTACCCTACCATCCAAAATAATACATCATAGGGGTTTGAGCAATCCCCTTACACTTGAATCTTTACATACTTTACATTAAACTATTCTAATGACTCGAATTAAGAAAATCAAAACACTTGGAGCACTTTTAAGATTAACGCACATATGGGGGTAATAATATGATGTTCTTCCCCATTACTCCATAAAATAAGTACTTACCCATGAGTCCCAATCGTCCCAAAACAATATGTACAAGGATATGACTCGACTTAGCAACCATGTAATCAATTAGAAAGTTAACTTAGGGTTTAACAAATAACAATAATGCACTAAAAATGAGCGCATACACGGAAGGCTAAGGCGATTTGGGTGTACATTTAAGTGGGGTGTAACAAATTCTTCCTTTAAGTAAGATGCTTAAAGTTAGAAACGAAAAGATAGGCTCGGAGGGGTGTACTAGGGGTTTCGTGTACTAAAAATGAGTACAACGCTAAGGGTGTGGGAAAAATTAGTTGACTTAACTAGTCAAGCAATATGACTTAAATGGTCAAGTAATTATAATACGGGTTTAACACAAGGGTGATCCTAATGCCTCTTATCATGTAGTAAATCCTACTACACGAATGTAGTCTCACTAGCGGTCTCGGGATGCATCACTAACGCAAGTTCTAGAATCTAAATGCTACCGGTACACTCATAAGCACCAATAATAAATGCTTTTCCTATCAAATCTAAAGGCGAACCTCACATTTTTGGGTGGAAAATTTTTCTGAATATACGGTTATGTGCTAGTCATACAACCTCCTATCCATGAGACGCTTGCTATGGCTAAAGTTTCACTCCTAAATGTTGTAAAAAATTTTAAATTTGGCGCTAAAATTACACTAACAAGTATTTCTCATAGTTTTATTACTCATCTACTATCAAACAAAACAAACTCAAGCAAAAGTGCATATGTAAGGTATCATCTTTTTACCCTCCCCTTACACTTAAGATGAACATTGTCCCCAATGTTCAAGTAAAGAATGTAAAAGTTAAGAAGTAAAGAGAATGAAATCAAATACTCCCCTGATTCGCTCGGTATGGATTATAGGTTGGCCAGGTTAAATCTTCCTCCAAGAAAATGAACAATCAAAGCTTCCCTTCCAGAATATAAATCATCTTCTTGTCACAAATAACCTGTAAATCCTGACAACAATAGACAAGGCAACCTCGCGTAAAATCGGCGGCATCCTATATAAGTTACTAAATCCTAGAAAACAAAGTAAGATATAATGCTTGTGGAATGAAGTTTGCAGATTTCCTGGAGATTATAAAACTTAATAATTCACAAAAACCATAAGACTCCGTTAGAAAAACAAAACCGGTAAAATTTCCAGATTTTAACTCCTGACGCCGTCAAGAGCAATACCCTGACGCCGTCTGAATGGACCTGCAGAAATTCTTATGTTAAGTTTCCGGAAAATTTCTGGAAAAACTTTGTCCTACTTCCTGGAAAATCCTGCAAAACTTCATTATGACTCAATACAAGCATTTGACTCTAACAAATACGAATATACATGTTCATTTATTATCGTGGAGAATCATGATCGGTTTGTTTCTTAAAAACATATTTGGGGTTTCCCCTTACACTTATCTTTTGCAAAAATACCTTTAGGTTGAAGTTAAGACTAGGCTAAACAACATAGTAAAGTATTTTCACGTTTTATTTTAGAAGCATGATCAACCAACAATAAAAATAAAACATGCATACGGAAGCAAATAACAATCAAACAAATAAAATCACACAAAACATGGGTTGCCTCCCAAGAAGCGCTTTTCTTTATTTACGAGTCTTGTAGCTAGACTCAAAGTCATGGGTTACTACGTGATTCGGGTAAGTTCCTCGTTGAGGATATCTTTGGGATCGAACTTAGGTTTCAACTTCCTATTGGTTTTCTTAGTATGGTATGACCTTTCAAACTTCTCTCCATCCGGATCATACAAAGTCATTCTCATGTGCCATGATCCGTCTCCTTCTTTGGGTGGCTTGTCCCACCTCCATTTATACTTATCTCCATCTCTTTTCCATTTATTCAATTCTATATTAATAGGCATTACGCTCAAGAACTCAATCATCTTTCTAAAGACTAAGGGGTCCTCAAAGGGATCTAGCTCCTCATCTCTAGCTATGAGTTGTTCTACCGGATGTGTCTTTTCAACAAAGTCTTTTTCTAGATAGAATGGGCATTGAGGTCCTATAAAGTTCCTTTCTATCCAAGGTCCATATCTAGATGGTCTCCTATTCATCTCTACCCAATGCGGTGTTGGTTCATCATCACAATCATAACTATGCTTCTTAACATCATATACCAACCAAGTATCGCCTTCTCCTACCGCTATCTTGGATTCCTTGCAATCTATCATGGCACTAGCGGTTGCTAAAAATCCTCTTCCTACCAATAATGGGCATGTAGTGTCACTAACCATGTCTAGGACATGAAAATCCGCTAATATAGTTAACCTTCCTACGTGAACAACTACATCCTTAATCATTCCAACCGGGTGGGCAATACTTCCATCCGCTAGCCCTATCAATACCTCCGTTTCCTCTAACTTTCCTAGCTTAAGAGCGGTGAATAAGGATAAGGGAATCAAGTTGAGGCTTGATCCTAAATCGGCTAGTGTGTCGAAAGCTTCGGATCTTCCTATCTTACAAGGCAAAACAAATATACCCGGATCATCAAGCTTTTTAGGCAACTTGTTTTGAACGAAGGCGGTCCCATTTTTACCTAGCTTATACTTCTCATATTTTTCTAGGAGGGCACTATAGTAAGGAGCACGCGCTAAGACATCAATGACGGGGCGTTCAAGGTGAAGTTCTTTGAATTCATCGTCAAGGTCTTGCGTGAGAGGTGTTTCAACTATGCTTTTGACCAGCTCTATAGTGGGTGTTTTATTTGATTGGTCCTTTTGGGGAACTTGGTTTTGTTTGAAACACGTGCTCGTTGATTTAACCGAGTAGTATTGTGGACACGAAGTGGGTGACGAAACTGAAGATATGGAATTAACGTTTAGTTTTGGATTCTTGATTGTGTCGCTTGGGAGTGCTCCCATTTCTCGGTCATTGAGAACTTTCAACAATGCGTCAATTCTATTGGTCATCTCGCTTTGATTTTGTTTGAAATCGGCTTCAAACTTAGCTATGCGGGCTTCTTGAGATGCCATGAACTTTGACATCAATCCTTCAAGATTGTTGGTACTACCATATTTGTTAGAAGGATTGTTGTTGAAAGTACGGTTGGATGGTGGACCGTTTGGTTGGTAACGATTAGGTGGGTTGGATGAATTGGGTTGATTTTGTTTCCACCTAAGGTTTGGGTGAATTTTCCATGAGGGGTTGTATGAATCACCGTATGTGTTTGGCTCGGGCTTGAAAGTGTACCACTTATCTCCCGCTTCGTCGGTACGCGTGGATGCGTAGTCCGCAAAAGCTGTTCCGGGGAGTTCCATACAATCACGAGTGTCATGGGGACCACTACATAATTCGCATGAAGAAGTGATTTTGTTCACTTGGCTTGAATGCTTCGGAGCTTCGTAAGATTTCATGAGAAACTTGACTTGGTCCTCAAGTTCCATGATCCTACGGTCGGGAGTGCCTGAATTATTCGAAGGCAAAGATATTGCCTTGACCATTTTGTTCAAATCACGGGGATCATTCCAACTTTCATTGTCATAGAGAGCAAGATCTTCTATGAGTTCCCATGATTGTTCCGCACTAAGATCACGTAGCTTACCACCGGCCGATTGGTCAATGGTTCGCCTCGTGGAGATGTCGATATGGTCATAGAAGATTTGGACTTGGAGCCAAAGATCTATGCCATGATGAGGGACTTTTTGGAGTAAGTCCTTGAAATGAGTCCATGCTTCATAAAGAGATTCATTTTGACATTGTTGGAACATCAAGATGTCATTCCTAAGTTTAGTAGTTCTCCCCGGTGGGAAAAATTGAGCAAGGAAACGAGTGGTGAGATCATCCCATGTGGTGATGGATCCCGCGGGTAAACGCTCAAGCCATTGACTAGCTTGATCCCGTAGAGAGAATTGGAATAGGCGTAAACGGGTAGTCTCTCTAGTTTCAACACCTAGGTCTATGCAATCTACGATTTTGACGAAGTCCTTAAGGTGTTGGTTTGGATCTTCGGAACGAAGTCCATGGAATGCACATCCGCTTTGCACCAACCGGATGGTGTCGGATCGCAAGGGGTCACATTGTCTCCGGTGAGCTCAATGGTGTTTCGGTAGCCTTGGTGGCTAGGTCGGGAGTACTCTCCTAAGGTTCGGGGCCTAAGGGGTCCTAATGGTGGGTTTTGTTGTGGTGGGATGACGGGTTCAAAGTTGTTACCACCTTCCATGATGTCGGATGGTAAAGAGTTACGAACAAAGGCACGAAGAAATAAGATAGACTAAAGAAGACCTAAAAATAAAAATAAAATCTTACTAGAAAGGAATCTAGCAAGTAGACCTAATAAAAAAAAATCCTAACCTAGACAATAACTATTCCCCGGGCTGCGGCGCCAAAAACTTGATGTGTGGGAATCGCACCTTGCTTTACCTCTCGAGGGATCTCGAGAAGCTTACAACCCCCACCAGGCAGTGTACCTGATCGTTGTAGTATAGTATAGTGACAAGTACCGGGGGATTGATCGTTCAGCTTAGGAATAGTGTCGCTAGGATTAGAAAACCTAATTAATAGTTCTAGAGGTGAAAGATGATTATTTTTTGTATTTTTTATATTTTTATGAAAGCAAGTAAAATCACGGGTTTTAGAGGAATGGGCGGAATTAGTTGCTATTCAACTAACCCAAAGCTATTATATAATTAAAATAAAATAATGAAAATGAAAATAAACTAATTATACTAAAGTTGTGAGCAGTAATTGGAGAAATTGTGTTTACTTAGACTTCATTACTCCCTAGATATCTTTTACATGTTAATTACTTGTTACACTTGTATGGATGACGGATTGTATTCCTTAATACCATTCGTGGGGTGGCATACATAACACCCCAACTCTATGAGCTCTTATCTCCTCCTACACCATGACCCAGCACAACTATAGGGATTGTAAACAGTAGCTCATGCATTAAATACAACCAATAAAAACCTAGTACGCCTCGGTTCATGTTTCTTAAGACGTTCAAGCATGTTACCATTTGGAGATCTGCCAGTTTTCTTAAGCCTAACATATAATATCATTCATCCAAAACAAGAATAGACAAGTAATCAACACATAATCAACATCTAGGTTTCATTAGATCTAAGCAAACACAAAAGAGATCTAGCCTAGCATAATGGAATTGAGACAAGAACAAGATATAAACAACCAACACATAGACATATTGATTGAATTGAAAGCACACTTATCTCAATTACAATGCAAGGTCTCAAGGGTTTGGAACCCTTGAAAAACCTGTAAAAGAGGCACCAAAATCGTCTTTAGGGTTTCACCAAAACTTCTCTTTCTTTTTAATGAAAAAACTAGAAAACTATATATAGAAAAAACAGGCTGACGGCGTCAAGAGTTACTTGTGACGCCGTCACCTCGCCGCCATATACTTCCTCGGACGGCCTTGATCCACTTATGACGGCCTATGTGACGCCATCACCACCCACGGTATTTTATTCTTGCCACTTTGACGCCGTCATGAAGCCTTCTGACGCCGTCACCAACTACGGTGTTTAATTCCTCATGTCTGACGCCGTCAAGATGGTGGTCTTGACGCCGTCACCTTGTATCTTCAGCATGGAAATTTGGTACTTAGCCGTTTTCTTCACTTTTATGCTCCAAAAACGTCCAAAATGGCTTCTTTTCCAGAATTCACTCTCCAAACACCTAAAATCACAAAAGGAACGATTTAGGGCAATATTTGATCAAATAAAGTCGGATTCAGGCTTAAAAGACCCCCTAAAAATGGATCATTTTTCGCCTCATCATAAGGTAAGGACTTTGATAGACTTAAGCTTCACCCTACTTCACTTGATGCAATCTTTCTACACTTGTATTCTTGAAAGAGAGATGATGAAAGTTGAGGTGACTTGAGTAGATTCAAACTCAAGAGAAATCACCAAAGTTTCTAGGGTTTGGAAGTAGTTTGATGAATCAAAACCAAACTAGAGTTTATGTGTTGTTATGCTCTTGATCTCTTGGATAATACTTGGAGTGAATTAGCTAAGGAGATGGTGTTTGTGTGTGTGTTGTGTGGCGTACAAAGAAAGGAGGGGGATGGATTTTATAGTGAGTTGAGGAGGTTAGGAAACAACTAGGAAAGTGTCTTAAGGAGTTGCAAGACTTAGGATATTTTTCCTAAACTTGGTGACCAAGTTTAACACATGTAATGATCTACGAGCTCTATGCATGAGATCAAGCCACAAAGTTGGTGAATCCCCCCCTATAGGCGGTTCATGAGGCTAGGGAGGGTGAGGTGTGCCTTTGGTTGATATTATCCAAGATATTGGATGAGTTTTGACTCCGTAAAATGCTAACCGTAAATGATTAAGCCTCAAAACGTAAAACCGGGTATTGTAAAAATGTGGAACTTGAAAGTATGGTTGAACATGTCATTATACTCCATAATAAAATATAAAATGAGTGGTAGGTTCCATTGGGGTGCTAAAACCCTGCTCAAACTGGAAACACGGGTCTAAAACGCGTAATACGTAAAACGTACGAATATTGTGTAAAATTGAGAAAAGTAAAATGTTACTTTTCTAATACGATAATAATGATTTAAAATGACTTATAATGTCTAGACTGGGCTCAGTCTAGTGTCGGTTGGTATTTAATGTCTTTTAGACATAAAACCGTAAGCCTAAAAATCAAGGAATGATTTATAAAATCAAGGAATGATTTTTGGTCAAAGGAGGAGGGAAAAATATGTTGAATTTTTCCAAAAATGTGAAAACTCCAATCGTCTTAGAAACGCGGTGCAGGTATAGGCTAAGGTTACGGCTGAGTAAAAACGCTTAAAAATGAAAATTCCTGTTTTTCACGGCCGAGGTTTATTTGGTCACGTTTTTCTCAGTCATGATTTATTATCAAATAAATCATGAGTGTATGAAACATTTTTCTGATGCGGGGAAAATTAACGCGGTCGAGTTTCTTTGTGCGTAGAATTTTTGAATGACGTTTTACCCTAAAACGTGTAATTCCTTAAAAATTTTCGCGAAAATGATCTGATGAGTGTCAAACTTTTATTTTCGATGGAAATGATTTATCATACGAGAATATGAAATAAAAATCAAATTTCGGAAAAGTGAATAGTAAAAGTGAATAGTAAAAATTAATAGTGAAATTTTCGGGAATAGAAGTTAACCTGAAAATGTGAATTGTTACATAGGAAGCGTCATGCATCATGACTACATACAAGTTGGTAAAGGTAGGGATGCTGGTCTAAATCAAATATCTCTGTTTGAGGCAAAAATGTACATCAGGTGTCATGGAAGAAACACAACCTAAGGTTCATGTGGCGGTTGGAAAAGATTTGAAATAGAGTTTGTCGACTCAGCGGTGGGCGTTACACAATTTAGGAGGTGCTCAGATATGCATACTTCATGTTCAGCAACTTGCAGAGAAGATCCCTTTTAGTAATCTCTTTTCCCTTCTTAGTCTTTTATAATCCATTTGTGCATTAAACAGTGATTGAAGTTCATGATACATGCTATGGTTACATGGCAACTGCCACTAACCTAAAGAGTCCTTCAAACAAATGGCGATGTGCTGCTACTCCAATAACAATAGCGTTATAGAGTACATTCTTTTTTTAATAATTCATATAAATCTATTGTTTTTTTTTACCTTTCTTGAAATATACTTACGTGATTTATCAAGAACAGCTTATTGTGTAACATCAGTGACACTATTCAGCAATCACTGCACTATGTACAGTTTGAGATGATTTTGAGTAAATATTTTCAGTTTTAACGAGTGTTGATTATTGGTCAGTTTGTCGCGATGGGGAGGCTTCATCACACACTACAACAACTCGAGATTGAGTTGGCTGTGACAAAAGAAAAGAGTGGAAATAACTCTGATGGATCAAGAACTACTCAACCAAATGGAAAGGATGCATCTCATTTAGTACTACTAGTGTATTAGTTACAACTGTTCGTTATAATTAGTACTGTTGGTTCATATAGTTAGTACTGCTTATATGATATGCATTAGTGGTTCAGTTATATACATTCCAATTTTATTGTATTTGAATTCGTTTTAATATATATTTTAATTGGTTTTGATATATATTGATTTCTTAAATGTGACTAAAAGATGTATATAGTCACACTTATTAACACTTTTGGTCACTATTTGCTTAATTCATTGTGTGACTAAATATTAAAAAAGGCCGCACAAAAAAAAATTCATGTAGCCATTGGATGATCAATAGTCACACAAAATACATATTTCTGCACTTAAAACAGCGTATGGTTACACTTATTAACACTTTTGGCCACTTTTTGCTTAATATATGTGACTAAATACCCAAAACAAACATGCTTTGTGTGACTAAATATTACAAAAGGCCACACAAACATAAAATTCAAGTGGCCATTGGATGAACTATAGTCTCACAAAATACACATTTTTTTACTTTAAACAGCATATGGTCACACTTATTATAACTTTTGGCCACTTTGTTTAAAATTGCATGTGACTAACTCCAAAAAAAAAACAACACCCATTGTGTGACTAAATCATCACAAACGTCACATTTATTATATATTCATGTGGCCACAGGACGGGAAATAGTCACACAAAATACACATTTACTAGAATAAATCATCTCAAATGTCACATATATTATATATTTATGTGGCCAAAGGACAAACAATAGTTACTCTCAAAAAACATTCGTGTGACTATAAAGTGTTTACGGTCACTGATAATGACTAATCCAACAAAACTTGTGCCTAATTTGTCACACATATTCGGGGTTTTGGTCACTCTTTTTCGATGGAAAAGGCCACGAACTCAACAATGTGACCAATCCACCTACGGTGGCGGGACCTTTAGTGACACACAACGAAAAAAACGTGTGTGACTATATGCATATCGTCACACATTTTTGGCGTGACCAATACAACTAACGTTTGTTGGGTTGTCTACTCTATAATAATATTGGGCACAGTCTTCTATGGCATCCCATGCTTCTTCAGCATTTTATCCCCTATCGTCCCAATTGACAAAATCGTTAATACACCTTTGGTCACATAGGTCGACACGATCGTAAAAAATTTTAGCTAGGGACCATAAATCGAAATTATGATGAGGGACTATTCAGAGTAAATTTTTAAAATGAGTCCATGCATCATATATGGGTTCATCTCGATATTGTCTGAACATCAAGATGCCGTTAGGGTTGAATGGATTTCGTGGTCGGTAGTGTGGTGGATTCGCGTACTCCATAATGGTGAACGGAAGAGTCAATGGAAAGGTTTTTATGAACAAATACACAAAGAAATGATAGACTACGAGAAAGCTAATAAAAAGAAAATAAAAATCTCACGGAAAAGGAATCTAATGAGTAGACCTAATCAAAATAAATTTCAACCTAAACAATAACAATTCCCCGGCAGTGGCGCCAAAAACTTGATACGTGGGAATTGCGCCCTCCCAACAAGTTTTACCTCTCAAGGGATCTTGAGAAGCTTACAACCCCCACCAGGCAGTGTACCTGATCATTGTAGTATAGTATAGTGACAAGTACCGGGGGATTGATCGTTCAACTCTGGAATAGTGTCGTTAGGATTGAAATTAATCTAACTAGGTCTAAAGGTGATGGATGATTCTTTTTGTGTTTTTATATTTTATGAAAAGTAGGTAAAAATCTCGGGTATTGGAAGGAGGGGCGGAATTAGTTGCTAATCAACTAACCGAAAAGCTACTAATTAAACTAATGTGCAAGAGAAGTAAACTTAGGTTCTACAAGGGATGTGAAGCATTTGTACCCATGATATGTTATTCCTTGCTAGCTATCCAATTCTACCTATTAAATTGTCACACCTTGTTTTAATTGACGGGTTGTATTCCTTAATACTAGTCGTAGGGCCGTGTACGATATTCCCTAACTCTATAAGCTCCTACTTCACTCCTATGTCGAGCCGTTTAAAGCTCCTAACCTGGGATCATTAGAATTCACTTATGCATTAAGTACAACCATATAATCGTAGTACACCTCCGATCATGTTTCTTAGGACGTTCAAGTAAGTTACCAATTGGAAGTCTGCCAGTTTTCTTAAGCCTAACATCGAATTCAATCAACCAAACAAGAGACAATAGGAATCAAGAATTATAAGCTAAATCAACTAGACCTATTGAAGTTGTCACACCTTAATTGATGAAGATAGACACAAACATCAACAAAGACATCAATAAGATCAAATCAATTATATACAAGTTTCACACAATTATAAGTAGACACAAGATGAATTAGCCAAGCATAATTAATGAAGAACAAGCAACAATAATGATAATTGAAGACATGAATTAAGATAGAATCAACAAACCATTACAAGATGTTTATGGAGTGATTGAAACCCTCTAAGTTGCTTGATTTTCTCATTTTCTTCAGTTTTGAGCATAAAAACGTCCAAAAAGCTCCAAAATGCTTCATATTCCAGAAATCTTGTCCCAAGTGCCTAAAATGACAAAAGGAACGATTTAGGGCAATAATTGATCAAATAATATCGAATTCAAGCTTAAATGACCCCTTAAAATTGGTACACTTTTTGCCTCAAAGTATCCTATAAGGTATCATCATTTACCTTCCCCTTACACTTAGGATGAACATTGTCCCCAATGTTCAATTAAAGAATGTAAAAGTAAAACAGGTAAAAGAATGAAAACAAATACTCTCCTGATTCGTTCGGTGTGGATAGTGTGTTAACAAGGTTAGATCTTCCTCCAAGAAAATGAACGTTCAAAGCTTCCCTTCCAGAAATATAAATCATATTCTTGTCGTATATAACCTGTTAAACCTGAGAAAACAACTAAGGCAACCTTGCGTAAAATCGGCGGCAATATATATATACTAACAAATCCTAGAAAGCAATTTAAGATATAATGCTTGTGGAATGAATGTTTGCTGATTTCCTAGAGTTTATAAAACTAAAGAATTAACAAAACCTTTAAGACTCCGTTAGAAAAACAAAACTCGCAAAATTTCCAGAATTTTACACGTGACGCTGTCAGAAGTGACCTGCAGAAATCTTTATGTTAAGTTTCTAGAAAATTTCTGGAAAAACTTATTTCCTACTCCTAAATAATCCTGCAAAACATCATTATGACTCGATACAAGCATTTGACTCTAACAATTACTAATATACATGTTCATATAATATTGTGGCGAATCATGATCAATTTCATTCGTAGAAACAAATTTGGGGTTTCCCCTTACACTTAGCTTTTGCAAAATACCTTTATATGAAGTTAAGACGAAGTTAAACGACAGAATAAAACATTTTGGCAATTTTAGTTTGAAACATGATCTACCAACAATATAAATAAAACATGCATACGGAAGCAAATAACAACAAACAATTAAAAATCAAAACACACAAAATATGGGCTGCCTCCCATGAAGCGCTTTTCTTTATTTACGAGTCGTGTAGCTAGACTCAAGGTCATGGGCAATTACGTGACCTCGCCATTGGTCTCATTCTCTAGGTCATCTCCAATCTTAGTTTTGTATTCCGGACCTAGTTGCAAACATTCCTTATAGAAACCAAGTATCCTATTCATGACATAATCTACTCCTCTGCGTCTATCCTCATCATTCCGATAGTAAACCGCTTGCTTGTGTTCCTTTTCTAGGTTTGATAGAAGACGGTATTGTTCAATCTTATAAGGCATTTGGTAAGCAATCTCATCGTTCTCATCCTTGAATCTAACTATTCCTAGGGATGGTTCATAATTCATCTTAGAGACCTCAACAAACGGTCTTCCGAACACTACTTGACTTAGGCATCCATCTATTACCGGATGAATATCCTCTACAATCACAAAGTCGGTAACATAAGTGAAGTTTCCAACAAAGACATGTAATCTTTTCACTCTTCCTACAAAGTTGCTCATCCGATTCGTGTTAGGCATCATCCTATATCCAAGTTGCTTCTTCATTACCGAATTATAATAGGTCCTAGTCATGATGTTTATAGGAGACCTAAGATCGATGTAAGCTTTCCACACATGCATATGGCCAATGTTGCATGGTATGTTGATGTTAGAGGGATCACCTACTTTAATAAGGGGTGAACTAAGGACGTAAGGTGTCTTGGGGATCATCGAATAGATCCTTGTGATATACCCGTTCTTCCTTGGTGGGAAACCTATCAAAGTATTCTTCTACGTTTTCTACATCCTCTAACTTCTCTCCCTTAATATCCTCAACTTCCTTAATCTCATCCTTAGTCCCAGTTTCTATTCCAACTTTATCCTTGTCACTTTCTTCTACATTCTTATCTATTGGATTAATGGTGACAACGTTGACAAAGTGGACGTGTTTGGAAAATGAAGGGTCCTTAATTTGGATTCCGCTATTAGTGTCCCTACTGTCCTTCCTAGGTGTAGTTAGCAATTGGTTGTTGAGGGCTTTCAACAAATTGTCAATCTTATTGGTCATCTCCGTTTGTTGTTGGTTGAATTCGGTTTCAAACTTAGCTATGCGAGCTTCTTGAGATGCCATAAACTTGGACATCAACCCTTCAAAGTTATTGGTACTACCATAGTTATTGGAAGGATTTTTGTTGAAAGTACGGTTAGAGGGTGGGCTGTTTGGTTGGCAACGATTAGGTGGATTGGAAGAGTTGTTTTGGGGCATGTTTTGGTTTTGTTTCCACCTAAGGTTCGGGTGATTTTTCCAAGAAGGGTTGTAGGAATCACCGTAAGGGTTTGGCTCGGGTTTGAAAGAGTACCACTTGTCTCCCGCTTCGTCGGTACGCGAGGATGTGTAGTACGCAAAAGCTTGTCTGGGGAGTTCCACGCAATCACGAGTGTCATGGGGACCACTACATAATTCGCATGAAGAAGTGATTTTGTTCACTTGGCTTGAAGGCTTAGGAGCTTCGTAGGATTTCATGAGAAACTTGACTTGGTCCTCAAGTTTCATGATTCTATGGTCGGGAGTGCTAGAATTGTTCGAAGGAAAAGATATTGCCTTGACCATTTTGTTCAAATCACGGGGATCATTCCAACTTTCGTTGTCATAGAGAGCAAGATCTTCTATGTGTTCCCATGATTCTTCCGCACTTAGATCACGTAGCTTGCCACCGGCCGATTGGTTAATGGTTCGCCTTGTGGAGAGATCGATATGGTCATAGAAGATTTGGACTTGGAGCCAAAGATCTATGCCATGATGAGGGACTTTTTGAAGTCCTTGAAATGAGTCCATGCTTCATATAGAGTTTCACCTTGACGTTTTTGGAACATCAAGATGTCATTTCTAAGCTTGGTAGTTCTCCCTGGTGGGAAAAATTGAGCAAGGAAACGAGTGGTGAGATCATCCCATGAGGTGATGGATCTCGCGGGTAAACGTTCAAGCCATTGACTAACTTGATCAAGTAGAGAGAATTGGAATAGGCGTAATCGGGTCGACTCTCTAGTTACAACATCAAGGTCTGTGGAATCTACGATTTTAAGGAAATCCTTGAGATGTTGATTAGGATCTTCGGAACGAAGTCCATGGAATGCACATGCACTTTGCAGCAACCGGATGGTGTCGGATCGCAAGGGGGACACATTGGCTCCTTGAGTGAGCTCAATAGTGTTTCGATAGCCTTGGTGGCTAGGACGGGAATACTTTCCTAAAGTTCGGGGCCTAGGAGGTTGGTTTGCTAATGGTGGGTTTTGTTGTTGTGGGTTGATGGGTTCAAAGAGGTTACCACCTTCCATGATGTCGGATGGTAAAGGTTACGAACAAAGACACGAAGAAATGAGATAGACTAAAGAAAACCTAAAAATAAAAATAAAACCTTACTAGAAAGGAATCTAGCAAGTAGACCTAATAAAAAGAAATCCTAACCTAGACAATAACTAGTCCCCGGGCTGCGGTGCCAAAAACTTGATACGTGGGGATTGCACCCTCGCAACAGGTTTTACCTCTCAAGGGATCTCGAGAAGCTTACAACCCTCACCAGGCAGTGTACCTGATCGTTGTAGTATAGTATAGTGACAAGTACCGGGGGATTGATCGTTCAACTCAGGAATAGTGTCGCTAAGATTAGAAAGCCCCCTAAACTAGGTCTAGAGGTGAGGGATGATTCTTTTTGTATTTTTTATATTTTTATGAAAGCAATTAAAATCTCGGGTTTTGAAAGAGTGGGCGGAATTAGTTGCTAGCCAACTAACCCAATTTACTACTAATGCAAACAAAATAAAAAAACAGAAATGAAAATTAAACTAATTATACTAGTGTGGTGGAAACAATAATGTGGAAAGTTGTGTTTACTTAGATTTCATTACTCCTTAGATATCTTTTACAGGTTGATTAGCTTGTTACAATTGCATGGATGACGGGTCATATTCCTTAATACTAGTCGTAGGGCCGTGTACGATATTCCCTAACTCTATAAGATCCTACTTCACTCCTATGTCGAGCCGTTAGAAGCTCCTAACATGGGATCATTAGAATTCTCCTACGCATTAAATACAACCAAGAATCGTAGTACACCTTGATACGTGGGAATCGCACCAGGCTTTACCTCTCAAGGGATCTTGAGAAGCTTACAACCCCCACCAGGCAGTGTACCTGATCGTTGTAGTATAGTATAGTGACAAGTATCGGGGGATTGATCGTTCAGCTAGGAATAGTGTCGGTAGGATTAGAAAACCTAAATACTAGTTCTAGAGTTGAGGGATGATTATTTTTGTATTTTTTTTATATTTTTTAGAAAGCAAGTAAAAATCTCGGGTTTTAAGGATTTGGGCGGAATTAGTTGCTAGTCAACTAACCCAATACTAAAGATGCAATCAAAATAAAATACTAGAAATGAAAATAAACTAAAATAAACTAAGGTTGTGAGCAATAAGTGGAGAAATTGTGTTACTTAGATTTCACTACTCCCTAGATATCTTTTACACGTTAATTACTTGTTATAGTTGCGTGGATGACGGATTGTATTCCTTAATACCATTCATGGGGTGGCGCACTTAATTCCCCAATCCTATGAGTGCCTACTTCACTCCTATGTCGAGCTGACTAAGAAGCTCCTAACATGGGATCATTAGAATTTACTCATGCATTAAATACAACCAATAAAACCTAGTGCACGTCAGTTCATGTTTCCTAAGACGTTCAAGCATGTTCCCATTTGGAGATCTGCCAGTTTTCTTAAGCCTCACATCGAAATCATTCATCCAAAACAATCATAAACAAGTAATCAACACATAATCAATATCTAGGTTTCATTAGATCTAAGCAAACACAAGATAGATCTAGCCTAGCATGATGGAATTAAGACAAGAACAAGATATCGACAACCAACACATAGACATATTGATTGAATTAGAAGAATACTTATCTCAATTACACATGAAAGGGTTCAAGGGCTGAAAACCCTTGAAAAACCTGTAAAATTCGTAACAGGTTCGGCCTTAGGGTTTCTCCAAAACTTCTCTCTTTAATGAATGAAAATTAGAAAACTATATATAGGAAACTGAGGCTGACGGCGTCAAGACCAAATAGGTGACGCCGTCATCTCGCCGCCAAAATACTTCTTGGACTGCCTTAATCTTCATCTGACGCCGTCATGTGTTATGGTCTTCCAGGCCGTCACGTCTTTAACTCTTGACGCTCTACTTGTGACGCCTTCAAGTTTGTACTGGACCGTCATGCAAATTACTCTTAACACCGTCAGGATGTCGCTCTTGACGCCGTTAGGATGTTGCTCTTGACGCCGTCACCTACTTTTCCCAGTAAGGAAAATTAAGACTTTGGCATTTTCTTCACTTTTATGCTCCAAAAACGTCCGAATTGCTTCCTTTTCCAGATTTCTCTCCCAAAGTACCTAAAATCACAAAAGGAACGATTTAGGGCAATATTTGATCAAATAAATTCAATTCCGGGCTTAAATGACCCCCTAAAAGTGGTTCATTTTTCGCCTCATCATATACCCTTACACTTGAGATTTGCTTGACCTCAAGCAAATGCGCTTTTATTCTAGTCAAAATACAAGTTAGGGGTCATTTAACACTAATATAAAAGTAATTACAACAAATAATCGTTCCACTAAAGACCAATAGAGAAGCACAGAGGTCATACACTAGCACCTCACAAATAGTGTTTAGATACTCACATCTCTCGGGTGTAATAAAGTATAAATTACAATATGGAAACAGAAGATATCTCTCACTACCTGTCATAGCAAAATAGATTACCATAGGCTGGGGAAAGGATCAAACCTCCACCACATTGCGTAAGCACCTAGGATAAACTATCAAAGAGGTCTTTTAAAGGGTTGTAACGTTAGGTGTAGGGATATGAAATACACGGTTTTGTTGGATAAAGGAAGTTTTTACTGGTGGCGAGTTAACAATCTTGGTTAATTACATGTACAATATGGCGTTGCTAAGCCAAGACTAGACTCGACTTAAGCTAATAAATGAAAAATAACAAAAACATAAAATAAACATAGAATGAAACGGGATGGTAGTCCGTATGTTTTTTTCTCTTCTCTTTTTCTATTTTTTTTTTCTTTTTCTTGATTTATCGATTTTTTTTTCTTTTTTTTTCTTTTCTTTTTTTTTTGCATACACTCTTACCCTACCATCCAAAATAATACATCATAGGGAATGAAAATTCCCCTTACATTTGAATCTTTACATACTTTACAATAAACTAATCTAATGACTCGAATTAAGAAAATCAAAACACTTGGAGCACTTTTAAGATTAATGCACATATGGGGGTAATAAATGATGTTCTTCCCCATTACTCCATAAAATAAGTACTTTACCCATGAGTCCCAATCGTCCCAAAACAATATGTACAAGGATATGACTCGACTTAGCAACCATGTAATCAATTAGATAGTTAACTTCGGGTTTAAACAAATAACAATAATGCACTAAAGATGAGTGCATACACGGAAGGCTAAGGCGATTTGGTTGTACATTTAAGTGGGGTGTAACAAATTCTTCCTTTAAGTAAGATGCTTAAAGTTAGAAACGAAAAGATAGGCTCGGAGGGGTGTACTAGGGGTATCGTGTACTAAAAATGAGTACAACGCTAATGTGTGGGAAAAATTAGTTGACTTAACTAGCCAAGTAATATGACTTAAATGGTCAAGTAATTATGATACGGGTTTAACACAAGGGTGATCCTAATGCCTCTTATCATGTAGTAAATCCTACCACACGAATGTAGTCTCACTAGCGGTCTCGGGATGCATCACTAACGCAAGTTCTAGAATCTAAATGCTACCGGTACACTCATAAGCACTAATAGTAAATGCTTTTCCTATCAAATCTAAAGGCGAACCTCACATATTTGGGTGGAAAATTTTTCTGAATATACGGTTATGTGCTAGTCATACAATCTCCTATCCATGAGACGCTTGCTATGGCTAAAGTTTCACTCCTAAATGTTGTAAAAAATTTTAAATTTGGCGCTAAAATTACACTAACAAGTATTTCTCATAGTTTTATTACACATCTACTATTAAACAAAACAAGCTCAAGCGAAAGTGTATTTGTAAGGTATCATCATTTTACCCTCCCCTTACACTTAAGATGAACATTGTCCCCAATGTTCAAGTAAAGAATGTAAAAGTGAAAAAGTAAAGAGAATGAAATCAAATACTCCCCTGATTCGCTCGGTATGGATTATAGGTTGGCCAGGTTAAATCTTCCTCCAAGAAAACGAACAATCAAAGCTTCCCTTCCAGAATATAAATCATCTTCTTGTCATACATAACCTGTAAAACCTGAGAAAATAGACAAGGCAACCTCGCGTAAAATCGGCGGCATCCTATATAAGTTACTAAATCCTAGAAAACAAAATAAGATATAATGCTTGTGGAATGAAGTTTGCAGATTTCCTGGAGATTATAAAACTTAATAATTCACAAAAACTTTAATACTCCGTTAGAAAAACAAAACCGGTAAAATTTCCAGATTTTTACACGTGACGCCATCAAGAGTAATCTCGTGAGGCCGTCAGAAGTGACCTGCAGAAATTCTTATGTTAAGTTTCCGGAAAATTTCTGGAAAAACTTGGTCCTACTTCCTGGAAAATCCTGCAAAACTTCATTATGACTCGATACAAGCATTTGACTCTAACAAATACGAATATACATGTTCACTTAATATTATGGAGAATCATGATTGGTTTGTTTCTTAAAAACACATTTGGGGTTTCCCCTTACACTTATCTTTTGCAAAAATACTTTTAGGTGGAGTTAAGACTAGGCCAAAACAATAAAGTAAAGTATTTCCACTATTTAATTGAGACATGATCTACCAACAATAAAAATAAAGCATGCATACGGAAGCAAATAACAAATAAACAAACAAAATAAAATCACACAAAGCATGGGTTGCCTCCCAAGAAACGCTTTTCTTTATTTACGAGTCTTGTAGCTAGACTCAAGGTCATGGGTTACTACGTGACACGGGTGAGTTCCTCATTGGGGACATATTTTGGATCAAACTTAGGTTTCAACTTCCTATCGGTTTCCTTAGTATGGTATGACCTTTCAAACTTTTCTCCATCCGGATCATACAAAGTCATCCTTATATGCCATGATCCGTCACCTTCTTTAGGTGGCTTGTACCACCTCCATTTACACTTGTCTCCCTCTCTTTTCCGCTTATTCATCTCTATATTAATAGGCATTACGCTCAAGAACTCAATCATCTTCCTAAAGACTAAGGGGTCCTCAAAGGGATCTAGCTCTTCATCTCTAGCTATGAGTTGTTCCACCGAATGTTTTTTTTCAACGAAATCTTTTTCTAGATAAAATGGGCATTGAGGTCCTATAAAGTTCCTTTCTATCCAAGGTCCATATCTAGATGGTCTCCTATTCATCTCTACCCAATGCGGTGTCGGTTCATCATCACAATCATAACTATGCTTCTTGACATCATACACCGACCAAGTATCGCCCTCACCTACCGTTATCTTAGACTCCTTACAATCTATCATGGCACTAGCGGTTGCTAAAAATCCTCTTCCTACTAATAATGGGCATGTAGTGTCACTAACCATGTCAAGGACGTGAAAATCCGCTAATATAGTTAACCTTCCTACGTGAACAACTACATCCTTAATCATTCCAACCGGGTGGGCAATACTCCCATCCGCTAGCCCTATCAATACCTCCGTTTCCTCTAACTTTCCTAGCTTAAGAGCGGTGAATAAGGATAAGGGAATCAAGTTGAGGCTTGACCCTAAATCGGCTAGTGTGTCGAAAGCTTCGGATCTTCCTATCTTACAAGGCAAAACAAATATACCCGGATCATCAAGCTTTTTAGGCAACTTGTTTTGAACGAAGGCGGTCCCATTTTTACCTAGTTTAAACTTCTCATATTTTTCTAGGAGGGAACTATAGTAAGGAGCACGTGCTAAGACATCAATGACGGGGTGTTCAAGGTGAAGTTCCTTGAATTCATCGTCAAGGTCTTGCGTAGGAGGTGTTTCAACTATACTTTTGACCGGTTCTATATCGGGTATTTTACTTGATTGGTCCTTTTGAAGAATTTGGTTTTGTTTGAAACACGTGCTCGTTGATTTAACCGAGTAGTATTGTGGACACGAAGTGGGTGACGAAATTGAAGATATGGAATTAACGTTTAGTTTCGGATTCTTGACCGTGTCGCTTGGGAGTGCTCCCATTTCTCGGTCATTGAGAACTTTCAACAATGCGTCAATTTTGGTGGTCATCTCGCTTTGCTTTTGTTTGAAATCGGCTTCAAACTTAGATATGCGAGCTTCTTGAGATGCCATGAACTTTGACATCAATCCTTCAAGATTGTTGGTACTACCATAGTTGTTAGAAGGATTGTTGTTGAAAGTACGGTTGGAGGGTGGACCGTTGGGTTGGTAACGATTAGGCGGATTGGAAGAATTGGGTTGATTTTGTTTCCACCTAAGGTTTGGGTGATTTTTCCAAGAGGGGTTGTATGAATCACCGTAAGGGTTTGGCTCGGGCTTGAAAGTGTACCACTTATCTCCCGCTTTGTCGGTAGGCGTGGATGCGTAGTCCGCAAAAGCTGTTCCGGGGAGTTCCACACAATCACGAGTGTCATGGGGACCACTACATAATTCGCATGAAGAAGTGATTTTGTTCACTTGGCTTGAAGGCTTAGGAGCTTCGTAAGATTTCATGAGAAACTTGACTTGGTCCTTAAGTTCCATGATCCTACGGTCGGGAGTGCTAGAGTTGTTCTAAGGCAAAGATATTGCCTTGATCGTTTTGTTCAAATCACGGGGATCATTCCAACTTTCGTTGTCATAGAGAGCAAGATCTTCTATGAGTTCCCATGATTGTTCCAGACTTAGATCACGTAGCTTACCACCGGCCGATTGGTCAATGGCTCGCCTCGTGGAGAGATCGATATGGTCATAAAAGATTTGGACTTGGAGCCAAAGATCTATGCCATGATGAGGGACTTTTTGGAGTAAGTCCTTGAAACGAGTCAATGCTTCATAAAGAGATTCATTTTGACGTTGTTGGAACATCAAGATGTCATTTCTAAGCTTAGTAGTTCTCCTCGGTGGGAAAAATTGAGCAAGGAAACGAGTGGTGAGATCATCCCATGTGGTGATGGATCCCGCGGGTAAACGCTCAAGCCATTGACTAGTTTGATCCTGTAGAGAGAATTGGAATAGGCGTAATCGGGTTGTGTCTCTAGTTTCAACATCTAGGTCTATGGAATCTACGATTTTAAGGAAGACCTTTAGATGTTGGTTTGGATCTTCAGAACGAAGTCCATGGAATGCACATCCGCTTTGCACCAACCGGATGGTGTCGGATCGCAAGGGGGTCACATTGGCTCCGGTGAGCTCAATGGTGTTTCGGTAGCCTTGGTGGCTAGGTCGGGAATACTCTCCTAAGGTTCGGGGCCTAAGAGGTTCTAGTGGTGGGTTTTGTTGTGGTGGGATGACGGGTTCAAAGATGTTCCCATCGTCCATGATGTCGGGTGGTGAAGAGTTACGAACAAAAACACAAAGAAATAAGATAGACTAAAGAATCCTAAAAATAAAAATAAAATCTTACTAGAAAGGAATCTAGCAAGTAGACCTAATAAAAAGAGATTCTAACCTAGACAATAACTATTCCCCGGGATGCAGCGCCAACAACTTGATACGTGGGAATCGCACCAGGCTTTACCTCTCAAGGGATCTTGAGAAGCTTACAACCCCCACCAGGCAGTATACCTGATCGTTGTAGTATAGTATAGTGACAAGCACCGGGGGATTGATCGTTCAGCTAGGAATAGTGTCTCTAGGATTAGAAAACCTAAATACTAGTTCTAGAGATGAGGGATGATTATTTTTGTATTTTTTTATATTTTTTAGAAAGCAAGTAAAAATCTCGGGTTTTAAGGATTTGGGCGGAATTAGTTGCTAGTCAACTAACCCAATACTAAAGATGCAATCAAAATAAAATACTAGAAATGAAAATAAACTATAACAAACTAAGGTTGTGAGCAATAAGTGGAGAAATTGTGTTTACTTAGATTTCACTACTCCCTAGATATCTTTTACACGTTAATTACTTGTTATAGTTGCGTGGATGACGGATTGTATTCCTTAATACCATTCATGGGGTGGCGCACTTAATTCCCCAATCCTATGAGTGCCTACTTCACTCCTATGTCGAGCCGGCTAAGAAGCTCCTAACATGGGATCATTAGAATTTACTCATGCATTAAATACAACCAATAAAACCTAGTGCACGTCAGTTTATGTTTCTTAGACGTTCAAACATGTTACCATTTGGAGATCTGCCAGTTTTCTTAAGCCTAACATCGAAATCGTTCATCCAAAACAACCATAAACAAGTAATCAACACATAATCAACATCTAGGTTTCATTAGATCTAAGCAAACACAAGATAGATCTAGCCTAGCATGATGGAATTAAGACAAGAACAAGATATAGACAACCAACACATAGATATATTGATTGAATTAGAAGAATACTTATCTTAATTACACATGAAAGGGTTCAAGGGCTGAAAACACTTGAAAAACCTGTAAAATTCGTAATAGGTTCGGCCTTAGGGTTTCTCCAAAACTTCTCTCTTTAATGAATGAAAATTAGAAAACTATATATGTAAAACCCCAAAATTTAGAATACACTTTTTATTTGACCATTCGAATTTAACCTAGGTTTAATAATAAGCTAATGATAATACAACTATATGTTATACACATTAAAAATATTAATCCTAAACTATATATAAAGCCTAACTAATCCTAAGCTAATTAAAACAACACACACTTATTTCCTAATATATATACAAGTTTTCTTTTATGAAATTTGAACCGAAGCCTAGGTGACTCCTTAATCAATTCACACATTTTCTAAAAATTGTAAAGATTCGATTTCTTTTCAAGTCGTTATGTGTTATTACAAGATATGAACATGCCTTATTCCTTACCTTAATTTAGTAACACATCATTTCCTTATAAGTCTTGGATGAGATTTAATCATGTCCCTGGTATTCTTTTACAAAGGCACGCATATACTTTCCATAAAACAACAAATCACAGTATTCTCTTATATTCAAAATTTACACGCCATTCCTTAATTACTATTATCTCCACACGTTTTTGACTTTCCTTAGCCACTTGAAGATTTTGTCTCCTCCTGCAGATCCCGTCATATTCACTTAGTTTTTTTGGCAAAGGATATTATATTTATTCATTTACGCTCCTTTCATAAATCTCAAAAACAAAACCTTAAATGACTCATTAGTCAGCTACTCATTTATCTCCAAGAAATCAAAGGTACAAAGGTTTACAGATGGCCGTGATCGGTTTTCTACGCTAGTTTTGATGATCATTTGTTGATGGTATTGTTTGATACTATCGTCCTTGTTCATTGTCTTCTTGATCCGTTCCTTAATCCGGTCTAAGGTATTCACATTCATCATCTTGTTTCGTATGAATCAGTACATGATTTATTGAACATGCGACATAATCTTGTTAACTGTAACACCTTTGGTCTCGTTATTTTGCCAAGAAGAAGAGAAGGGGGAAGCTTGCTGGTGATCAGGTTGGGTACAAAACGTTGGAGTGTGGTTTCGTTACCTAGGTCTTGGTTCGATCCTACCCTATTCGATCCGTGGTGCTCGTGTTCCAGTTTCGAGGGTTCTTATTGTGCTCGAAGCTTTGGGTTGGCATTCGTTAGAGGGTTCGAGTTTCACTATATCGACTTTGTTCATGTTTATGTTCGGTCCTCACTTTCGACCCATCGGTGTAACGTGAGGTATACCTCTACTATATGATCATGCACTAAACATATACTTATAATAGCTAAAGTGGGGCTTATAGATTTGGTTTAGGGTTAGCATGCATGCATGTTTTTCGAATAGGAAGTCACATAAAATCGGTTATGCAAAGAGTAGTTGACACATGATATTAGAAAGCATGTTCATGACCTGTAACAAATATAATTCTTTTTTTGAGTCTTGTACGTATAAAATATAATCGCATGGAAAAGGATTAAAACCTGCATGTTGTGTCGAATATAATGGGTGTCGTGTGTATATGGATGAAGTGACCCGATGTCGGGTGATAAGTAGGTCTTAAACGAGTTTATAAAATCTTGGGTCATCGCGGCAAAAATATTAAGATCGTGGGTACGTTAATAATTTACATAAAATTATAGTGACGGGGTTCAATATTATTATATTAATATTAATTTATTAAAATAAAGTTTAAAAAAATTTTATTTGAACTTTAATATTTAATTTTGATAATTTATATTTTAGACCCTAAACTTATAATATTGATATTTTAAGGCCCAAACTATTATATTGGTCCTTTTAACCTTAGATATTATAAATTGTCATTTATAACGCTAAAGTATGAAATTACTAATTCGGGAAACTTACCAAATATGGACACTTACTTAAAATGGAAAGTTACTAATTTTGGAAAGCTGCTATATATTGAAAGCTACTGAAAACAGATTGTTACTAGAAATGGAAAGAAACCTAAAATGAGTAATCTGATTTAAAATGAACTTATGAATAAGAAAGCCGATCATTAATTCATGTAGATTCGCTGAAGAAGGAGTAACTTTCGATCCTTATGTGTTATGATACGGTTTCATTTGCGGTTTAAGGTACAGATATTCTATCCTTTCTCAGTAAGGATTCTGATCTCATGACTTTTCGATCCTTGACTTTGATTCGTTTGCTATGATATGATTCGTTTGATATGAGCCTTTGCTATGATCCCTTTGATATGATTCCTTGATATGATTCGTTTGATATTATCATTTGATATGATTCTGTTTTCTATCCATTCTGTTATGATGATTTGATTACTATCTCCTTGCTATGATATGATTCGTTTGATATGAGCTTTGCTTTGTTTGCTCTGATATATTCTGTTCTGATGCCCGAGTTTTTAGTCTACTCATGGAGGTACCATGGGCTTGTCATTGAGGCACCAATTGCTTGACACTATCTGGGGCGGTGTGATTAGTCCCCGACGTCCCCGTCTGTTTATGATATGATATGTGATCACTTGGCCACTTTGTATTTGAATTGTTTGTGGGGGGCGTATGGATGCATCTTAGGATTTGTTTGATATGACATGATATGATTTGATTTTGTGATTGGCTGTACGTGCCTTGTACCCCTTTCACGTCTGGTACTTGGAGGTCGCACCTTTATGTACACCCTATGAATTAACGGATATGTGATTATGTGGTTTGAGACCTATTCGAGTATCTCGTTAGGTCGGTTCGTGGCTTTCCAATGTTTCTTGTGTCTACTCGAGTATCTCGTTAGATGCGCCTTTGTTGATAAGTGCTCTTGATTCTCTTATGATTTGTTTATGCTTGATATATCTATGATGCTTCATTTCATTTGACTTATGATATTCGTTCAGTTATTCGTTGATCTCTTATGCATTTGACAGATGATATTCCGTTCAGCAAAAACTTATGATTTCCTACTTCTTATACTTATATACATTTCATTCATTCATTTGCTTTGTTATATATCTGTTCACTGGGCTTTTTAAGCTCAGCCGCATTTCCTTTCCTGCGGCAGGTTTTAGGTTGGAAGCTGGGTTTGGGTGAAGAGTGCATAGAAGCTTTAGTGGACTATCCCATGGACTAGAAGCCCATTACATCTGGACTAGTTTTTGACTTGGATTAGATTAGACTTTGTTTAGTTTGTATTTTCTTTTCTTTTATAGTTTTAGTATTTCTTTTGTACTTTTATAATTTTCCTTTGTAACCTTTTGTTTTAAGTCTTCCGCTTGCGTTGTGTGCTTTGTATGCTTTGATATGTCACCATACTGTAGCGCTCCGGGCCCATGTCGGGTTGGGGTGTTACAATTATGGTATCAGAGCTAAGGCTGCGACTTGTAGTACCTAAGTTTTGACCTGTGAGTTTTGGACCCTTAGGTTTGCACCTTAAAAGCTTTAGGAATAACTTTGGGAGGTTTTGCCTTAAGTTTCTCCCCTTAAGAGCTTTATTATGACCGGTGAGGATTGGGTAGACATATGATCAGAAGTTGGTTTTCTTACTTCCGCCTTACTCTGATTTATGCCTTTGCTTTCCGTTAAGCTCTTACAAGATCATTTGTTTCGGAGACTTAGAAGACTTATCAGGATTTGCGAAATGTGTTTAGAATGCCTTTAGACTTCATAGTGTGCCTTATAGGTTCTTTCTCTAGAGTTATCCTTTTGAAATTCGATTCCAGATTCGTTTGACATTCGTTTAGATGCCTTTCGTTCGTTCGGAGATTCGCGTATATATGAATCCTATGTGTTTGACACATTCTGTGACTTCTCTTTGCTTTTGATTCTTTCTTCATTGTTGATTGGTCTTACCTATTCTATCCTATGATCATTTTGTGACTTTTCATCGTGTATATATTTGATTTGTCCGATGCATTCTGGAGATATTTAGAGACGATTTTGTTGTGCTAATCTGTTTACGTTGGAGATGTTTGGTTCGATGTTATTCTGGATTTGGATTTGTTGCCTGAGTGTTATAATGATGGCGACTGTCAATTTATGTTTATCACCTTTGACGTTTTGTGAAGTTCATATTCTACACCATGGTTCCTAATCTGGTAATCATTTATGATCACCTTGTTTTGAAAACTCGTGCGTTAATCCCTCACAGTTGTGAAGATACTTCTTTTGATGAGACTCGCCTCTAGAGTTGTTCAGATTGCTTGGAATGTTCGCCGTGTATCCTTAGAGTGTTTTACTGATGGAGAAGAATGGTGATAGTATGAAGTTGTGGATTGATATATGGAGGCTGAATCATGTCATATTTTGTGTGAAGAGCGAGATGTTCTTAGAAAATTCTTTTCTTATTCGTTTTGATCTTTTATGAGTGTTGTGATGCCAATTGTGTGGGCTACTACTCCAACTATTCCTATGAATTTGATAAATCGTGTTTTTCATGAATACTTGGACAAGTTGTCATAGTCTCACATTTTAGTATGCTCAGAGACGAAAGATAAACACGGGGATCATCTTCGTATTTTGTGTTGATATTTCTGCGTTAGAAGAAGCTCTATGTGATATTTCTCGAAGAGTAATTTTGTTGGAGGAGATGAGAGAAGAAGTTTGAGAAGCTGAGAAGAAATTTGTCTCTACCCAGGCATGAAGAAGCTCAGGAGCAAGGTGGTAAAAGACTAGCTATGATAGAAGATAGAAGGAAGCAACCTGAAGCAAAGCACACGGTTCTATCAACTCTATTCATCTTAGTTGTACTAATATGTATAGAGTCTTGAAGCAGGAGCTAAACGGGATGGTATGGAGACGGTGGTGACTACATCGGTGATTACCATGCACAGAGGAGAGACAACACAAGTGGAGTTGTAGTGGAGCATTGACTTGGATGGCTTGCTTGGAAGATCGGCGGAGATTTCTTTTGGCAGAAGATTATTTAAGCTACATGGCGCACCTGCAGTAATCGTGATAGAGAATCGCATCTTGGTTCACACTTCCTGAAGAAGTATAGAAGAGTTAGACGTCTTGGCATTTGAGGAAGTTTTGGTTCGCGACACGTTATGTCTTAGATTCGTTCTTATCCGTACGATTATTCTACCTTCTGATGCGTTTTGATACCCTGGTTTGTGATTTGGGACGTCGGTATGGATATGTTATCCCATCTCCCTATGAGACTCTTGGTATGTTTAAATATTCGACTTGTGATTCTATGACTTTGGCAAGTCTGTTTACCGTTCAGGATTTGGTAGGAGTTGATGAAGATTTATCGCTTGGTACTACCTCCGTATTAGCTTCGTAGAAATATTTGTGTTTAGTGTATCTCCTTGTAGGATTTTAACTATCATCTGTCATCTGTCATCTGTCATCTGTCATCTGTCATCTGTCACCTGTCACCTGCTACTCATTTGTTCGCATTTGTTGGATTACATTTGTTATGATTATGTTCTATTGGATCGAGTCATGAGAAACTATGTCGTTATGAAGATTTTTGGAAGAACCTCCCTGAGCGTGAGGCTATTTAATTCGTTTCTTTTGTGATTTGCTACGTCTTCATATAACTTTGGTGACTTAAATTTCGCGGACGAAATTTTCTTTTTAGAGGGGAAGAATTGTAAAACCCCAAAATTTAGAATACACTTTTTATTTGACCATTCGAATTTAACCTAGGTTTAATAATAAGCTAATGATAATACAACTATATGTTATACACATTAAAAATATTAATCCCAAACTATATATAAAGCCTAACGAATCCTAAGCTAATTAAAACGACACACACTTATTTCCTAATATATATACAAGTTTTCTTTTATGAAATTTGAACCGAAGCCTAGGTGACTCCTTAATCAATTCACACGTTTTCTAAAAATTGTAAAGATTCGATTTCTTTTCAAGTCGTTATGTGTTATTACAAGATATGAACATGCCTTATTCCTTACCTTAATTTAGTAACACATCATTTCCTAATAAGTCTTGGATGAGATTTAATCATGTCCCTGGTATTCTTTTACAAAGGCACGCATATACTTTCCATAAAACAACAAATCACAGTATTCTTTAATATTCAAAATTTACACGCCATTCCTTAATTACTATTATCTCCACACGTTTTTGACTTTCCTTAGCCACTTGAAGATTTGGTCTCCTCCTCCAGATCCCGTCATATTCGCTTAGTTTGTTTGGCAAACGATATTATATTTATTCATTTACGCTCCATTCATAAATCTCAAAAACAAAACCTTAAATGACTCATTAGTCAGCTACTCATTTATCTCCAAGAAATCAAAGGTACGAAGGTTTAGAGATGGCCGTGATCGGTTTTCTACGCTAGTTTTGATGATCAGTTGTTGATGGTATTGTTTGATACTATTGTCCTTGTTCATTGTCTTCTTGATCCGTTCCTTAATCCGGTCTAAAGTATTCACATTCATCATCTTGTTTCGTATGAATCGGTACATGATTTATTGAACATGCGACATAATCTTGTTAACTGTAACACCTTTGGTCTCGTTATTTTGCCAAGAAGAAGAGAAGGGGGAAGCTTGCTGGTGATCAGGTTGGGTACAAAACGTTGGAGTGTGGTTTCTTTACCTAGGTCTTGGTTCGATCCTACCCTATTCGATCCGTGGTGCTCGTGTTCCAGTTTCGAGGGTTCTTATTGTGCTCGAAACTTCGGGTTGGCATTCGTTAGAGGGTTCGAGTTTCCATTTATCGACTTTGTTCATGTTTATGTTCGGTCCTCACTTTCGACCCATCGGTGTAACGTGAGGTATACCTCTACTATATGATCATGCACTAAACATATACTTATAATAGCTAAAGTGGGGCTTAAAGATTTGGTTTGGGGTTAGCATGCATGCATGTTTTTCGAATCGGTAGTCACATAAAATCGGTTATGCAAAGATTAGTCGACACCTGATATTAGAAAGCATGTTCATGACCTGTAACAAATATAATTCTTTTTTTGAGTCTTGTACGTATAAAATATAATCGCATGGAAAAGGATTAAAACCTGCATGTTGTGTCGAATATAATGGGTGTCGTGTGTATATGGATGAAGTGACCCGATGTCGGGTGATAAGTAGGTCTTAAACGATTTTATAAAATCTTGGGTCATCGCGGCAAAAATATTAAGATCGTGGGTACGTTAATAATTTACATAAAATTATAGTGACGGGGTTCAATATTATTATATTAATATTAATTTATTAAAATAAAGTTTAAAAAAATTTTATTTGAACTTTAATATTTAATTTTGATAATTTATATTTTAGACCCTAAACTTATAATATTGATATTTTAAGGCCCAAACTATTATATTGGTCCTTTTAACCTTAGATATTATAAATTGTCATTTATAACGCTAAAGTATGAAATTACTAATTCGGGAAACTTACCAAATATGGACACTTACTTAAAATGGAAAGTTACTAATTTTGGAAAGCTGCTATATATTGAAAGCTACTGAAAACAGAAAGTTACTAGAAATGGAAAGAAACCTAAAATGAGTAATCTGATTTAAAATGAACTTATGAATAACAAAGCCGATCATTAATTCGTGTAGATTCGCTGAAGAAGGAGTAACTTTCGATCCTTATGTGTTATGATACGGTTTCATTTGCGGTTTAAGGTACAGATATTCTATCCTTTCTCAGTAAGGATTCTGATCTCATGACTTTTCGATCCTTGACTTTGATTCGTTTGCTATGATATGATTCGTTTGATATGAGCCTTTGCTATGATCCCTTTGATATGATTCCTTGATATGATTCGTTTGATATTATCATTTGATATGATTCTGTTTTCTATCCATTCTGTTATGATGATTTGATTACTATCTCCTTGATATGAGATTCTGTTCTGTTATGCTCTAGGAGCTTTGATATGATTATGGATAGCTTTGCTTTGTTTGCTCTGATATGTTCTGTTCTGATGCCCGAGTTTTTAGTCTACTCATGGAGGTAACATGGGCTTGTCATTGAGGCACCAATGGCTTGACACTATCTGGGGCGGTGTGATTAGTCCCCGGCGTCCCCGTCTGTTTATGATATGATATGTGATCACTTGGCCACTTTGTATTTGAATTGTTTGTGGGGGGCGTATGGATGCATCCTAGGATTTGTTTGATATGACATGATATGATTTGATTTTGTGACTGGCTGTACGTGCCTTGTACCCCTTTCACGTCTGGTACTTGGAGGTCGCACCTTTATGTACACCCTATGAATTGACGGATATGTGATTATGTGATTTGAGACCTATTTGAGTATCTCGTTAGGTCGGCTCGTGGCTTTCTAATGTTTCTTGTGTCTTTTCGAGTATCTCGTTAGACGCGCCTTTGTTGATACGTGCTCTTGATTCTCTTATGATTTGTTTATGCTTGATATATCTATGATGCTTCATTTCATTTGACTTATGATATTCGTTCAGTTATTCGTTGATCTCTGATGCATTTGACAGATGATATTCCGTTCAGCAAAAACTTATGATTTCCTACTTCTTATACTTATATACATTTCATTCATTCGTTTGCTTTGTTATATATCTGTTCACTGGGCTTTTTAAGCTCAGCTGCATTTCCTTTCCTGCGGCAGGTTTTAGGTTGGAAGCTGGGTTTGGGTGAAGAGTGCATAGGAGCTTTAGTGGACTATCCCATGGACTAGAAGCCTATTACATCTGGACTAGTTTTTGACTTGGATTAGATTAGACTTTGTTTAGTTTGTATTTTCTTTTCTTTTATAGTTTTAGTATTTCTTTTGTACTTTTATAATTTTCCTTTGTAACCTTTTGTTTTAAGTCTTCTGTTTGCGTTGTGTGCTTTGTATGCTTTGATATGTCACCATACTGTAGCGCTCCGGGCCCATGTCGGGTTGGGGTGTTATAATATATAGGAAACTGAGGCTGTCGGCGTCAAGACCAAATAGGTGACGCCGTCATCTCGCCACCAAAATACTTCTCGGACTCCCTTAATCTTCATCTGACGCCGTCATGTGTTATGGTCTTCCAGGCCGTCACGTCTTTAACTCTTGACGCTCTACTTGTGACGCCTTCACGTTTGTACGGGACCGTCATGCAAGTTACTCTTGACGCCGTCAGGATGTTGCTCTTGACGCCGTCACCTACTGTTCCCAGCAAGAAAAATTAAGACTTTGACGTTTTCTTCACTTTTATGCTCCAAAAACGTCCGAATTGCCTCCTTTTCCAGATTTCTCTCCCAAAGTATGTGACCCCCCAAAATTTTACAACGCAGCGGAATATCAATTTGGGTGTCACTTCATAGTTCATAAAAACAAGTTACATAAAACGACCTATAAAGAGACGTTTAATAAAATGTCACATTCGATTTGATAAATCAGAGTACAAAGTTCCCAACAATTTCTTTTTAAAACTTAAGTTACAAGAGTTCAAAAATGACTCATTTGCATATTTAAAGAAAATAATTATCGAATGTGAAGAAAACAAGTCCTTCAATGTTTGATATCCACGCGACTCCGATTGCTCCCAATGCTCAGCTAGCCAAATAATACCGTGAATAGAAAATCGATCGAGAAATCAACGAAAGAGAAGACTGCAACAATTAGCTGAGACAATGCTATAGAAGAGATGTGAAGTATCAAACACAAAACCCTATATGGGTTGTGTTCCTAGCCGTGTACACTAGCAACCAAACAAATCAAACCCTAACCTTTTCTTGCTTCAAAACTTCCTTGTAATTACTTAATAACAAATCTTTAACTCCCAAGTAGCCTTTAATTGGATCAAAACCTAAATAGTCTTCAAGTTCTTCAAATCAAGATTTTTCTAAATCAATGCATGGTGAAATTAGTTATGGGGATAGATTAAGGTTAATTTTAGGGATGATTTAGTGTTAAAAGGAAGTGATTTTATTGAGTTTTGTTGATGATGATGGTGGGTTCTTGGCTGCAATTGTCGACAGGGAGGGAGAGGAAGTGATATGTTTGTGTGTCGATATAAACAAGAAAAAGAGGAGGGGTATATTTATTTGTTTTATTTTTAAGTATATTTATTTGTTTTACAAAAGAAACCCAAAAATTTGCGCTTATGGAAAACGTTTTTATAAAGTAATAAATAACTTATTTTAATATGTTTGTTAAAATATTTTATAATAATTAATTATAAAATTAATTATTATCATGTCGGTACGCGCTGCGTGTAGTTTTTCACTTTTTGCAAGATAATTTATCGTTTTCAAATCAAATGAGTTAAAAAAAATAGTTTGAAAATGAAATATGAGTAATAATGATTATAATTTATTATAAAATAAGTCCGGGAAATTACGGGTGGGTGTCACGATGTACGCGGTTAAACTCTATCGGTAAATCTAATTTACTTAAAATAAGATAATTAGTAATTGTAAATAGTAAAATAATGACATGAAATTTTTGAAATGTCACAGCACGTACCCTTTAACAGAGCGACGTCCTGGCGCTCAATTCTTCTTATTCATTTTTGGTCGTGTTAAAGATTTTTGGGATGGAAGCATGTATAAGAACCATGTTGAAACTCGGGTTTATGGTTGTGATTGTAGAATGTCTATTTTCAAATTTTTAGGAATCATTAGTTGAAACGAAGTTTAAATCAGTCATATCCTCAAGACGTGATTAAAATATGATGTATAAAAAGTGTAATTTGTAATATAGGGCATGGTGTCATTATAAATATTGGTTATGATTTTTACAAAAGAGGGTGGTTAGAACCGACTCTTTAACTGAAGGTCATTTTGGTAATTTAAACACTTGTGAACTATTTGTAAAATTTTTATAAAGATGTATAAATTTTTTTTTATAGAAGCCCATGGAGGTGCTTAATGCATTTTGTGCTCGGGATTTTGACAAAGTATCAAGATATCAACGAAGATAGAACAAGTGATAGAAATCACCTAATGTGTAAGCAATGGTATGAGGGAACGGATAGAATGTCATGAGGGTCCTTAAAGGAAGGTAGAATAAAAATGTTGGCGATAAGACAATAGGAGACAAGGAATTTATCAAGTCGTCAATTCGTGGAAGCGGATAATAGTACATTACTATTAGCTTATCAAGCTCGCGGTGGTTGATACAAAATCGGAAAAATCCACCTAACAAATTACGAGTCGAGAAGAGTTCATAGCCAAAAGAATGATTCATACACACGCTATGGTGGATACACATAAGCCCACTCATTCATAACTCGTCAATTACATAAAGAGGCGTCCCAATCCATGTAAGGGATGATTTATGAATTTATGGTTCGGCGGTTTATAATTTCCTTATTCAAATGAAGAAGCGTCCCAATTCATTTCAATAAGACGATTATAAATCATCCTACTTAAGTATGTCCGTCACAAAACAGAATACACAATAAGATCAAGTGTTACAATAAATAAAAGGATGTCTAACTAACGACGTGATTCATCAAAATCATGAGAAGTAACGAGAATAATAATATGACATTAGTCAATCGCATTCACAAAGGTAAGTGCCAAAGGATAGCACGATCCGGGATGACAACTTAAGGTCGTACTCCCATCAATTGGAAGATTTCAAAACAATGAATAACGAAAACAACATACTTGATTCAAAGGCATGAGAAGAATGTTCACACTCAAAGGTGAACAATAAAATAACTAGTGGAATTGACAAAGTACACCAAATGTCAATATCATCAAAAGGAAATAAAGTAAAGTAGCGAAAATGTTTCGGAGATCACCGCATCGTTCATAAAAGGTTAAAGTAAACGAACTCATTAATACATATCATAGTACTATACATATGCGTAAGAATTTGAGAAGAGAGTAATAGATATATGTACGGGTATCCTCATACAATACTAGTATTGACGTTCGAGGGAGAAAATAAGAAAACAGAAAGTACGCGATAATCGGAGTGGTCAGCGTAAAAATAACCGACCGTTATAAAGTAAATAGTATGACATCATAAGATAAGCATGAGAGCGAAATCATGACTAGGGGATATATTCATTAGTCATATAATAGAAGTATAGATGCAAAATAGAGCATATAAGTTACTTGGGAGCAAGCGTGCGAGGATATCGAACAATGGTGGAAGACTTAAAAATTTTGAAAATAAGTTATAGTTTAGGTTTTGAAAATGACCTAATTCGCTATAACTAATGCTCTGATGCCATTCTGTGACACCCCCAAAATTTTACAACGCAGCGGAATACCAATTTGGGTGTCACTTCATAGTTCATAAAAACAAGTTACATAAAACGACCTCTAAAGAGACGTTTAATAAAATGTCACATTCGATTTGATAAATCAGAGTACAAAGGTCCCAACAATTTCTTTTTAAAACTAAAGTTCCAAGAGTTCAAAAATGACTCATTTGCATATTTAAAGAAAATAATTATCGAATGTGAAGAAAACAAGTCCTTCAATGTTTGATATCCACGCGACTCTGAT
Organism: Artemisia argyi; assembly: GCA_030686995.1. Classification (NCBI taxonomy): domain Eukaryota; kingdom Viridiplantae; phylum Streptophyta; class Magnoliopsida; order Asterales; family Asteraceae; genus Artemisia; species Artemisia argyi. The sequence continues at coordinate 181,842,450 of CM060686.1, forward strand.
TGCTCCCAATGCTCAGATAGCCAAATAATACCGTGAATAGAAAATCGATCTAGAAATCAATGAAAGAGAAGACTCCAACAATTAGCTGAGACAATGCTATAGAAGAGATGTGAAGTATCAAACACAAAACCCTATATGGGTTGTGTTCCTAGCCGTATACACCAACAACCAAACCAATCAAACCCTAACCTTTTCTTGCTTCAAAACTTCCTTGTAATTACTTAATAACAAGTCTTTAACTCCTAAGTAGCCTTTAATTGGATCAAAACCTAAATAGTCTTCAAGTTCTTCAAATCAAGATTTTTCTAAATCAATGCATGGTGAAATTAGTTATGGGGATAGATTAAGGTTAATTTTAGGGATGATTTAGTGTTATAAGGAAGTGATTTTATTGAGTTTTGTTGATGATGATGGTGGGTTCTTGGCTACAATTGTCGACAGGGAGGGAGAGGAAGTGATATGTTTGTGTGTCGATATAAACAAGAAAAAGAGGAGGGGTATATTTATTTTTTTTATTTTTAAGTGTATACCCGGTATCACGGGTAAGCTTGGTCCGTAAAAATACAAAAGAAACCCGAAAATTTGCGCTTATGGAAAACGTTTTTATAAAGTAATAAATAACTTATTTTAATATGTTTGTTAAAATATTTTATAATAATTAATTATAAAATTAATTATTATCGTGTCGGTACGCGCTGCGTGTAGTTTTTCACTTTTTGCGAGATAATTTATCGTTTTCAAATCAAATGAGTTAAAAAAAATAGTTTGAAAATGAAATATGAGTAATAATGATTATAATTTATTATAAAATAAATCCGGGAAATTACGGGTGGGTGTCACGATGTACGCGGTTAAACTCTATCGGTAAATCTAATTTACTTAAAATAAGATAATTAGTAATTGTAAATAGTAAAATAATGACATGAAATTTTTGAAATGTCACAATGTGGAAAACTAGAAGGGGGGTTGAATAGTTTTACGTCCTTTTAAAATTTATAAACACAAGTTTGTTTTAAAAACTTCGATTCTAGTTTATGTGAATTCAATACTTGCACTATATGAACAATTGTATGGTAACTAACTAACAAAACTAATATAGTAAAGGTAAATAAATAAGTAATGAGAAGAGTTAGAAAGATCAAACAACAACACAAGGATTTATAGTGGTTCGGCTACAAGGACACCTTCCCTGTTCCTACTCCACTCCCCGAGTCACCTACTCGAGAGTTTTCTTCACTATATCAACAAACTCCCTTTTGGCGGAGAAAACCTTACACACCAATTTACATAGCTATCTACACACCACTTTTCACACCACAGTTTCGTCACACCTAAGTCACACCTTCTACACAACTTCTTCACACCAATATGCTACACGCCACTCTTCTACTTCACAACTATCCTATTTCACTACTTATCAACTTCTATTATCTACACAACTAATCACAAGCACAACACAATATTCACAAATGAATATATATATATACATACACTATGCACAACTATTTTTCAACACCTCTTGAGCTTGGTTGTAGAGAGAGTGTTCTTCTTTTGCACTTTGAATGAGAATGGATGATTAGGGATTGAATCACTTGAAATATGGATTAATATACTAATGATCAAAGAGTTTTAGAGAATGTTTAGAGAGTTATAGATCTGAAAATTTCGTGCAAAAGGTGGGGAAAAATTCCAGAATTAAGGTGGTATTTATAGGAGAAGAATTCTGATAGGGGAGCCTGGCCGGTCCCCTTAAAGCATGGCCGGCCCCCTTAAAATTAAGGGGACCGCCCCTTATAATTAAGGGGGCCGCCCAACTGTAACGGCCAGAAAACTTGTCTTTTAGTGGGGAAAGTTTATTTGGTGAAAAACTAACTGATTTTGGTTAAATATTTGAAATCATATATTTAGTATGATTAAAACATTTTTCTTTATTACCAAAAGTGTTTTTCAAAAATATATAATATGTTTATATGATTAAATAAACTTTGTGTTAATTAATTAACTACCCCTTTGATCATGAGATGTATTAAGCACTTGTTTATCCATACCTTAAGTGATTAAGTTGGATATAGTGATATAAACTAGCTTAATACTTGTTTACGTAGTAATTATACGATTGACGATTTTACATTTTGTGATCGTCAAAATATAGAGATATCGAAAGATATGATAACGTTTTCACACATTATTTATGTCAACACACAAAGTACCTAAAATCACAAAAGGAACGATTTAGGGCAATATTTGATCAAATAAATTCAATTCCGGGCAATATTTGATCAAAGAAATTTATCAAGTTGTCAAGTATACGAGAATGTTGTGGTAGGTTAATAAGTATATGTATATATATATAAATATATATGTCGTTGAACAATAAAGTTCAATAAGGCAAGTGGGGAAAAGAAAAGGTTCGTAAACGAACAATTTCTAGTTCTAGAAAATCAACAAATGAGTTTTCTAGGTTATAAGATCCTAGATATAACTAAGTGTGTATATATATATATATATATATATATATATATATATATATATATATATATATATATATATATATATATATAGATATAGTATAAGTAAATAAGTATATATATGTATAGAAGTAAAGACTAGAGAAAATAATGAACCAATCAAAATCACATAAAAGCTAGATACTAAACTAAGCATGTATTTGTTTACAAGGAAATAAAAGGAAATGTGTACCTTTCGTCTTCAATGTGTTAAACTTCAAAGTCTTCGAAGGAAAGTCCGAACACGAGGTGACATCAAAGATTTCCATGTATGAGTGGCGAAAGTTTTCACGTTGGTCCCCATGGTCTTATTTGACCAAAGTTGTTTGTCCCGAACATGTTATGTATTTGACTTGGGTGCATATATGGTGGAAACATTCCCCATGGATTGAAGTTCCACATTTGTTGATTATTGTTAAAGTTTTGTCTACTTTGGTTTACTCTTGATTGAGGTGTTTTAGGTCTAGGGTAAGAATTATTTGGTTTCCTAGGTGGTGGTGTTTTAGATCTTGTTTTAGTTTTGGACGATCCTACTTCGGTTTTTAAAGATGGTTTATGAAATGGTTTTATTTCTTCATTACTAGCTAGATGTATTTTCTTATCATTTATGAGTATATACTCAGGATTAGATTTTGAAGGTTTTAGTTCCTTAAGTTCGCTTTCAAATTTAACATTTTTAACTTCACTTGTTGAGGCTTCGGTTGAGTTGAAACCTAGACCGGTTTTATCTCCGGATATTCTTTGAAAACTTATAATTTTATTAAGTGAGTTACTACTATTTTCAAATTTATCAAGTTTACAAATTTCTTCCTTAAGTTTGTTGTTTTCACTTCTAAGTACTTGACATGATTTACATTCTTCAAAAGTTTCTTTACCTTTCTCAAGTTGATGTATTTTAATTTTTAGTTCAAGTACTTCATTTTCTAATTGGTTATTTATGTATTTTAGTGATTTGTTTTTAGCCATAACTTGTTGTCCTAGTTTGCATAATCTATTGTATTCACTATCTAAGTCTTTTTCATCTAATGATAAATTTTCATCACTAAAATATTCGGTTTCGGAACGTACCTCACTTTATGTTTTAGCCATGAGACACTTTTCTTCCTTTGTTGTTTCTTTCTCATCTTCATCGCTATCACTCCAGGCACCTCCAACAAACGCTCTTTGATTTTGATCTCTTGTCATCATTGGACATTTTCCAATAAGGTTATTCGGATCACCACACTTGAAACATTTTCTTTCATTCTTGCTATACTTGTCATCATTATTCTTTTGAGATGTTCTTCTTTCATCGTGTGGTTGTCTAACGAATCTTCCTCGCCTTTTGAAGAATTTCTTGAAATTTCTTACGGCCATGGCATATTCTTCATCTTCGCTTTCGGAAGATGAGCTATCTTCGTTGTTGGATTCCTTTCTAGCTTTCAAGGCGATTGACTTGCTTTGCTCTCGTTTCCCTTTAACCATTTCGGAGTCCTTCTTTATAATAGCTTCGTAGACTTTTAAATTACCAATTAATTCATCAAGTTGTAGCGTTGACAAATTCTTCGATTCTTCAATAGCCGTCACTTTAGCTCGCCATTTTGGGTGAAGAGCTCTAAGAAACTTCCTAACAAAATTCTTACTAGAGAAATTCTCATCAAGTGCTTTTAAACTTGTGATTATGGTGTTAAATCTAGCAAAAGCATTATCAATTGATTCCTCTTCCGGAATCGTGAATTGCTCATATTGTTGAACAAGTAGATCTATTTTGTTATCTTTGACTTGATTATTACCATGGTGGGTTATTAATAAAGAGTTCCAAATTTCTTTTGCGGTTTCACACATAAAGATCCTTTCGTACTCTTTACGTGGTAGCGCATTGTAAATAACCATTTTTGCTTCATTATTTTTAGCAAGTTTTCTTTTTAAATCATCATTTTGTTTTTCAAAAGGTACGATTTCATCTTTCTTAGTTTCAGGGTTATTTTGAATAGGTAAAAAATCACCATTGGTAATAATATGCCAAAGATCTAGATCTTTTGATTTCACATAAGTTTCGAATCGATTTTTCCAATATAAAAATCCATCACTTTCAAATAGTGGTGGTCTTTACATAGATTGCCCTTCTAAATATTTTTCAGATTCCATAGATCGTTACAAGCTTTAAAATACAATATATTTTAAAGATCTTGCTAGACGTGGCTTCTGATACCAATTGTGGAAAACTAGAAGGGGGGTTGAATAGTTTTACGTCATTTTAAAATTTATAAACACAAGTTTGTTTTAAAAACTTCGATTCTAGTTTATGTGAATTCAATACTTGCACTATATGAACAATTGTATGGTAACTAACTAACAAAACTAATATAGGTAAATAAATAAGTAATGAGAAGAGTTAGAAAGATCAAACCACAACACAAGGATTTATGGTGGTTCGGCTACAAGGACACCTTCCCTGTTCCTACTCCACTCCCCGAGTCACCTACTCGAGAGTTTTCTTCACTATGTCAACAAACTCCCTTTTGGTGGAGAAAACCTTACACACCACTTTTCACACCACAATTTTGTCACACCTAAGTCACATATTCTACACAACTTCTTCACACCAATATGCTACACGCCAATCTTCTACTTCACACCTATCTTCACAACTATCCTATTTCACTACTTATCAACTTCTATTATCTACACAACTAATCATAAGCACAATACAATATTCACAAATGAATATATATATACACTATGCACAACTATTCTTCAACACCTCTTGAGCTTGGTTGCAGAGAGAGTGTTCTTCTTTTGCACTTTGAATGAGAATGGATGATTAGGGATTGAATCAATTGAAACAAGGATTAATATACTAATGGTCAAAGAGTTTTGGAGAATGTTTAGAGAGTTATAGATCTGAAAATTTTGTGCAAAAGGTGGGGAAAAATTCCAGAATTAAGGTGGTATTTATAGGAGAAGAATTATGACAGTTTCTGACAGGGGAGCCTGGCCGGTCCCCTTAAAGCATGGCCGGCCCCCTTAAAATTAAGGGGACCGCCCCTTATAATTAAGGGGGCCGCCCAACTGTAACGGCCAGAAAACTTGTCTTTTAGGGGGAAAGTTTATTTGGTGAAAAACTAACTGATCTTGGTTAAATATTTGAAATCATATATTTAGTATGATTAAAACATTTTTCTTTATTACCAAAAGTGTTTTTCAAAAATATATAATATGTTTATATGATTAAATAAACTTTGTGTTAATTAATTAACTACCCCTTTGATCATGAGATGTATTAAGCACTTTTTTATCCATACCTTAAGTGATTAAGTTGGATATAGTGATATAAACTAGCTTAATACTTGTTTACGTAGTAATTATACGATTGACGATTTTACATTTTGTGATCGTCAAAATTTTGAGATATCGAAAGATATGAATAACGTTTTCACACATTATTTATGTCAACACACAAAGTACCTAAAATCACAAAAGGAACGATTTAGGGCAATATTTGATCAAATAAATTCAATTCCGGGCTTAAATGACCCCCTAAAAGTGGTTCATTTTTCGCCTCATCACCCCTCCGATCATGTTTCTTAAGACGTTCAAGCAAGTTACCAATGGAAGTCTGCCAGTTTTCTTCAGCTTAACATCGAATACAATCATCCGTAACAATTATAAACAAACTATCAACCCATAATCAATACTAGACGAGTACCCGTGCATAGCAACGGGATTTTATAGCGACAAATATTTTATTGATAAAAAAAAGTTTATAGGTTATAAACGAAAAATAATATAAGTTTGAAGATTTAGGAATTAAACATAATGTTTTGAAACCCGGTTCGACCAGGGTGGTTCAACCGGTTGAACAATTCCGGTCGAAAAATGGGTCGATTTAAACCGGGTCAACTTGCTAGCTTTGGTCAAAAACGGGTCAAATTAAACTGGGTCAACCCGCCGGGTTTGAAACGTCCCGGGTCAACCCGGTTTGTGTTTTAATTGGTTGTATTTAATTTGGTAGATATGTTTTAATTGGTTGTACAATATGAATAAATCATTGTACTTTTAAGTTATGGATAATGTTTTGAAACCCGGTTCGACCCGGGTGGTTCAATCAGTTGAACCGTTCCGGTCGAAAAATGGGTCGATTTAAATCGGGTCAACTTGCTAGGCTGGGTCGAAAATGGGTCAAATTAAACTGGGTTAACCCGCCGGGTTTGAAGCGTCCCGGGTCAACCCGGTTTGTGTATTAATTGGTTGTATTTAATTTGGTAGATATGTTTTTAATTGGTTGTACAATGTGAATAAATCATTGTACTTTTTTAAGTAATGGATAATGTTTTAAAACCCGGTTCGACCCGGTTGGTTCAACCGGTTGAACCGTTCCGGTCGAAAAGTAGGTCAAGTTAAACCGGGTCAACTTGCTAGGTTGAGTCGAAAACGGGTCAAATTAAACTGGGTCAACCCACCGGGTTTGAAGCGTCCCGGGTCAACACGATTTTTATTTGATTGGTTGTATTTAATTTGGTAGATATGCTTTAATTTGGTTGTACAATGTGGATAAATAATTGTAATTCTAAGTATTGGGGTGTTTTAATAAGAGTATTAATTACATTTCACTTTCTCTCTCATTTGACCTTTGTTAAAAACTCAACATTTCACTTTTGACCATTTTTCCATTATAGATAGTATAGATTGAGAATTAAACATAATGTTTTAAAACCCGGTTCGACCAGGGTGGTTCAACCGGTTGAACAATTCCGGTCGAAAAATGGGTCGATTTAAACCGGGTCAACTTGCTAGGTTTGGTCGAAAACGGGTCAAACTAAACTGGGTCAACCCGCCGGGTTTGAAGCGTCCCGGGTCAACCCGGTTTGTGTTTTAATTGGTTGTATTTAATTTGGTAGATATGTTTTAATTGGTTGTACAATGTGAATAAATCATTGTACTTTTAAGTAATGGATAATGTTTTGAAACCCGGTTCGACCTGGGTGGTTCAATCGGTTGAACCGTTCCGGTCGAAAAATGGGTCAATTTAAATCGGGTAAACTTGCTAGGCTGGGTCGAAAACGGGTCAAATTAAACTGGGTTAACCCGCCGGGTTTGAAGCGTCCCGGGTCAACCCGGTTTGTGTATTAATTGGTTGTATTTAATTTGGTAGATATGTTTTTAATTGTTGTACAATGTGAATAAATCATTGTACTTTTTTAAGTAATGGATAATGTTTTAAAACCCGGTTCGACCCGGTTGGTTCAAACGGTTGAACCGTTCCGGTCGAAAAGTGGGTCAAGTTAAACCGGGTCAACTTGCTAGGTTGAGTCGAAAATGGGTCAACCCGCCGGGTTTGAAGCGTCCCGGGTCAACCCGATTTTTATTTGATTGGTTGTATTTAATTTGGTAGATATGCTTTAATTTGGTTGTACAATGTGGATAAATAATTGTACTTCTAAGTATTGGGGTGTTTTAATAAGAGTATTAATTACATTTCACTTTCTCTCTCATTTGACTATTGTTGAAAACTCAACATTTCACTTTTGACCATTTTTCCATTATAAATAGTATAGATTGAGAATTAAACATAATGTTTTGAAACCCGGTTCGACCAGGGTGGTTCAACCGGTTGAACAATTCCGGTCGAAAAATGGGTCGATTTAAACCGGGTCAACTTGCTAGGTTTGGTCGAAAACGGGTCAAATTAAACTGGGTCAACCCGCCGGGTTTGAAGCGTCTCGGGTCAACCCGGTTTGTGTTTTAATTGGTTGTATTTAATTTGGTAGATATGTTTTAATTGGTTGTACAATGTGAATAAATCATTGTACTTTTAAGTAATGGATAATGTTTTGAAACCCGGTTCGACCTGGGTGGTTCAATCGGTTGAACCGTTCCGGTCGAAAAATGGGTCAATTTAAATCGGGTAAACTTGCTAGGCTGGGTCGAAAATGGGTCAAATTAAACTGGGTTAACCCGCCGGGTTTGAAGCGTCCCGGGTCAACCCGGTTTGTGTATTAATTGGTTGTATTTAATTTGGTAGATATGTTTTTAATTGTTGTATAATGTGAATAAATCATTGTACTTTTTTAAGTAATGGATAATGTTTTAAAACCCGGTTCGACCCGGTTGGTTCAAACGGTTGAACCGTTCCGGTCGAAAAGTGGGTCAAGTTAAACCGGGTCAACTTGCTAGGTTGAGTGGAAAATGGGTCAAATTAAACTGGGTCAACCCGCCGGGTTTGAAGCGTCCCGGGTCAACCCGATTTTTATTTGATTGGTTGTATTTAATTTGGTAGATATGCTTTAATTTGGTTGTACAATGTAGATAAATAATTGTACTTCTAAGTATTGGGGTGTTTTAATAAGAGTATTAATTACATTTCACTTTCTCTCTCATTTGACCATTGTTGAAAACTCAACATTTCACTTTTGACCATTTTCCATTATAGATAGTATAGATCTAGGTTTCACTACATCTAAGCAAACACAATAAAGATCTAGCCTAGCATGTTAAATAGAAGACAAGCATAAGATATAATCAAACATCACATAGACATATTGAATGATTTGAAGGGATACTTATCTTTAATTGAACATGGAAGAATCAAGGGGTTGGAACCCTTGAAAAGCTGATAAAATTCAGACTAGGGTTTTTCCCTCAAAGTTGCACACCAATGAATGAAATTTGGAAAACTATATATAGATATTACATCGTGACGGCGTCATGTGTTAGCCTGTGACGCCATCAACTCGCCGCCATGATAAAAATCGTATTGCCTAGATCCATTTGTGATGACGTTATGTGTAGTTGTGCTCTGGGCCGTCACTAGTAATTGGACCCTGACGGCCTTGGTGACGCCGTCAGGTCCTAAGCTTAAAAACTCTCTGGATCGTCACATGTATTTTCCACTTCCACCTCTTTTGTAACTCTTGACGCCGTCATGTGGAGAGTCTTGACGCCGTCAGGTACTGTTCCCAGCAAGGAAAATTGAGACTTTGCCGTTTTCTTCACTTTTATGCTCCAAAAACGTCCAAAATGCTTCCTTTTCTAGATTTCTCTCCAAAAGTACCTAAATGACAAAAGAAACGATTTAGGGCAATATTTGATCAAATAATCTCGAATTCGGGCTTAAATGACCCCTTAAAAGCGGTGCACATTTCGCCTCATCAAATACCCTTACACTTGAGATTTGCTTGTCCTCAAGCAAATGCGCTTTTATTCTAATCAAAATACAAGTTAGGGGTCATTACGTAAAGACTTGGATCGGGGATGATCAAGTGTGTCAAATGTGTAAAGACTTGATTCGGGTGAAGAATCAAGTGTGTCGTGTGTGTGTAGACTCGAATAGCATGAAGATTCAAATGTAACTAAGTGTGAAGATTCAAGTGAACGGGAGTGCTCATTCGTGTGAAGGCTTACATAGTGTGTCGATCTAAGTGGGACAAGAGTACTTGTTCGTGTGGCCACGTGGGCCTTGTTGTAGATTGGTTCTAGCTAGGATTAGGACTCGACATTTCGCTTAGTGTTGTTAAACTTGGTGTAAGCTTGTGTATGGGTTTTTCCACCATAAAGGAGCGTGTTGATTAGTGTAATACTCCGTAAAATCTCATGTCATTTATTAATGCTAATCACCAAATCTATTCTAACCAAAGCCATTTTTGCGGGCTATTTTTTTTATGAGACACCGTTTGCATCGTATCACCATGACACCTGAAACACCCTTGGTCACCGTATGTATATCACCTGGTATCACAAATAGTAACTCTTGGATATCACCCAACGAGGTTAACACCGGTAACTCCCACTTGCGACGCGAAACTTATTAATGACACCAAAATATATATATATATATAAATTTTATATATATTAACTATTATAGAATTACTATTATACTACATATATATATACACACACACACACACATATATATATATATATATATATATATATATATATATATATATATATATATATATATATATATATATATATATATATATATATATATATACACTAGCAGGGCACCCGCGCGTTGCAGCGGCGGGTACCCAGAAATTAAATTTTCCGGTGAATCATGTATTTTGGTTTATTATATTATTTTTGACAATAAATTTACGTATATCAAGAATTTCGTTTAGGCCGTGCCCGTTCGGGCTCGAGCCTGTTTGGCCAGCACCCGTTCGGGCTCAAGCCCATTTGGCCCATTGCCCATTCGGGCCTGAATATTTGTATAATGTGCTGTATTATTTGTATTAGTGCCATTTAATGTAGGAATTGCGTTTAATTTGGTTGTACAATATACTTGATAATTTGTATTCGTGATGTAAGGGGTGTTTTAATAATTGTATTTATTGACCAATTAATTAATTGACTACATTAAATATCATTAATGTGGTGTTTTTTTAAATATGTGCATTAAAGTGGTGTACACTATGCTTCTTGTCTTGTAAATCTGAAAATTATGTGCATTAAAGTGGTGTTGATGAGGCGAAAAATGATCCGTTTTTAGGGGGTCATTTAAGCCCGAATCCGAATTTATTTGATCAAATATTGCCCTAAATCGTTCCTTTTGTGATTTTAGGTGTTTGGAGAGTGAATTCTGGAAAAGAAGCCATTTTGGACGTTTTTGGAGCATAAAAGTGAAGAAAACGGCAAAGTACCAATTTTCCATGCTGAAGACACTAGGTGACGGCGTCAAGAGTTACACCCTGACGGCGTCAGACATCAAGAATAAAATACCGTAGGTGGTGACGGCGTCAAAAGTCATCATGACGGCGTCAAAATGCCAAGAATAAAATACCGTGGTAGCTGACGGCGTCACATAGGCCGTCATAAGTAGATCAAGCCCGTCCGAGGAAGAATTTGGCGGCGAGGTGACGGCGTCACATGTTTGTCTTGACGCCGTCAGCCCAGTTTTCCTATATATAGTTTTCTAGTTTTTTCATTAAAAAAAGAGGAGAAGTTTTGGTGAAACCCTAAAGACGAATTTGGTGGTACTTTTACAGGTTTTTCAAGGGTTCCAAACCCTTGATACCTTGCATTGTAATTGAGATAAGTGTTCTTCCAATTCAATCAATATGTCTATGTGTTGGTTGTTTATCTCTTGTTCTTGTCTCAATTCCATTATGCTAGGCTAGATCTCTTTTGTGTTTGCTTAGATCTAATGAAACCTAGATGTTGATTATGTGTTGATTACTTGTCTATTCTTGTTCTTGGATGAATGATTTATATGTTAGGCTTAAGAAAACTGGCAGATCTCCAAATGGTAACATGCTTGAACGTCTTAAGAAACATGAACCGAGGCGTACTAGGTCTTAATTGGTTGTATTTAATGCATGAGCCACTGTTTACAATCCCTATAGTTGTGTTGGGTCATGGTGTAGGAGGAGATAAGAGCTCATAGAGTTGGGGAGTTATGTATGCCACCCCACGAATGGTATTAAGGAATACAATCCGTCATCCATACAAGTATAACAAGTAATTAACATGTAAAAGATATCTAGGGAGTAGTGAAGTCTAAGTAAACACAATTTCTCCAAATACTGCTCACAACTTTGTAATAATTAGTTTAATTTCATTTTTATTATTTTATTTTGATTGCATCTTAGTTTTGGGTTAGTTGAATAGCAACTAATTCCGCCCTATCTTCCAAAACCCGAGATTTTAATTGCTTTCATAAAAATATAAAAACACAAAAATAATCATCTCTCACCTTTAGAACTATTAATTAGGTTTTCTAATCCTAGCGACACTATTCCTAAGCTGAACGATCAATCCCCCGGTACATGTCACTATACTATACTACAACGATCAGGTACACTGCCTGGTGGGGGTTGTAAGCTTCTCGAGATCCCTCGAGAGGTAAAGCAAGGTGCGATTCCCACGCATCAAGTTTTTGGCGCCGCAGCCCGGGGAATAGTTATTGTCTAGGTTAGGATTTCTTTTTATTAGGTCTACTTGCTAGATTCCTTTCTAGTAGGATTTTATTTTTATTTTTTTAGGTCTTCTTTAGTCTATCTTAATTCTTCGTGTTTTTGTTTGTACTAGTTTGGTCTTCATGGATTTAGAGAATCGCCGTTTAGAAGTTAGCAAGAGGCTTATAGCGCATAAAAGAAGAATGAGAGAAGTTAACACATTTAAGGAATTCATTAAGCCTCTCCAAATGAAAATTGAGTTTACGGACTTCGCTCCAACCCCGGATGAAGTGAGTTACCATAGGTTCCTTTTACAGCACCCCTGCCCCTCGAAATATAGAAAGACACCATGGATTAGGAGGCATAACTTTAGGAACATAAAAATTCCTTGCATGATTGGGTACATGTCTAGAGAGCATACATACATTGACTTAAAAGCACCCATGAATATTATGTCTAGGCTCTATTACAATTGGATAATGAACGAAAGGTTAAGCCCTAGAAAAGATCCTTACAATTCTAATAGGTTGTGTAATTTCGTCAGGAGAGTTAAAGGGGTACACATCTTTATAGGAAATTTTACTTATCAATGCGATTTTATAATCCTAGAAGATGTTAGAGGCATTATAGATCCACACCTAGGAGAAATAGTTTTAGGACAACCTTTTGTTGAAAAGACTAGGATGTATTATGACCATGAGAAGGGGATAGCTCGGTTTACTGACAAGATAGAGAAGGTCACTTTTATGATGCCTCACGTGAAGGAAGAATTAAAAGGCATCAAGAATCTAAAAATTGATGAGATTCGACCCTATGAGGTTAAGGAAGATGGAATTACTGATGACGCCTATTATGAGAGGAGGCGAACATACTATTCGGGGTGTATGAATCTAGGCCCGGAATACAGGCGTGATGAGAATTGGATTAGATGTTTTGAGTTGACACAAAAGTGGGAAAGGAAAACGTAATCCATGACTTTGAGTCTAGCTACAAGACTCGTAAATAAAGAAAAGCGCTTCTTGGGAGGTAACCCATGTTTTGTGTGATTTTATTTGTTTGATTGTTATTTGCTTCCTTATGCATGTTTTATTTTTATTGTTGGTTGATCATGTTTCTCAATTAAAATGTGGAAATACTTTATTATGTTGTTTGGCATAGTCTTAACTTCAACCTAAAGGTATTTTTGCAAAAGATAAGTGTAAGGGGAAACCCCAAATATGTTTTTAAGAAACAAACCAATCATGATTCTCCACAATATTAAATGAACATGTATATTCGTATTTGTTAGAGTCAAATGCTTGTATTGAGTCATAATGAAGTTTTGCAGGATTTTCCAGGAAGTAGGACAAAGTTTTTCCAGAAATTTTCCGGAAACTTAACATAAGAATTTCTGCAGGTCCATTCTGACGGCGTCAGAGAATTACTCTTGACGGCGTCAGGAGTTAAAAATCTGGAAATTTTACCGGTTTTGTTTTTCTAACGGAGTCTTATGGTTTTTGTGAATTATTAAGTTTTATAATCTCCAGGAAATCTGCAAACTTCATTCCACAAGCATTATATCTTACTTTGTTTTCTAGGATTTAGTAACTTATATAGGATGCCGCCGATTTTACGCGAGGTTGCCTTGTCTATTTTCTCAGGTTTTACAGGTTATGTATGACAAGAAGATGATTTATATTCTGGAAGGGAAGCTTTGATTGTTCGTTTTCTTGGAGGAAGATTTAACCTGGCCAACCTATAATCCATACCGAGCGAATCAGGGGAGTATTTGATTTCATTCTCTTTACTTTTTCACTTTTACATTCTTTACTTGAACATTGGGGACAATGTTCATCTTAAGTGTAAGGGGAGGGTAAAAAGATGATACCTTACATATGCACTTTCGCTTGAGTTTGTTTTGTTTAATAGTAAATGTGTAATAAAACTATGAGAAATACTTGTTAGTGTAATTTTAGCGCCAAATTTAAAATTTTTTACAACATTTAGGAGTGAAACTTTAGCCATAGCAAGCGTCTCATGGATAGGAGGTTGTATGACTAGCACATAACCGTATATTCAGAAAAATTTTCCACCAAAAAATGTGAGGTTCGCCTTTAGATTTGATAAGGAAAAGCATTTACTATTAGTGCTTATGAGTGTACCGGTAGCATTTAGATTCTAGAACTTGCGTTAGTGATGCATCCCGAGACCGCTAGTGAGACTACATTCGTGTAGTAGGATTTACTACATGATAAGAGGCATTAGGATCACCCTTGTGCTAAACCCGTATCATAATTACTTGACCATTTAAGTCATACTACTTGACTAGCTAAGTCAACTAATTTTTCCCACACCCTTAGCGTTGTACTCATTTTAAGTACACGAAACCCCTACTACACCCCTCCGAGCCTATATTTTCGTTTCTAACTTTAAGCATCTTACTTAAAGGAAGAATTTGTTACACCCCACTTAAATGTACACTCAAATCGCCTTAGCCTTCCATGTATGCGCTCATTTTTAGTGCATTATTGTTATTTGTTAAACCCTAAGTTAACTTTCTAATTGATTACATGGTTGCTAAGTCGAGTCATATCTTTGTACATATTGTTTTGGGACGATTGGGACTCATGGGTAAAGTACTTATTTTATGGAGTAATGGGGAAGGACATCATATTATTACCCCATATGTACGTTAATCTTAAAAGTGCTCCAAGTGTTTTGATTTTCTTAATTCGAGTCATTAGATTAGTTAAATGTAAAGTATGTAAAGATTCAAGTGTAAGGGGAATGCTCATACCCCTCTGATGTATTATTTTGGATGGTAGGGTAAGAGTGTATGTTTAAAAAAAAAATAAAAAATAAAAAAAATAAAAAAAAAAAGAAAAAATCCAGAAAAAAAAAATAAAAAAAATAAAAAAAATAAAAAAAAAAGAAAAAGAGAAAAAAACATACGGACTACCATTCCGTTTTTATTCTATGTTCATTTTATGTTTTTGTTATTTTCATTTATTAGCTTAAGTCGAGTCTAGTCTTGGCTTAGCAACGCCATCTTGTACATGTAATTAACCAAGATTGTTAACTCGCCACCAGTAAAACTTCCTTTATCCAACAAAACCGTGTAATTCATATCCCTATACCTAACGTTACAACCCTTTAAAAGACCTCTTTGATAGTTTATCCTAGGTGCTTACGCCATGTGGTGGAGGTTTGATCCTTTCCCAAGCCTATGGTAATCTATTTTGCTATGACAGGTAGTGAGAGATATCTTCCATTTCCATAATGTTATATTACTTTATTACACCCGAGAGATGTGAGTATCTAAACACTATTTGCGAGGTGCTTGTGTATGACCTCCGTGCTTGTCTATTGGTCTTTAGTGGAACGATTATTTGTTGTAATTACTTTTATATTAGTGTTAAATGACCCCTAACTTGTCTTTCGAGTAAGAATAAAAGCACATTTGCTTGAGGACAAGCAAATCTCAAGTGTAAGGGTATATGATGAGGAGAAAAATGATCCGTTTTTAGGGGGTCATTTAAGCCCGAATCCGAATTTATTTGATCAAATATTGCCCTAAATCGTTCCTTTTGTGATTTTAGGTGTTTGGAGAGTGAATTCTGGAAAAGAAGCCATTTTGGACGTTTTTGGAGCATAAAAGTGAAGAAAACGGCAAAGTACCAATTTTCCATGCTGAAGACACTAGGTGACGGCGTCAAGAGTTACACCCTGACGGCGTCAGACATCAAGAATAAAATACCGTAGGTGGTGACGGCGTCAAAAGTCATCATGACGGCGTCAAAGTGCCTAGAATAAAATACCGTGGTAGCTGACGGCGTCACATAGGCCGTCATAAGTAGATCAAGCCCGTCCGAGGAAGAATTTGGCGACGAGGTGACGGCGTCCCATGTTTGTCTTGACGCCGTCAGCCCAGTTTTCCTATATATAGTTTTCTAGTTTTTTCATTAAAAAAAGAGGAGAAGTTTTGGTGAAACCCTAAAGACGAATTTGGTGGTACTTTTACAGGTTTTTCAAGGGTTCCAAACCCTTGATACCTTGCATTGTAATTGAGATAAGTGTTCTTCCAATTCAATCAATATGTCTATGTGTTGGTTGTTTATCTCTTGTTCTTGTCTCAATTCCATTATGCTAGGCTAGATCTCTTTTGTGTTTGCTTAGATCTAATGAAACCTAGATGTTGATTATGTGTTGATTACTTGTCTATTCTTGTTCTTGGATGAATGATTTATATGTTAGGCTTAAGAAAACTGGCAGATCTCCAAATGGTAACATGCTTGAACGTCTTAAGAAACATGAACCGAGGCGTACTAGGTCTTTATTGGTTGTATTTAATGCATGAGCCACTGTTTACAATCCCTATAGTTGTGCTTAGGTCTTTATTGGTTGTATTTAATGCATGAGCCACTGTTTACAATCCCTATAGTTGTGCTGGGTCATGGTGTAGGAGTAGATAAGAGCTCATAGAGTTGGGGAGTTATGTATGCCACCCCACGAATGGTATTAAGGAATACAATCCGTCATCCATACAAGTATAACAAGTAATTAACATGTAAAAGATATCTAGGGAGTAGTGAAGTCTAAGTAAACACAATTTCTCCAAATACTGCTCACAACTTTGTAATAATTAGTTTAATTTCATTTTTATTATTTTATTTTGATTGCATCTTAGTTTTGGGTTAGTTGAATAGCAACTAATTCCGCCCTATCTTCCAAAATCCGAGATTTTAATTGCTTTCATAAAAATATAAAAACACAAAAATAATCATCTCTCACCTTTAGAACTATTAATTAGGTTTTCTAATCCTAGCGACACTATTCCTAAGCTGAACGATCAATCCCCCGGTACTTGTCACTATACTATACTACAACGATCAGGTACACTGCCTGGTGGGGGTTGTAAGCTTCTCGAGATCCCTCGAGAGGTAAAGCAAGGTGCGATTCCCACGCATCAGGTGTACATGCATATTTCCTATTAAAGAAATGTTTTTGGTCTTAAACATTTTAAGACTTCTAAATATAGATGTCCTAAATACATTATAAGGTAGTATATATATATATATATATATATATATATATATATATATATATATATATATATATATATATATACATATATATATATATATATATATATATATATATATATATAACAGGAGGCATTTGAAGAATATGCCACCTCATTGCCCAGTCAATGCCCAGTTATTCCTTATCAGCAATGTCATCAGCCATGTAATTGTTATAGCAGCCATGTCA